>VZSZ01007651.1:0-87339 GCA_013398815.1 Ibidorhyncha struthersii | reverse complement strand
TGTCCAGAGAAGGGCAACGAAGCTGATGAGGGGTCTGGGGGACAAGTCTGACGAGGAACAACTGAGGGAACTGGGGCTGTTTAGCCTGGAGAAGAGGAGGCTGATTGGAGACCTTATCACTCTCTACAAGTACCTGAAAGGAGGTTGTAGAAAGATGGGGACTGACCTCTTCTCCCTAGGGACAAGTGATAGGACGAGAGAAAATGGGTTCAGGTTAAGCCAGGGGAGGTTTAGGTTGGATATTAGGAAAATTTTTTTCACTGAAAGGGTTATCCAGCATTGGAATAGGCTGCCCAGGGAGGTGGTGGATTTGCCATCCCTGGAGGTGTTTAAAAAAAGAGTAGACGTGGTATTTGGGGATATGGTTTAGAAGTGGTTTTGTCAGGTTAGGTTAATGGTTGGACTCGATGTTCTTAAAGGTCCCTTCCAACCTTAACGATTCTATGATTCTATGATTCTATGATGCTGATGGAAGACTACATCCTCTGCAGAGCCTATCAGTAAACCAATCCTTGTATTACAGATATAAAAAAATGACCATATAATGCACATTTATGTCTGTCCTGTAGCCATTCCCATGTCAGTACATTACTTCTTCCTCAGCCACTGTCTGATTTTTTTCATGTTTATAGAAATCTATTTTGAAAAACTTCCACTGATTTTTCACTCAATTATTGTGGTAGTTGCCTCTATGAAGTGGTATGCCACCAAAATCTCCGTGCTGCGCACTATGCTTGCCAGTTTTCACTCTGTGCTCCATATCAATACCTCCCATTTGGTTCTTTTGAGACTGAGCCACATTGCTATCACTTTATGTCTACATCTTACCATCTTCTTCTAGCAAGTTGAAAAGAGAGAGTGGTTCAGAGTGAAGAAGGGAGAATGTGAGGGAGGGGAATCTATCTCATTCTTAAGTGCAGTTTTGCAGCCCGCAGTGCTGCAAACTAAACAAACATATTTTTAGGGCACCACCTGCAGCACACAGCTGTATGGAACTGAACAGAACTGCTAAGGGTGTGATTTGTTCTGCTTTGTGAGAAACCCTGGCGTCTGGGAAAACATGTGGGCAGGGTATTTCTATAGAACAACTCCCCCCTTTCCTGCCCTCCCCAATTCTTGGTGAATATCATAGCTGAATCTGCACTTTGACAGCAACAGTAATATATATTTAATGCTGTGTTGATACGTGGAGGAAAAATGCATAGTTTTGGCCACAGCCAATTCATTTTTTTTGTTGCACAAAGCTAACCCTCAGTGCAGCCTGTGCTCACATGCTGGGCAAAATTCTCCACTCGACTCTTCTCTCCCAGGGAAGTCCCATTTACAGAGCTATGACATCTTGAGCACCTGGACCGTCCAATGTGTTGTGCAAGGACCACAACTCTTCCTGTCCTTGATGCCTACATATCACCAAAATGAACTGGTCTGGTGATGGCACACCTTGGATATCCATATGCTTCATACATTAAAGTGTCCTTATGTTCTTAATGGTTATTGATTCTTGCTGCTTACATCAGAGAAGCTATTTCATTTTCAGGACTACTGGGTTATCAAGGATAGATACACTTAAATTACTGATCTCCAGAGAGAATTGTTCCAGGTAAAGAATGAGGTTAGTGGTACTAATGGAGATTTGATTTGCTACTGCTTTGCAAAATTTGAGTTGCATTCTGTATGATATTTACAGAGCGGAGGATGAATGAAAGTTCCCACCCACCCCTAAACAATAGGAGGTATAGCTGTCACTTCACCATGGGGAGGGCAGTGCCTGGGAGGGACAGAGGGCAGGGTATACACCCCTGCTAACCTTGACATGTAACGTCAGTGCTTAAGGTGGTCATTGGCTCTGTGCATAAATAGTATATGCACCCCAGCTTCTTTGTCACACAGCTTAAAAAAGGTGACAAGCTCTCAGTTTCACAGGCACCCACGCTCATCAATGTCTAATTCTCGCTACGCATCCTACTTAAAATTTTCTTCATTTGCTCTTTTTATTGAACTCTTGTCTGGTAACAGAAAGTGGAAATCTTTTCAGTTCAGGCCCTTAGCTGTGGTCCAGGTCAGTGGGTTCTGCTTCCAGGTTTACCACAATGTCCTTGGGAAAGTCATTTCATCTCTGTGCCTCTTCCCAAGTGCTATAGTGGAAAAAAAAGTATGCCTAAATTGTTCATGTTTGGTTTACAAGACGCTGTACTGTTTGCACAGATAGGGATCTCTCCAATCTGTCAAAAAGCTTCTAAATGTGGATGGCACCCAGTACAGTAAGGCTTTTGTGTGGTACAAGGAAATTATAATAATGGTAATTGCATTTCGTACAGAAATGGAGCTCAGATTGTCTACATCTTCCTTCTGCTTGTGTTTCACTCTGATTATGCATGACCTGCCCCCATTCCCACAAGGCTCTTCTTGCAAAAGACGACAAATTAAAATCCATTTGTAGATCAAAACTCTGAAAATATGCAAATAAAAGATCAGCCTTGGAGATAAATGTGACAGAGTTACATATCTATTTGCCAACGCAGGATTAAAAGTATTTATTATGCTTGTCTTTTACTCCTCACTTACACACTCACAAGTCTATTGATTTTAGTGGAACTAAGTGCCCGAGTTATGGGAATAAGACTAATGTGAAGGCATCACCTTAGCCAATTTGGTTTTTAGTTATGTAGCCCTTGAAAAGATGAACTGTGTAATATTATTCCAGTAAAACGAGTGGGGAAAAAGCATTTCTTATGTACTGTATCTACATTATTGATGGTAACTTACATACCAAATAAATAAAACTGTAAGTAAACTGTTACATAAAAGTATTGACCATTTTCATAGTGATCCTGTCCACTGACTTTTATGTGCTGTATAATAGTCGTAATTCCTTTTTGTTCCTTCCTGTATTTATACTTGAGTATATGCCTCATGCAGTCATTCAAATTATTATTTCATGCTTTAAAATTTGCAGTATGTAATTATCCACCCATACTAGTTACAGTAAATGTATACTGTTTGGGATTCTGCAAAGTCTGCGTCATGCATAATACCTTTCAAGCTCTGATGCTGTCAGATTGATTTAAAACATCATGAAGCGTAACTGTGTTATTAAGATGCAATAATACAGCTATGCAGTTAGGATGCCAGCTTCAAAATCTCTGCTCTGGTGCAGACTTACAGTATGACCTTTGGCAGGGTGCTTAATTCATGCCAATCATTGTCTGTACTGTACAAACAATGGTTCCTAAATATTTAAGAAAGGTGTTGCCAGGATAATTCCATTAAACATTGCAAGGTAATCGATTATTACAGAAAGGTGGTCCATGTGTGTATTTAAGCACTTAGAACAGTAGAATAGCATTAATGTTCCCTGCTTCTCTTAAGGATTAATAGTAATTAGAATAGGGTACTCTTAAAATCCTTAATGTTAGCAGAGCACAGGTGACATTAAATAGCCTCGTGCCCTTGTGGAGAGACAGGGGTAGTGAGTAATCATGCACTCTCATAGGAATTTCTTTACTGTAGAGTCTATTTGTGCTTTAGACCTACACGCTCAACTATGTTTCTAACAGTATATAGCTTAAAAGCCCCCAACAGTGCTGAGGACAATATGATTGCAAAGCAAAGCAGCAGTTCCTGTCCAAAAGAACTAACCTGCAATGTACAGAACGAGCTAGCCAATCCGTATGGACAGAAAAGAGGGGAAAGACAGGAAAACAGAGAGGGAATACTAGTTGGCAGTTTCAGTGCACCTCCGGTTTGACCATTGTCAGCTTTTTTGTAGGCAGGATAAAAAAGCCCTAAAAAGGGTTATGAACCACAATAATGAGTAAACTTTGCATTATCTGCTGGAAAATTCTCCTAAAAGGCAGCAAAAGAGGAAAGCGTGTGAAAGTTTGTAATCTATTAAGTGGCTGACAGCAAGCTGGTGGCTCATCAGCAGTGCACTGTTATAGTGACAGGAGGGGACAAGCAAGGTGGGACAAGACACAGAGAGCCTTGCAGGTGAATGGAGTAGTTGAGTTTCACTGGAAGAAGCTAACGAGAAGAAATGGAGAGATAAAGCAAGCTATGGAAAATCACCTCTGCAGTAGCCTTCCGGATGGACTCAGTCTAGACTGAGGAGCAAGGAGAAAATGTGGCACGTATAGGGGCAGGAAGCTCCTCTGAAGCTGTGACTCACTGAGTGAGAGATCAGGAGAGCATCAGCAGGACAGCAGAGGTTAAAGGAACAGAGAGCTTGTAAAACTCCCGCATTTAGAGCAGGAAAGGGAAATGAGCCCTCTGTAAGGGAAAAGTGAAAAGTACACTCTATCTCTTTTTTCTTTTTTCCTTTTTTTTTTTTTTTATGTGGGAAGACATTGGTGAGATCTGTGCAGAGAAAAAGATTAGCAGTTCCTCCAGAGACACCAACAAATGACAGAGCAGGACTGAAAGAAACGAGCAGTGGGTGTAAAGATTGTGGGTGTATCAGCAGGACAGACTGCAGGACAGGAGGAGGGGCAAAAGAGCAAAGTCAGGGGAGAAGAGGGAGACAGTCATAAGAACACATGAAAAATAAAAGCTGCCTGACTACTGATGTCATTAGGAAGAAGGCAAACAGCAAAAGGGTGTTTCTGTGGGTCCCAAAATGTGCATGAGTGGAATCAAACAAATTGGCCCTGGGTTGTCCAGGTTGAAATGCTGAAAAGTAAACAGGCAGGTCCTTTTGTCAGAGCTACAAAGCCTCAGGGCCAAGAACAGTCTATGAACTTGTACCATATTAAAGATCTTCACTGAGTTCAGATAGATGATAGTCATCTTTTAGGAAGTGTCATCGCTTGATGTAGGCTTTGGGTTCTACTAATAACCCAGCATATCCCATTCCTGCACTCAAAATGCATATAATGTGATATGCTAAAAAAAAACCAAAACAAAACAAAAAAAAAAAGCTAAAGATCTGATCTACTTGCTGATAATGCAAAAAGCCAAAGGTCTTGTAAATCATCTGACCCTCAAATGTAGCAGTAAACTAGCAGTGGAGTCTTAATTTTCCACTTCTCCATTCCTTTGTGCTGACCAAGAGTGGCATATAGTACATCTATTTGCAGTAATAAACCTGATGCCATTTTCCTTTCTTGCCACCACAAAGGTCTTCAGTTGTGCAGAAAGTACATCTTGCACATAAAAGCCCTCACTCAGATTTACCCTTGCTAATTTTGTTTCCCCACCTCCCTTTCCACAGCAGCCTCCACCTCTTCCTCACACATTTGCTCCTGCACATACCTGGCAGGTCAGCTGCCTCCTCCTGTGCTTGTAGAGTGGTGAGAATATTTATACGTGAGAAAGGAGACAAGAGCTCATGTAATCAAGTTTTGACTCTTTGAACCTAATGGGGGAAAATAACATTATTTAATTAAGGTGGAGTTCCTTTCTAGGGCAACACAATGATTGAAAGAAAATTGATTCTTAATGATATAGATTGGTACTTTAGAAAGACTGTTTTTTCAGTGCAGGACTGGGCAAAATCAGCACAAATGGGAAGAGGGTATGAATCATTGTAAAGTGCTAATTTAATAACACTGTAGTGCCGTGTTAGCAGACGAGCAACATCAGGTTCAGGCATCTTTGACATTGCCTCAAAGCACAGTATATTGCTGTTTCTCTGTTTGACAATAATGTTAGAGCATATGTCATTAGTGTTTTGAAGGATTACTATAAGAAAAGATTTCTTTATGCCTACACGTGTTATCTGTTGTTGCTTCTATCAAATTTTACCTGCATTTCTTCACCACTCCTTGCAGAAAACTGAATTGTACACATCAAAGCATAAACGGGTTTTTAATGAGCAGGGAGCTTTGTCAGTAGAGTTATACTCATTCATTTCCCTAAAAGCTTTCCTTCTTAATGAACTGGGCTCATATAAAGCTAAGTTATACGATAATTGTCTGAAAACAAGTTTGCTCCGACTCAGTGGAGAGAAGTCAGCTTTAAATAGAGTTACCTGACTAGTGCACACAGGATTGCCTCTGAGAGGTTTATTTCCCTGGTGGAATGAAAGGCAACAGCACCAGCATGAGCTGAGGCTGGAAGAAGCAGTTCTGCCTCTCACGGATCCTCCTGCACTAACGAAGGCAAATAGTGAATGTGATTTTTTGGGGGGAGGATCAGAATTGTGATAACCAGGAGCTGAACATTATACTCATTACTTTGAAGCCTGAGGGAATTTTCCCGAGAATTTGTTTTGACCATCTCATATGTATACCTTCATGCAGGGACTCTGATTCTGGCTGACCCTGTAGGGTAGATAGTTACACGATACAGCAATGAGATTATGGTTCCCCAGGCTCAGTGCCTCATGGCTGTCCTGGGGCTACGTGATGCTGGTGGTGCTGTGCTGACTGGTGATGCTGGCTTGCTGACTTGCTTCCTCCCGTAGCTGGGATTTAAATTATTCCTCAGTTCCAGTACTAGCACAGTCCTGCTACCATTTTTGTGACATAAAGACCTGCATGTGAACACTTTCTGGCTATACTCAGGTCAGAAGCGTTGGATTGTGGGTCTTTTTACTTAGCTTTGGTGACCCTCTACAAGTTTTTTTATGTTTTGAAGAGATTCTGGACAAAGAGCCTAATCCATTCAATTTTCTTTCTCTACAAGTGAATCTATACAGTAGAAAAACCAAATTACACGTGCTTTAGATGTAAGAATAATATTAAGAATAGCAATAACAATAAATAACACAAGCTTCTGTAATCATAAATATTCCATTACAACATGTAATTACACAAAAAGGAATCCCTCTTCACACTGAAGACTCATAGTCAAGTGCCAGGTTCACCAACCCCATTGCTGAGCTGATTCTGAAGGTATAATAAACACATGAATGCCTCTCCTTAGAAATATGTATTAAAAAAAATCCATAGCACAGATGTACCTCGGCATCTCCATGCTCAGCATTCTTGCTGATATTACAGTACTGCCTTCTTCTGCCATATACAAATATGAGAGCTATTATTTTGCCAGTTTGCTCCACACCCCATAAGGAACCACCGTTCCAGAAGTAGGAGGCCTCAGTTCATGAGTTAAGGTAATTTCTTCTTGAGTTTAAGAGAGGGAGTGATAAAACACACAGCCAACTTCCTCACTTGGCTATAGAGAATAATGTATTTTCCCAGCAAATGCAGAAAAGGCCAGTACTATGGCTGGTTTTCAGGTAAGGCTTTCAAATTTCTATCAAAATCTGCATAGTATACTTTATGTAGTATACATCATGTTTCATTTTTGTGTGCTGTTAGCATAGCTTCCTGTGCAAAAGATGAACTGAGCACATAAAAGTACAGTGTTATCTGTGAAAACGTAGAATTACCTTTGTTGCAGCTTTAGTCATGACTATTCTGGTCACAATACCATGGTTCAGAAAATCTGGTCTGTTAAATTCAACAAAGACAAACAATGTCAGCAACTGCAACTGAACTTGTATTGAAGATACTGCTCAATGATACATTCCTAAATTTCAATAATACAAGTCAAGTGTTTTTTGTAGAGCTAACCACCCCATTAAAAACACTAACTGTGCCTAGGGAAAATGGAAATCCAGGAGGCATTTAGATGTCCCTTATCTTTAGAATGTATAAAATAAAACCGATAATATTACATCATGAATTCTACAACATTTTTTCCCCATTTTCTAGCACTGACAGCATAACAAGGCTTTTGCCTTCCAGAAAAGAAGTACCTAGCTTTCTGTGGCAACAGTGTACCCTAGAACCCTTGGAATAAGTGTCCAAGGCAGGCCAAGAAAATGGAATCAGAAAACTATTCATATTATTTTTGGTGACTGGAGCTTCTCATGCAATTTCAGAAGTAGAGCTGACTGGGAATTTTCTGAAGAAATACAATTTTTGGGGGAAAATGCATTAGCCCTGAAATGTCTTAACATAAGTGTCAATGAACTTCATTTAAAGTGTGGGCAAGTGACAATTAACATAGCACCTGGTTTTCTGCTAGATTTCTCACCTGGCTGCTTGGGCTCTGGACTTTCCTGGTACATTTATACTTGGACAGGACACATCCTAAGAACTGTCACATGATTATTCATAATGTTTAACTTTTGCTACAGTCCCTGTCATGCATTTGCCCCAGACGAGCTATCACTGTCTCAGACGTTGCTGGGGCACGGGAGCAGGGGTAGCACAAATCAGGGAGCACCTGTGATAGCCAGTTTGGATCTGCTCATCTTCTCCTGGGGGATAAAAAGAGCTCATTTGTGTGAACACAGGCTGTGCTGTACCATTTGGCCTCTAGGCCAGAAGACAGTCTCCGAATTATTTCAGTTGCTATTATGTCTATATACACTTTTGTACATCCACAATACCATGCCAATCACAGCCTGTGTTCCCTACAGCTGTAGGAATACCAACACTAACCAGGTCTCCAGTTAGTGTTTGAGTCATGCTGTGGCCCCACAGTCTGGAGTCCAGGAAAGGAACATGAACTGTAACCTAGTAATGTGGGAGGAAAATTAATTATTTGTAGGAAAAATTCTAATTGTTTAGTGCTTACGTAGCATGCAAAACAATGTGTGCAATAGTGAAAGTTCCTCTGTAGACATGTCTTGAGGATTCTTAGCTCTCTGACTTCTGCAGTGGTGCAGTTCAAAGGAGAGTGGGGTCTGAGATAACTTTTTTGTTGTAAATTTGCTGAGTCTTCCACCTGAACCTCAGATTTTAAATGGCAGGTAATATTCATTAGTGAAAACGTCACTGTTCCATCCAGCTGAAGAAAATGACTCTCCCTTGAAATCAGAGGTAATCTGTTTTCTGCACATATCCTCAGTAGACATCAGCCAATTCTCACCACTTCTTTAATAGACGTTATCTTCAGCATGGGTCGGACAGTTAGAGAGCACATTCGTGTACTGCTGCTGTGTTTGGGGGGCTTTCAAGATGTGCTCCTTAACAGCACTGTTCACCTAAACTGCAGCACTATTGAGATATCAGGTTTTCAGTACTGATTGCTTGAAACTGAATGGCATAAAGCGATTCCTGTTTTCAAAACCAATAGAACATATTTTTTTCCTACCAGGCACTATTCTTTTAACTCTACCCTCGAGCTCTGCTGATTTAACCTCCATTCTTTTCTGCACATGGCAAGGGAAATAACTATTTCTTAATGTATACAAATTAATAATGAAATGTTGGGACTTTTCCTCTGCTTTATTTTACTTTTGGATGTCCAGGTTTTCTACAAACAGATCAGTCATGTCTGCATAGTCACAACCTGAGGAAAAAAAGTATCTGCAAAACCACAGGAGCGTTTGTGTGCTGGTAACGATTGTTGCTGTAGATGGGAATTCAACATTGACTTGACAGAATTTATTTTTCCTTATATGTAGACAATGATCAAGTAGTGACATCTGGAATCTACCCTAGAGGTTCAAGTCAATAAAATATTAATAGCTGCCATTTACACCAAGGAGGGTATAACAGGAGTACAGCAGAGGAATCTCTGACATTTTTGCATCTATTGTTCTTCCTAATTAGTTAACCCTTTCCCCTTCCACACACTCTTCTCCTAAAGATTAGGGAAAAATAAATCTGGGACTGAGACGCAATTCCCTGCCTCCAATTTAGGCAAACTGCTGTTCAAATAGCCCTGTTTTCTATGAGTGCTCTGTTGGGACATGTCTACTAACAAGGGGCTGGATCCTCAGGTCCTCCTCGCTGGTCCACCAAAGCAGGGAGGAATTTGGGCTGACCACACATAGCTGATTCACAATGAAAACAGGCACAGAAATCAAGGCAATGCCGGGCAGTCTCCTCCTCTGAAGTACTCACCATTTTAGCAAGATGTTACCAAGGATGTCTTAGTAATTGAATTCAGTGTATCCAGCCATGACAAGCAGGAAGAGTAGATGGAAGGGAAGGACTGTTGAGCCTGGCTTCAGACAACCCCGTTCTTCCCATTCCTCTCATTCAGTAAGTATTAATAATCACTTATGCATAAGAAGAAATAATGAGGTTTAATGAATCTCCAAAGATCAGCTACTTCATAAAAGCAAATGCCACACTTCTATCAGTTATAGGCCTCTGAGTCCAACATCAGCAGCAGAGGGAATTTTTATTTTAAAGTAAATTGCACCCAGTTTCGGTAAATTATCATAGAATGATTACTCGACTTTTATCCAGTCAATGTTATGCCTCCCTAGTGAATTGGTTTATTGTCAGTATGTCTGCCTCAAAACATGTCTTCCCTAGAAAGCACTCCTTCATTCAGCTTCTGCCGCTGGCAGCAGGCAACAGCTTGAAGCTAGCAGCTGCTCTTGAACAAAGCAGGTAGAGATGCAGAAAGGCTTCCGAATCCATAACAATAAGCACATCATGACATAATTACAGTAAATCTCCAGAGTGGTCTTTACACACAAAATGCCATATGTTTTGGGTAGAGGAAGTGTGCATTAGTAAAACCATAGTATAACATAAGCATTTTCCATAGTAGTCCTGTTAGCATGAAATTGATTTTTTTATCTCGAAAATTAGCATTGGCAGAACAGAGGATAGTATTTGAATGGTCAGCTAGCTGGACTGGGGGGAATATAATTAATATCCTGAAGGGCAAGAGCAGGTGATAGAAAGGTTTGGGGGGATTTTCCAGTTGTAACTGTGCATAATCTAATAGCTGGTGCATCCATTTAGCCTTTCTTTGATATGGTCTTCTTTCACCACTGCATGTAATAGCTGTTCTGTTTTCTAAATGTCTTCGTTTGACTTTGAACAGGTTAATAGGATTTACTGCTTCTGCAGCCTGCCTATACAGAACAGATTGTCAATATGGACAATACTTTGTGGTCTGTCAGGGAATAATAGACTACTTCTCTGTCCCGGCTTTTAGGAAGTGATTTAGTTTCCTGAAGATTTAGATACAAGTGGGAGAAGGTGGGGGGAAGGTATTTTTTGTGTGTGAGTCTAGCATGAGCTGGCACTGCTAAATAGCCACTTGGCATTTGCTGTATCAGCTGGTGGTGCTTGCCTCATTTTCAGGTGGCAGCCTCCTGATTCTCCGTTAGAAATGTCGGCGGAAATTTTGTTGCGGCTAGATACCAGCTGTAGAAAATACATAACCCAGATACATTTCAAAGATTACAGTGGACTCTTGCAAACATTTTCTGTTACAAACTGCATGAATTGATCTCATCTTCAAAGGCATTAATCTCCTAAATCATTGTTTTGTGCTCTGTCTGAACCTGCATTTTAGGTTTCAGTGGCTTTGTGTTTTGTAAAGATGTTTCTAAAATCACTGTATGTCACAAGAAAAGGATTTTTCCCCCGGCTGTTAGCTCTTTCTTGCCATGATTATTGCTTCCCGCTGCAATGATCAGAATATAACGATGCAGCAATTTTTACAGGAACGTAAACTGTATGAACTAAATAAATTGTCATTTTCTAAAGCATCAGGTCCTTTCCAAATGCCATCTGCACATTTACACCTTTATGAGTTGTGAAGCTCTGACTCAAAGAGGTTAGTGTCGTTAAAAATGATGGTACTACTTATATGTAAAACATGGATAAGCAATATGTGCTGCATTTTCAGTCTCTTTTTGATCTTGGAAATGGTACTGCTGATGAGAGGTTCACTGTGATTATAAGAGCCTAAAAATTACCAGAAGTAGTAGTCATTTCATTTACGGTTTTTAAACATCAGGGATGAAAAAAATCCCACCACAGTACATTGTATTCCCTATCCTGAAATGCTCCTTTTGTGTAGCTTTTCAGCTTCCTTAAACTTGCTGATTCATTTTAATTAAAACAATCTAGAAGAACATGAGCAAGAAAAAGGAACGAGTTTTTTGATTCCTAATCGTGTAGTGTCCGTAAACTAAAAAAAAAAAAAAAAAAACAATTTATTTGTTTACAAAGTCATACAAAGGTATCATCCTTTTGCACACTTATTAGGAATCACCTTAGATGGTGTGAGACGTACAATCTCATCTTGGATACTAACAAGAGGTGATGCGCTTCCAAAATAACAAAATTAATCCCACGTATTTCCAGACAAGGAACAGCCCCAGGTGACAGTTGCCATCAGCGGACTGCACTAGTGCCCTGCGCTTGAGCGATGTTTAATCTGAGGAGTTTGATCTCAGACCACCTCTGAACTTCGGGCTGAACTTTGCAAAGGCGCCTTCCTCAGCACTAGCATGCTTAAGAGCAACAGGCTCCGTTTGATCCACAGCTCCTTAGAGAGCTCGACTCAGCGCAGGAAGCTTTGAACAAGTCCCAGAGGGAATTTCGAAGACGGTATGAAAAGCGATTAGACCATTAACCGCCTCATAGAGTGATTCAGTGGCATTTTTGAGTTAGCTTATGCAGCTGCACAGATCATTCAGGAGCTTTATAATTCTTCTTCTAACTTCAGGGGTTTAAACAAAACTGCACTGAAATTAAAAAGTGGCACTTTTCCAAAGACTATTAAAAGTTTTTTCTGTCCCAAACAGTCTGCCAGCTGGAAAGTATGAGCAGTGTTTGGAGCCCCTAAAAATATGGTAGGATGTAGCTGCAATATCAGAGCCTTTAGCATCTAATATACACTAGCTTAATGTTTTGTGTCTTCTAAATACTGGGTCAAAAGCTGAACTGCTGTAATATTACAAAATCTTAACTCCTGGTTTGTGCACATGAACATAGAAGTTAATTTATTTTCATGTCTGAAAAGCTAACTTTTTAAAATTATTTTATTTTTAATATCTTAGGGAGGTGTACAAGAACCTACCATTGTTTTCCACTATCTACAATTACCTTCAAAAATCCCTTCCTCAGATGCTTTTCAAAATGGGTTTTAAGACTCTCGGTACTTACACATGAAGAATTTTTTTATACAAATCCTAGAATCTAGTATTTTTCTGTACGCAACTGTTAACAAATCAAAGACTCAAATAGTGAAATTCATATTCAAAATTTTTTCAAAGAATGTCTGAGAGACTTAAGTTTCACATGAAAAAGACTCATCAGCTGGAGATGGTAAATGTCTGAATTGTTAAACCAGTCAACATTCCTCTCTGTGACTTGCCTACTGAAATTTGAAAACATTATGTTAGTTCAGTTAGCATTTTCTTATTCTAAATTGAAAGTTACTGCTAGTGTTGTTTGTTGCAGTTGTTATTGCTTGATTGTTGATGCTGTTCTTGTTGTAATTTGATTTTATCATGTATAATTATTGTCTCTAGATTTGATCACTTAGAATATCAAATATCATTCAGGGCGAAATCAGCGTCATAGATTGCCAGATTGTTTTTGTAGAACTACCATTGCATACTGTAAATTTATGTTTGCTTACCAAAGCTACCTTAGCATTCCAGATACATGACATAGCATCTATTGAACATTGCTGAGCTTTATATGAGTTACCAGAATACAATATGTTTGTTTGATTTTTTTTTTTTTTTTACCCTCATTTAACATAAATGGCACTTGTCAAAACTGCAACCTGTTAACATAAACTTGGGCATCATTCAGCCAGGCTCCACACACAAAGGCACTTTGGCTACACTTCATGCAATATGGGGCCTTTTTTGCTTTTCTTCCTGACAAATGACCACGCTAAAGCTACAGAGACAGACAGACTGCTGTGGAAGAGTAAACAGCAATTTGGAACATGCATTGGGGCTGGATTTTTTTAATGCCATCTCCATAATAACACACCTGTGACTAAACTAAAGCAGGTGATTGGAAGTGGAGCGGATGCATACAGACAGATGGATTAAGACAGTAGCAATTGTGCTTTCACTTGATTATAATATTAACAGGCTCCAGGTGATTTCTATTTTTTACAGCATCACTCATCTCGACAACTCCCAGCAGGCTTGGAAGCAGAGCAGAGATGCATCCTGCTTTTCACATGAACCTGTTTCCAGACTGAGCACTTAAGAGAGTTCTTCTGTTGAAAAGCAATTAGCTTCTGCAGTCTAGGGTGCCATTTAGAATATCCAGGCTCATGTGTTTCATCATAAAATTGACCTTTTTAATTTTTTATGTCTGAGATTCCCCACTAAAAGAGTAAGCATTAAAAAAATACAACCCTAGAGAAAATACTGAAGGCACATGTAGAATTTATTAAAGGATCTCTGGCCCTGAAGTGCTGCTGATAGCAACTCCAGCTGAATATAATAAATATGAAGTATGCAGTATTGTGTGCTTAATTTTTAAATAATTGGTGTCATTAGGTAGCATAATGATACCAATTATATAAAAAGCATAGGAAAGCAGTGTACTACACTTACAAACTCACATTTTTCCTGTAGTAATTACTTTTCCAGTGTCTGCTTGTTCATACCTTTGAATAACTGTGTACTAGTTTTCCTCATGTGTCAGCGTTTGCTTTGCTTTTTAGTAACATTGCCTGTCTTGGCAGTGTATTTTTTTGACGAAGTTTTGCATCATTTTGATGTAATGGAGACTTTCAAGAGACATTGATATTCAAGATAGGCAAAAAAAAATACCTCTTCTGCCCAGACAACTCGAGTAAAAATGTTGCCAGCAATAGTAACGTGTTCCCTCCATCTCTGGGAACTATTACGTTTCCATGGAGACATTACAGAGTTTCAATACTGCGAGAGTGCTCAAGATTTAAAGTACAAATAGATGTTAAGCACTAGGAATTTCTGACAGAAGCTGACATAGTTTTAGACCAGTCCTTCGGTACTTCCGCTCTAAAATTTAGTAGCAGGTTTCACTTGCATCTCTACTCCTCAGACAGAAAGAGGACATGCCAGAACCTTTAGCTCTGCTTGGAAGTGGTTTGAGGTCAGCTAAGATTCTTGATGCTGACATCTATTCCTACATATGATCTAGTATTCAATATCCCTACAAAATAATCCTCTGTTGTAGCAGGGTAGAGACACAGTGCAGAGAAGAGCAAATTTAGAAGGAGGCAATAATATACCTATATACAAGATACATACACGTGTGTGTGTGTATGTACATAATGATTGCATAAAGTTTAACTTGGCTGACTGCCTCACAGTATTTCTTAGAAATGAATAAAGTAAAACTCACTGCAGTCTATGTAGAAAGGATCTTCAGATCATAGAGTTGGAAGGGACCTTAAAAATCATCTAGTTCCAACCCCCCTCCCATGGGAAGGGACACCTCCCACTAGACCAGGTTGCTCGAATCCCAATCCAACCTGGCCTTGAACACCTCCAGGGATGGGGCCTCCACAGTTTCTCTCGGCAACCTGTTCCAGTGTCTCACCACCCTCACAGTAAAGAATTTCTTCCTAACATCTGATCTAAATCTACCCTCTTTCAGTTTAAAACCATTACCTCTCATCCTATCACTACATTCCCTCATAAAAAGTCCCTCCGTATCTTTCCTGTAGACGCCCTTTAAGTACTGAAAGGTTGCAGAAAGGTCTCCCCAGAGCCGCCTTTTCTCCAGGCTGAAAAGCCTCAACTCTCAGCCTGTCTTCATAGGAGAGTTGCTCCAACCCTCTGATCATCTTTGTAGCCCTCCTCTGGACTCAATCCAACAGGTCCATGTCCTTATTTTGTGGGCTCCAGAGCTGAATACAGTACATCAGGTGTACATCTGATTCCACCAGAGCAAAGTAGAGGGGCAAAAATCACCTCACTCAGCCTGCTGGCCATGCTTCTTTTGATGCAGCCCAGGATGCAATGATGTACTGTAGAACATAAATATGACCTGTAAAGAAATTGTCAGGATTCATGGCTTCTGTCAATCATTTGGCTGTATTCAGCATCAGACCCAGCCTGTGCTGTCTGGATACTAAGATGTAGAAATTCATCAAAGACATTGTTATATGGACATTATATAGACATCAGAACACCTCAGTGCAAAACTCTCTCTCTGAGACTGACAATGAACTAATGTTTCAGAAGAAGCCATGAGGTAACTCAGTTCCCGTAATGAATTAACAGGGTAATACTGTACTCTGATCTGAATGATGACACGAGTAATATTTTTCGCTTGAGGATGCCTTTAAGAAAGTACCAAATTGCTTAATTTTCCAGGAGTTAAAAAAAAAAAAAACAACAAACAAGCAAAAAAACCCAACAACAACAACTGAACAAGAAAACCCATATATCCTGTGTCATTTAATCTCTTGAAAGTCCCTTCCTTCTCACATCTGAAACTGTTCCATGCAGCACACTGGGTCACTTTTCTTTCTTCCTCTGCTCACTGTGAATGCTCTAGCTCATTAAATTGTAAGGGCTTTTTCTCTTTTTATCATTTCCTAAGGGCCCAGTTTTGCACTTCTAAAACTGGTTTATACTTACAACTTTATTTCTATAACCTTTCTCTTGTCTTCCTTGCTCTTCCTGCCAAACAGTGCTGGTTTTCTCACACCCTCTTTTTTTGATGTTTGCTGAATCACCCTGAAGCCTTCTGTTTTTCCTTAAAGCTTTTCAAATATCTTAATTTATGTAAATTACTCTGACTGTGGGCACCCTAACCGTTTTCCTAGTCATGTGACTTGTACTTTGTTTTCTAACAGCTCCTCCCCAATTAACAACCTTTCTCTGTTCCAAACACTCTGTTGCCTTTTTCTCATGGCAAATCCTTCTTCTTCTCAGTTTTTACCCCATGCTGTGTTTACTATGTATGTTTGTCTTGTGTTATTTAGCACTAAGTCCTTTGGGGCACAGGATGTCATTTTATCTATGTTTATAATACACAGTCTAAAATTATTGCCCTCTGTAAAGCAATACTGAGGGCACAATTATTTGACTGATAAATCAATTTGAAGGAAAGCTTCCAATGATTAATGAATCTGTCATATCAACTAAGACACCTGCTAATTGTTTTTGAGGTACTGATAAATAGAACAGTTGTTAATTATACCAGCCGTAGCTTGTTTAGTGCTCAGACAAAGTTTTACTATCATTGCAATGGCTGGGAGTCTCTGAAAGTTACTTTGCCATCATTTCCTTCCCTTCTCAATACCTGCTGTAATAAGAAATTTTGTGTTCTGGATTTTGCTTGTTAATGAGTTCTTTAAGCTTAAGCTCCCACGAGACACATTGGGAGGAGAAGGAGCACAGGCAAAGATGGAGGACTGAAGCAGCCAGCAGAAGAAAGCACTGTACTTAGAAAACTAATTTTCCTCTAAGTATGGTAGATTGCAGCTCCCTGAAGCAGAGTCCTTGCTTTCAGAAAACCAATTTCTGGCAGATTGCAGAGGTTATTCCCCTTTGGTTTTCCAGCATCAGACAGGAGATGGGAATGGAGGACCCTTTCTCAGGGGGCTGGCAGCTTCACAAAAAAACAGATGGGACCTGACAGGCTATTTCCAGGAGATGGAGTCTCTGAAGCAGGAAGCAGGGATGCCTGAACAACTATGGGGAAAGCTCCTGCTTTTAAACTGGGTGAATCAAGGACTTTTTTGACAGAAGGCAGCATCCTTTCACAGGCTTCCAACTGTCCTCTTTGTTATGTGACAGTCTTATCAGTCAAAGGTTGTATTAAGAATTGTGAAATATTTGACTAGAGCAATGTTTGACCTGTACAACACAAGCTGTCTCTACTTGTTTTTCACAAGCACTATTTTGTTTTGCTTTGTTAATTTGTGCCCCTCCCTTCATCTCCAGTCTCCATCACGTAAAAGACCCGCCTCGCAGACATCATATCTCCTCACCCCGTTTCACCCATAAAGGACTCAAAGCACCCCACTTTTTCTTATTTTTTTACAAATCCTTTAAAACTAAGAATGAATTATTTTCTGAAAATACTTGAAATTTAAACACAGTTTCTTCTTGAAAATGTAATTAAGTGTTTGCAGAAGCTGCACACTACGTCTGTCGGAAAAGGGCCGTCCCCAAGAAGCTGGCTTTGTGCTTCACATGTGTGCAAGCAGGTACTCCTCTTCACTGACTGCAAGAAAGCATGCCAGCTTTTTAACAATTGATGAGCGTAAGCTTCTGCAGAAAAATGAAGGCTGGATGAAAAGGGCCAATATGTAGGTCCTGATGTAGTCTGCCAAACAAAGGTGCTCAGTTTGTAGTTACAGGAGAAAGACAGAAAGATAAATACTCCAGAGGGCTGTTCAGCTCTTAGATGCTCATTCTACTTAAAACAGAGATGTACTGAAAATGCAGATGTAAGTCTGGGGCATGGTTTGTGTGCAAGACAATGTGTATAGGCTCTTTCTTAGTGCAGGAAAGGACCTGTGAACAGAGATTGAAGCCTCATTTACAACAGGTGGGTGAAAATCCACATCAGAACCAGTGCTCATTTCAAACAATTGACTCAGGTCAGGTGTTTCCCACCCTTGGAGAAAAGGGAGATGGCAATAAAACCTCACCAAGACAGGCGGTAGGAATCTAAATACAGCCTGAACCCAAGTGGTGAAAGTTATAGCAGAGGATTAAGAGTCATGAGTCTATGCAGTGACTCTACAGCTTTAAGTCACCTCCTGTCTTCCTGCCCCTGGGCTGTGGTGGGGTCTGATGTGACCTCCATTGAATCACTGCTGATGCTATGGGTGTCTCTGAAAGCCAGTCTATGGGTACAGCACTTGCAACTCTGTGCCCCATGCTCTCATTTACAGCTAGGGGATTCTTAGAAAGTGACTTTATCACTGCACCTTGCAGAGCTATTCTTGGGAATCCCTTCCTCACCTTGGTCTTCGACCCAACCAAAAGAAGCCATTATTATGGCCAGACATCATTATATCTTGCACAGGCATTCAATAAGCTTTAAGCAGCTTTCTGTCTTCCAGGAAAGGCACTGCATCCTAACAAGTTTAATAGAGTTATTGCTTGTTGCAATATTAGGAACAGGTTTCTAATATCTTTTGCCATCATAAAAATGTTTTTCAATGAATTTCAAATATGTAGGAAATTAAATCTGGTGTAATGCAAACATTATACAAAGTTGGATTTTTGATGCATGCCAGTGTATTTGTAGCTGCACACTCATTCACATAACAAAGATGTGCATATGTTCATTGAGTTTTAATTAATAGACTCCTTGCCAATTCCTCTTTAGACCTTTATTACCCCTTTCTTTTAATGCACTTCATTCATCACTTTTAAAAATTAGACCAATTTAGTAACATAATTTGAATCCATAATTGAATTTGCTAGCTACTCTGAGACTTTACAAGTTAATCAAATGACATAGTTTTAAAGACATTTTCAGCACTTAGGAAAAACTATGTTGGTGACCAATCAGCCCATTTAAAATGGGAAACTCTTATATCTCATTCTCAGCCAGGTTTTGTGCTGATTAAACTTTCTCTCCTCACAAATAGTAGACTAGACTTTTTCCGTTCCCTGATAAAAATTAATAACATAAGGCTATGCGGAAGGATGAATAAAGTATAACTCTAGTTAAAAATGGGAAATGACAAATAAATGAAAAATGCTAAGTGAGGTGGAAGAGAGATGTGTAACTGAGCAGCACTAGAACCATATGTCAAATGCCTTCACAGGAAGAGGCAGGAAAGGAAAATCCCAACAGTAGCTCTGTGAAAATGCCAGAGCAACTGCTTCACTTTCTTACCAGAGTGCTGTGGGCTCACCAGGGACACCTAACCTGGTCTCACATTTGACAGGTTAGCGTCTCTGTTTATGCGCGCTGTCACCCAGACCATCTTTTTTTCTCACATTCTCGCTCTCTCTCGGCCTAAAAAAGCTATTCAAATTAAGATACCAGAAAGTAACTCAAGTAAATTAGGCTGGACCGACATGCATCTTCTATCAGAATGATTCAATATATCAGAAAGTCGGCTTGTTTTAAGCCCTGATATGTTTGAACTGTTGCTTCTTTCAGATTTGCATGGATTTGTGTCAGACATGATTTGAGAAGTCTGGCAAACAAATAATACGTGTATATATGTAAAACATGATTCCGAGGATGTTCACGTGTCTGGAATAGGAGAAAAGAAAATTTTGGATCTTCATGGAAATATAAATGGAAAATAAGGATTTGAAAATTCATGCAATGTCATTATAAATGTCTTTAAAACCAGTTCATTTTCCTGCCCTCAGCTGTATAACTTTACCAGCGAAAGCATAGATGTTCATGCCGTTATATTTACAAATAAGAGATCTGAAATCTGCTCATGAAAATGGCTTAAGCTATAGCAGCAGAAAACTGATTTTGCAAATATGTTCTACATCTCTTTTAGAAACCTTTGCTCATGTGGCTGTATTGATTCCCAGTGCAGATATATGCTTTCATTTTAATATTATCCCTCTGCTTTTTCCTTCTTTTGTTGGCTTGTGGGCAAAAATGTTTAGCAAATGATTCAATGCAATCAACATAGTCCTTTGCCCTTCCTCTCAAGAGAAGAAACATTGTTTTGTAGAACATAAAATATATAACTTCTAGCAGCACCAGAAAGTCTTGCAAATGACACATTGTGGCTTCACAATATATTTACTATTAAATCTCTGAAGTCCTTTCTTAACAACTTTTCTGAGCAGCCCATAAATCCACCCCAGGTAATGACATGCAGGCAGCATGGCTTCACTGGAGACAACAGTCAGTGAGCCCTAGATGGCAGGAAAAAGAAACTGGAAAAGGAGAGGCCAAGTGATGGAGGTGAAATGAGAGACATTCCTTTCCACTGCTCTTTTTTTTGCTTTTTTTCCTTTGCTGTTAGCATCACCCAAGCCTTTTCCTGCCACTTCCTCTTCCCTTTCCTCCTATTGCCAATTTAACAGAACAAAACAGTGACACAACAGCTGCCTAACACATGTGCAGTCAAATCTTCACCCCATTTATGTGAGAAAACATTCAACCTTTTATCAGCTTCAGAGCTGTAAGACTACCTACCTCTCAGAGCATGAACTTCTTTCAGTGCTTTGATATACATTTGGTACTAGGATGCAGCAAAAGTAATTGTATTGCTAAACAATTGCTGGCGGAGACTCCCTTCTCCGTGCATGCAGTTACGTTCGTTGGCTACCTCACCTAACTCAGCATTGTCGTGACCTTAGGAGTTGTGCTGCTGCTTCTTCAGCAGAAAAGGAAATTAGTCCATTAGCATTGCACAGTCATGTTTCACCACGTTTCGACATTTCATTAGTTTGGAAAACCCCTAGAATAGTTCCAAATCACTGTGTTATTAATTTAAACGATACTGTATACTTTTATCCAAAATAGAATATACAATTATATTAGATATAACTAACTGTGATTCTTTGTTGCCCTTTTATTTTTTCCATTAAGTAATTAAAATGGAGGGGGAATTACATTTAAATTACCCCTTTTTTTAAATTTAGTAGTTATTTTAAAGCCTTTCAGAATATCTAATGTTCCCGGCACTATTGCTCCTGTGTAGTCGATAACAGAGAGAGGCAAACTAGTAAATTGAGTTAGTTATATTTTTCTAGCTTACTTTCAGTCCTCACTTAGGATTTTCAATAAAAATCCTAGAAATATTGTACTAATTTTGTCTTTAAATAGCAAGATGAAAAAAGTCTGAGAGCATTGCTTCTAATAAAAAAAAACCACATTTAATTCTCTGTGGGTATCAAAGTACGCGAAATAGTACTTTGAGCTTCAATTAACAACATTTGGCTAAAGGCCAGAGAAAAATTAACAAAGATCAAGAATATTCTTCTCAGACTGATTTTTTTCCTGATAGAATTATACTTTTAAAAGTAAGTCCTACCAGACTCTAACTCCCCAAAATCTGGGCTCATTTCCAAATTACAATTTGAAGATTTATTGCACTTCCACCCTCTATTCTGCTTCCCAGGCACTATCTGCTTTCGACAATTAATGCAAACATTATGGGGTTTGATTTGCTTCACTGCAGCATGTGAACTCAATTTCTTTTCATTTGTAGCTTTGAAATAGCATAAGCCTCTTTGTGACAGACTTTCACATTGCACCGGTAATGCTTACTGAGCCATGGGCTCACACCATCAGAGTCAGCTACGGAGACTGTGTCCCTTTTGTTTTAGTCTAGATACGCTCACTTTGTGCCATGTCAAGGCAGGAAGTTAGACAGACAAGTGTTATAACTGGATTGGAAATGGGTCTTTCAGCCACCTGACTAATGACACACATAGTTTTACATGGGTTAGGATGGAAGTGGAGGAAGTCCCATGGCTAAGAAGATTATGTGACCACTCCAGGGATTAGAGCTTCATTTATTTTCATTGCTCCGAGTGGTACTCTTGCAAGGACTCTGACATGTCGCATATAGCATGTTATTCCCACATTCATTTGCTCACACCCTCACTCACAGATTAGCAAATGTGTCCAAAGAAAGCAATCTTTTTAACTATCAGCTCCAACCAAACTGGTCTCCACCACAAGCCGTTACTGCTGCAACTCCTCTTGGAAATAGCCGGTGTCTCTGTGGCTGGAGCAGGTATCAACAACAGATTTGAGCTGGTATTAGTAATTCCTGTAAAGACACATTCCAAACTTGTTTCCTTCTCAGAATTTCTTCTCAGGAAGAAAAATGTTCATCAGACACAGAAAGGAAAACTGACAGATCAAATGTAGTTGAGAGCATAGTCATCCCATGTACAGAGATGTGTACAAAACTCCTAGGTGGTCTAGGGTCTAGTTTGTTCACAGCCACAACTGAGAACAGGCTGGAGAGCTTGGCCACCAACGTAGCTACCAACAGCTCCCAGGGCTGCAGCAGCAGCCAAGCACAGGGACAACTAACCGTTCCACAAACCAAGGAAGCAGCTTCCTGGGATGAGCTGATAGGGTTTGACAGCCACTCTGTTCTGGCCCACCAGTCCCAACACATGCATCAGGTATGATAAAATGAAAACTACACCCATTGCCCTTAAAATCAGTCTCTCATTCCTCTCTGTTGTACCTTTGAATGGGTTTCGGCAGTTGACTCCTGATGTGTTGCAGCATCCATTGAGAATTTTGGAGATGACAATCATTCCTCCTTCATCATCAGTGTTTCTTATCTGTGTCGATCCTCACAAGAATTTTCAACCGGCTGAACAAAAAGTAACAGCTGATGCTTAAGTTAGATTAATGTAGCTGCATCACTTTTTGCTCTCATTTATAACAGTAAAGTGATAATCAAGTCCAGTGTTAAGGAAGCTGTAAGAAGGAAATGAGGAACTTTAGAGAAAAAGTACATCTACCTCACACAACAGAAACCATCCAGAAATACCCAAGCTAGCCCTGAGCAGCCTAGTTCAGAGACTACAAACACTCTGCTCTGCCTGAAATTATCTGCCTGTGAGACAACCATTTCTTTAGCCCAATTGCAGTGCATTTTAAATTGCACAGTTGTTACACTCAAAGTCTTACATGCTTGATATACACAGCTAAGGATTTATTGAGACCAATTAAGGATTTAACAGTCTTATCAAAACACAAAAGTTACTATTAGTCCAGTTACAATGACACTGGTAGTCATAGTCTAGATTATCCAATTATTAGAGGAAGATCTGGTTAACAGTGCAGTTAAAATTGTTATGCAAAAACTTCCCAGTGCCTACCCCTTTCTCTGGTGTTATACTCATCCTTCCAATGTTCTCCTGGGTCTTAAGGCTGTGATGTTAGTTTTACTTGTACTGTATCACAGTCTGAAAGAAGGTAGCTGAAATGCAGCATCCTTGCTCCTAGACCATCCTGCTGTTTGAAAGACAGGCTTTATAATTAAATACACTGGAAATATGGAAAGATGATAGAAAGAGTCATGCTTATTCCCAAGATACTTTTTTTTCAGAGGTAACCACTTTTCACAGCCGTTTTCACAGCCTGCTAGGGGGAAAAATCTCCTTTTATGCTATTTTCCTCTGAAGAATGAAAAGGTAGAAGGGGCAAGAATGAAGAAAGCTGAGAGAAAAAAAAAAAAAAAACAAGATCAAAATATAGTATTGATATGATAATATATGTGAAGAAAATTAGACACTCTTGAAAATTAAACAAAGGTATTTAATCTTCCTTTCCTCTCTGCCATTAATAAATATAGTTCTGGTGGTGGGAAAGACATCTGAAAATCTAAACTTTATCAAAACACAATAATCCGAATACCATAGAGAGTTATCAGAGATGTAGATTATTCTCCTATCTAATCTCCCCTTAGATTTGCTTACACTAAACCATCTGAATTACAAGCTTCCTTTTAGTACCATACTCTGGCTGTCCTCGTTGATACCGCCTCAGAGCTAATGGGTGAACATCTTTGGTTTATGGTGAAGATTTTTGTGCTCACGTCAGTGAGTGGTGTTGTTTACAAGATTTGCCTCCATAATGAGGGACTGTGGAGCTCTTTCAGCCACACCATTTACAAGTCCTTCTAGTTATAAAATATGCAGCCTGATTTGCTTTTTGAATAAGTGAATACCTGCATACTCAAAAATCATAAGCATCACTGCAAATATGGGTGTGAGGTGAAGAGCCAGAAAACTGATCTTGTCCACTGAAGAGCCATAACTGAAACTTGAGTTACGAGATGCTTACATAGTAATCTCCAAAAAAACCACAAGTATTTATGTTCATTGAATTGTACGGGAAACAGCTAAATGCAATTTCTATAGAAGCAATATAAATGTCCACTTTTCAGGACTGCAAGATAGACCTTAGCTCCTGTGTAAACAGTCGGTATAACTGGCTCGGTAAGACCTACTGAGACGGAACTCAGTCTTTCACCCCGTACATGTTTCAGAATATCCAGGCTGCTAGAAAAATGAGTCTTAATGTCCGAAGAAGTGTGAGTAGGAGCCCTGCTGTGAAAATTTTTTTATCGTAAGTTGGAGCTGACATTTATAACAGCAGTAAAGCAATTGTTGGAGCTTAATAGCATGATGCATTCTCAGTTACTGCTATGTACACATATCAGCCAAGATAGCCTCCGCTATCAGCTGGTATCATCCAATCTAGGTTAGCAGTCAAGAGACAATGATGTGTCATCTTGTCACAGTTAAAAATAATTCTGTGAAACTTAGAGTATCACACAGTTTGTCAAGTATACTTAATTGAGTTAAAGCAGCTCAGCCACTGTTCAAATCCCTGTGGTATCGTAGTGACATAATAGGCAGCAACACATGACAGTACAAGTTATGGAGAGTCTTAAATGATAGGTAAATAATTTGAATTACGAGAACAGAAGTGCATCAGGGGATGCTGGGAGCGCTATAATAAACCCTAAATGCAATGCTCCAATAGTATCGCATCTACTTGCATTCTTGACCTTGTTCACAGTTCCTTTTACATACTGATGACATATACATGAAATTACAAGTTACAAATGAACGAATTTTTTTTGTTCTTTTAAAACCTGAATTCACACTGGTGTGATATCTGTGTGATGCCCATTTTCAATTTACCAGAGGTATTTTAATGTGTCTCATTTCTGTGTTTCCTATTTAATGAGAAATATACCACACAGTGGTAAACTGTGACCTGGCATTGTTTTTCAGGTTTTATTCAGCTTTAAAAAAAAAAAAAAAAAATGGTTTAATTCCCCTTGCCTTGCTTTTGTATTGCCACCGTTCACTAATTCTCCACGGGGCTGACTGGAATATTAAGACTTGTCACATTCAGCAGTACAGGGGGTCCTTCCCGGATTGCATTTACTCTGAAAGGCACTTGCAAGACCAGAAAAGAACTGCCATCCTTGTGAGTTGCTGCTTTTCTGAAAGTTAGGAAGGAAAAGAAAAAGAGTCCTAAAAATTATAATGAAATATATATGAGTCCAAAGGATGCCAGGCGCACATCTGGTGAGAGGAAACAGTTCCTAAGCTAATTTTATTATCAGCTTATGGAATTTGTAATAAGTTACTGTTCATTTATTTCAAGTCAAAGTCATTGATTCTTTGACAACTTAGTCCAGCCCATGCATGGAGATGTATTACCTGATGTCTGGTGTAAGTCGTTGATACCTGCACATCCAGTCGCATGACAGAGACTTTTCTTGATGTGCTGATAAACCAGGGCCATTGGCACAGCAGGGTGGAGGAACTGCCATTTGTGTTTTTTCCTCACTGGATTAAAAATGCTTTTCTAACCATGGGAAATTGAGTCTCAGAAAATTATGCTATTTTAAGAGGACTGTCTTTTGGAGCACAGATAAATAATATGGGAAATTCCCCTACTGCCAATGTCTGACCTCGTTTCAAGAAAACAAATGGTGGCTAATGATCTCCGTAATATTAAAGACGAATACAGTTATATCTACTTTCCAGTTGCTAGTAAAGCACTGTTAGTTGCTCCGATGTCACCCACAATGTAAAAAAAAAAGATAAAGGGAAATTTCTATGTCACATCAGAGGGTTTCTCACCTTTCTCACCAACTCAGTGAGCTACTAAATCATCCAGACATTCTCTAAGAGCCTTCAAGTGGAGGTCTTGTAATTCCTCCTCATCCTCAAAAAGAGATTTTTTTCTTTCATTTACTCTTAGTTTATTAAGTACAAAAGTGAAATCTTATTTTCTGATATAAAAAAAGGTTTTTAGGAGCACATACACCCCATAGGCTGTGTTTCTCTCTACTTCTGTATCTGGGCTCAAGTTAAAGAAGCAGTTCTTCTGATGTTTGAACAAGCTATCCTCCTGGAACAGCTGTATTTTTCTGTTTCTAAACTATCAAGTAGAATCAGGATGTACATCAATTGCACTTATTCCCAGGTTAGCTGTCCTTTAGCATAAGTTAAAAAAAAAAAAAAGGAAGCTGAGTAAATGGCATAAAGGAAAGAGGATTTTTCTACTCAAGTTTTACCTTGAGTGTGCATATAGTTTCCTCTTGTGATGACTGACAAGCACAAGGAATATTTATCTGGTCCAGTATCTGGCCTTGTAACATCATAGTTTAGATCTTTCATTTTTTTTCCTCTGAGGAAGTCTTTTCTGACATGAATAAATCATTTAGCATAGAAGTCCAACAGCTTTATGAGATATTCCTTAATGTTCCATTATCATTTGGAATTTGCATTTGATTTACATTAACTCAAATGGAAAGTTACCTGCAAACTGAAAAACAATTGCATGCGAATTTCACTGGTAACGCTAATTTTATGTTAGTTCTTGTGCTTTTAAATACTGTATGTTTCTCATAGTTAAAAATATTCCTTCTCTCACTTTTTCAAATAGGCTTTCAGTTGTGGTGTCTGCCACAACTTTTCATTTACAACCTGCTAATACAACACTCAGAAAATCACTGTCAGATTTCACTCCTCTTTTTTCAGTGTGTTAGAATGGTGCAGTCTCAGAGATAAATGAATATGAATCATGCTGATAAATTATTATTTTTATCATTCCAAGCAAAAAGGTCTAAGGCACTCTAGACTCCCTCTCAATAGAAGTTTAGAGAGGAAATAATCTGTGGTAACAGATTGTGAACAGCTGTGGAGTAAGGAAGTAAATCATGTAATCATATCAACACCTAAACCAGTAATAGCTGGTTTATAATGGAGGAAAACAAGAGAAGGCATTCAAAATACCAGGGACAGAAAGACATAGATTGCCTTCATAAAGTCATGCGTTCAAAAGAGTTCTTAAGTACTCTTTAAATGTAATTCATCTTAGACAATACTGTAGGATGGTATCAATACCTGCTACATTTTTCTATACACTTTCAGTTTCTTCCCTCTGAACTTAATTTGTCTCTTCATACTCAGTTGTTTAACGTTTTCATTTTTATCTGTTTATCAGGTATAACTGAAAACAGTAAAAGGGCATAGCCACTGTGTAACTATGGATGTAATCAAAAAAAAAGGAGGATTATTTGCAAAAAATCTCAGAAAAAGATATACAACTGGAAATCAAAAGAGAATGTTGTGTTGGGGTTTTTTGCAAAAGCAGTAGGATTTGAATTTCTCTCTGATATGAAAATAAACTAGGGAAGAACAATGCTGCTGTTTGCAGACAGATTACCTGTACCAGAATAAGAAATATCAGATACAAATTCAAACTACCACAGTGCTGAAAAACAACTTTGTATGAACAGTTTTATCAGATCTTGAATAATAATTTTGCCAAATCCAGTGCAAGTATAAAAATATCGCTTTATTTTCAAATACATTTGTGATCACTGGTATTCTTTGTTAGTATTCATTGTATTCATTTTGGAAGCAAATGCAAGGTGCTGTAGAACTTCCAATAAAACAAAGATTTGCTCCAGGATACTCAGTGTACAAAAAGACAATTATCAGGGAACAGGTGATAGAATTAGGGGACAGGTCAAGATTATGTTTGCTGCAGCACATTCAGAATTGCATAGATGCTGGATTTTCAGGTTCCCTTCAAAGCCAAGAGAAAGGAAAGGAAAATATTTTGTTTCGTTCATAATTCTGCTTATTGCTAAAATCAAAATAATGTCTTTAGAAAATAACATGAATCTTTTTAAGAAAATAATTAACTGAAACAAATTCAGTGAGCCTTACACAAATTGGCCAATACTTTCAATCAATTTGAATCTGTATTCTTGAGCAAATAATACATGAGTATGAAAATGCTGCTGAGCTCTACCACACATCCCAACATAGCTGACTAATTTTGCTAGTGCTACTGGAACCACTACACCATCTGTTGATGGAAGGTCACAGGGTCATTTTCGTGCTGAAGTACCTGAAATCATTTCACAGAAACGGTAAACCTAGCATAAAGCTGAAGCATCGCTGTTCTCTTCTGGGTTTGCACAAGTGGCACGGGAGCACAGTCATGGGGATGGAAGAACATTCAGACCACAGTCAGTCTTGTGCTGTGCCTTTAATCTTAGAATAACCTCTGTTTAAATGTGATCCTTTTAAAAGCATAAAGTTGAAGAATTTTCTATTAAGCATTCAAAAGATATAAATTTCTATTGGGTCCAGTACCATTCAAGGCTAAAAGGATTCTTTTGCTTACTTCCAAGTAAAGGACAACTGTCTCTCGCAATTAAACTAGATTTTCAACACATTCAAGAAATGTTGAGGACCAGAACATTGATTTGAGCCTTAACCAATTTACAACTGTTGAAGCATATCGGAATGATTGCAAGTTCACTCATCTACAATTTAATTGACACCAGTTCTCTAGCGCTGGTGGCAAGCAAAAAAAAGGAAGAATTGCATGTTTTCAAGCCACATTTTACAGAATATTCTTTATCAGTAAGTAGATTCAAATACTGATATTCTATCTGTACCAGGCTCAAATCATGGACAGTGCATTGCTGTAAACGTAGTGCTGTACATACTTTGCTGTGCTGGGGAACAGTATACATTAGAGTTGGGGCATTTCAGTAAGTCTACAAAAACCTCTAAAACAATTGGTTTTCTTTTTGCCTAACAGAGTAGATTTGTAGTTGCCATCAGCAAGTCTAAAAAACTACAACAATCAGTGATTCAATGAATTATTATGCAATTTATTCCATGGAACCATTTTGAAGTACAAATATGATTTCTGCACTCAACAGCAAACAAAAAAAAGAAAGAAACATCAATTTCTGTTATTGCTGCTTTCACTATTACTGTGATTTTCATAGGACCAGCTCTGACAGTTAGGTCTACAAAAAGATTAATCATCTAAAGGAGGGCTTTGACAGAGTAAGGCTATTCACGTTTGATTAGTGAGATTCAGACTATGTCAAACAAAATGTAAAATCCCTTTACCGACAGTGCAAAGAATGCTCGGAGGTGATTCAGAGCATCAGTCAGATGTCCATTGTCAGACAGCATGATGAACTATTTGCTGCCTTTGCTCTCCCGATGTCTCACCCTGTGAATGCCTGGAGTCTGCATTTGCCTAAGCTTTCACCAGTAGACTTCTCTTATGTTGGTTTTGCTCAAAAGTATCAGTCTCACTGTCATTGACCAATTAGGTAACTGTATTTAGTCTGTGCACCCCTGGCCTCTGATTTTACACTCGCTCTGATTTTACAGTTAACTGCAGGTGAAGTCTGGTTGTGAAACAGGGTTCTGATCATCGGCTGACCCCACAGTGCCCATCCCAGGCACATGAGAACCATGCAGCTGAGGAACAAATATAAGGGCTGAAAACTGACCCTGCAAAGAGAAAATGGTTGTGTGTTTGCTTCTGACTTCATAATACCAGTGCTTACTAAAGGTGGAGGCAAGAAGGCTGCAATGAGCTTGATGGCAGCCATGCTAGCATCACATGGTGAGAGTCCAGACCCAGCTGGAGTCTGGGACCGGATCCTGCACCGAGCACAGCAGCCGCTTTCTGACCAAGGACCAGAACCCAGGACTCTTGCCTCTCCAACCTGCTTAGAAAATTCATGTCTCAGAAGTGAATACAAGGAAGGAAAATGGGAAGAAACTTTTCAATGTCTAATTTTACTAGGCCAGCAAAGCTTGGGTTTAAATTGCAATGAGGAAGATACAGAAGAAGCATAGTACTTCTGTGCTGAACAGAAGTAGGGAAGTTACTGGCACAGATCAAATTGTCTAATCAAAGAATTGCTACCAGGGGAGGTTTCTAAGACACTTTTCACTTCAGCAAAACCTCTGGCAGAAACAATATAGATAGAGCTGATTCTGCCTTGAGGATGGAAGAGGCAGCAGATGTGCTTCCCACCCTTTTTTCATATGATCCCATGTGTTCTTTAAAAATGGATTATAAGCCTGAGAGGTGGGATCCAGGAAGCAATTCTGCACATATACACCCATGTGAAAGAGAAGAAGAAAATTTATGTGATTATCAGAAAAAAAATCTTACATCATCTGATGAGAGGGGACAGAGCTGAGTTTAATACAGTGGTCGCCAGCCTTTTTCTTAGACTGGCCCCAAATTCCTGCTATCGCTTCACCAGGAGCTTTCTTCAGGCTCTGACTGTTGGCTTTCCATTCCACACCATTTTTTGGACACAGCATGTTACTTATAGGACAGTCAGCACTGGGACCTGGACAGTGGGTAGGTGAAGAACCATGGATCGTAACCGGTCTGAGCATTTCTGTGCCTGGCTTCTGTCTCCCATTAACTCACCATTAATGGGGAGCTGGGGTGGGAATTACAGACCAAGGGGGACAAAGACAACTGAAGGGGATTCGTAGGGTGGATGTGGGGAGAGGCCTCCTGCAAGACAGATTGTACACCATGGCTGTACTCATTCCTTAAACACAATCTTACCTGAGTTGAAGAGACAGAAGTAGCACTGAAGGGCTAGGGAAGATCAGGGCAAGAGATGAAGATGAATGGAGCATAATCCAATTTGCAGCACTGCCTCTTCCTTCCCATACTCCCCTTTGACCTGCAGTGCTGCCTCGCATTAAAGAAAACATAAAAAGCAGCGTTGGCAGTCACAAAAGGGACGGACAGATCTGCCACTACCACCGCTCCATACTTTCAGGTTGTCGAACCTCACTAGTTAACACACTTGTTCTAGAAGAAAATATTGCCTTTCTGCTGAAGGCAATGTGGAGTAAGGAGCAGAAATGTTTAGAACTGCTAAGGGAAAACGAGACAAGTACCTGGGCTGGAACTAATGGAGGGAAGAGGAGTTCTCACCTTTCAAAGCAATATGTTGTCACCAGGTTCTACAGAGAAGCCTGTCCGTCATCACAGGGCGGGGGTAGCCCTCATGTATATTAAGAGATGGGCTGAAGCCCCCTACAATTGCAATTGTACTGAATTAATCTAGAGGAAATCCTACATAGACTCATGCCTGTGGTGCAAAGCTTAGGGTCCCAGGCTCTTGCATGCCACAGCCACCAGCCTCAATTCTGACAACCCCCAAAGCTCCAACAGCTAACAGGGCGTAAGGGATCATGACATTTTTCTGTCCTTTCCCTCCTCACAGCTAGTAAACTCCCACCTGAGCTAGAAGACGTGGAAAACAACTGTAAGGTTATATTCTGGCCTAAATCAGTCATTACTGCGTTGGAGTTAATATATGAAGGGAAAATTTTCATCTTCCTCAGTATTCAAAATGAGGGGCTTGAAAGGAAAGAAGTGCTTGCTGTGATACCTTTGAGGAAGATTCTAGGAAAAAGTTGTCAAGACTACAGGCATGGGATACGCGTCCTACGCTAAAAAGAAGAGATGATAATGATGCAGTGTAGCTAGAAAAGGAAATGGCATTTTGGCAAGTGGATTCAGTGTGCACCGTATGCACTTAAAGATGTCATGGCCTTCTTGGTATTCACACATACACACAAAAACTGCAACATGGCCCATTTATTTTAAAGCACTGCTGCAGTTTAACACTGATTCCAACTCCAGTGGAGCAATATTAAGTAACAGAGTGTTGGTTTTAAATGTACTACTCAGAAAATATGTCCAAGGGATTTATGTATATAAATCCTCTGTACTGCTTTAAACACTTTGTCCCTAAGGGCTCTTATTCACTAAACTGTTTGTTTGTTTTTTGTGCAGCACAGGCATTCAAAAAGCCCCAAGACTGCTAGCATGTTTATCAGGTAGGGTGGCCGGATGTTCAGAAACACCAGAAAAGACAGAGGTTAAATATCTCCCTCAGGGGTTCCCCTTCTGAAAAAATTTTATGACTGTGGGTTATTCTGAAGAGTATTGAACTGCCTTTTTCTGTTGCCTTCCCGCAACATCACGCAGAGCACAGGGAAACAGAGGCAGAATGACAAACATGGAAACTGAAAGATCAAGAAAGGGCAGTTCTTCACATTTCAGAAGCACCCTATCATTTCTATTAGTACAAAAGACTAGAAGCCGAAACAAAAGAATTATAGTTTAACATACAGTATCATATTATAATGTACACTGTTTCTTAAGCTCAATGCTTAACTGAGTTATGAGGTTTAGCTCAATGAGGTTTAGCCTAAGTTAAAAAAAGATTAAAACAGATAATGCAAAGAAGCACAGATTATTTCAGATGTCCTGTTACAAAAACAGGAGAAAAATCCAGTAGGTCTTTCCAGAATTTGAAATTGTGTTTTGTTTGGGGTTTTTTTCTGGTAGTTTGGTGGCTAGTTATGTATCTTCTGTCTTCACATATGTCCTTTATATATGTCTATATTGTCTCCTACACTACGGTTATTTATATTTTCACAGTCAGACATAGGGTGATCATTTTGGTGTGGCATAGACTGTCTGGTTGAGAGCAGTTTCAGCCATGGTGACATAGCCATCTATTAGTAAACTTCTTTCCTGGTGCTTTACATTTAAAATATTTCCAAAATTATTTTACTAGAAAAGAGGTTTGTCTCTTTCTTTTTTTTTTTTTTTCTCCTGTGCTTTGGGGTTTCTTCCAAGAACGTATTTGCAGTCATAATTAAGAAATGTGTTAAACCTTCTGTCAATTAGCCTAATTGATGTAAAAACCTGATTGGGTCCTGAGAGAAATGAATTTCCCCAGCTGAACCTTATCAAAGAACAGCTTAGCATAAAATAAGGAAGAAACCAAAACATACAAGACTGCCAGGAAAAAAAATTGTGATGCTTTGAGACAAGGTGAAAGAAAAATTCATGTGTGTGGACCGCTGTGAAGGTGTTTTAAAAAATAAGTCAAGTGTTTTTAAAATGCTTTCCTTTTAGTACATAGACCTACTATAAAGCCTTTAAAAGTAAAAGTAGAAATGAGGAAGAGCTGCCTGTAAGATAAAAGATTTATCAGGAAATAATATCAGAATGTGGAAAGAATCGGGACTGTAAAAAGGCAGTTGTTAACAGGCCAGAAAAGTTACTTGCTTTTTTGTTTCTCTTTTCTTCTGGAAATGCCTATTACAGAATACAGCTAATACAGAGTGCGTAGGGGGTGTAATGACAGAGGCCTTACCCATGTGATGCTATCAGCAGAACTGTGTGTTAACTGGTAAAACCACAGGTAATGGTGAGCCCGTGAAGCTCAAACCTAAATGAGAAAGAGCTGCTGCGAACTCAGGTGTGCATGTGTGGTGGAAAACTCTTAGCCAAATAATGGGCTCAGCTGCGAAAGTATTTCTAAAATATTCCAAATTTCCCCTAAGACGACCTTCTTTTCCTTCAGGTATGATGAACTCAGTATTGGCTGAGACCCAGGTATTAATGAGTTCCAATTTTGCCAATAGAGGAGTTTTATTTGTACCTGAAATTACACAGAAATTCAGTCTCTGAGCCAGGATTAGAGCCTGTGTTCTTAAATTCTACTCCGAGTATGAAGACACAGTGACCTCCTGGTAAACAATTTCATCTCACTATATCTCCCATTCTTCACTTAAAAAGGGAGGTAACAAGTTACCTGTTACTCTGTTATAACCTTGTTGTAAATTCCTTGGCTTATGTGGAGGGAAAAAAAGAAATTAATTGGAATTACTTTACAGCAATTATTACAATTACAACAATTTTTGTTGGCTTGAATGTATACGTGGGAAAGACAGTTTAGATTCATCAGTTCTGATGAAGAGCTGGACAAGTGGTGCTACATGCAGACCAGCTTCTACTGGGCAGGTTTTACTGCATTTAATCTAGATCTCAAAAATTGTTCAAGAAGTCGCTATATTATTTTATGTGTTCTGATTTCTGCTAGTACACTCTTTCACTGCCATAAAATGCCTGTGTCACATCCATTTCCATTTTTCTCATAGTGAGGACAGAAAGGTTAAGCAGACATAGTGGGAAACATTTTTTTTTTATGCTGGTATCTACACTGAGCTTTCCTGGACCCTATGTTTTATTATTTACTTAACTAGTAACTAAACTAAAGCTGGACATAAAGTCTAAATGACATTAATGCTCATTGTTGGTGTGCCATGATATCAGAGCCTTTAAAGAGTGCTGACTGGATGCTGTCAGACTGTGTTTCCCACAATATCTTTTTCACAACGGTTAGTCTGAATAGGAAAATACATTCCCTGTATGTAGAAATTCATAAACTGTGAGAAGCAGTGAGAATGGAACAACAAGTATGGTCCGTCTCTTTACATCAAAATCTCTCTCCCTCTCTTACATACGTGCACATATGCATGTGCACGCACACACACACACGTCTTTTGCAGAGAAATATTTTAAAAGAGCAAAAATCTAGCACGTACTCTCACCATCTTGTCATCTCTATTGAAAGGTGTCAGGTGGGATGATGGGAAGGAATGTCTGAAAGGAAGTCTTCGCATCCCTGGGAAAAAAGAAGTGGAGGAAACACTAGTATTTATAAGGAGCACCATCTATTTTCTGCTCCGTACAAATGAGTGAACACCTCACAGAGTAAGGTACATGCAAATGGTGGAGACCTAACTTCTAACAAAGAGAAGGGGTACATCCCCACACAGATGCAAGGAAGATCTTAAATGCAGTCAGTGGAAAAATGTGAAGGGAAGGTCTGACTCGTTCCACTTCTGCATCAATTACTTGTGTTAGTTTGTATTAGTAATCAGGAGACCATTAATCTCAGCAAGGCTATCTAGGGAGAGAAAATACTACTGTAAATGCAGAGATTTGCAGAATAATAAAAATAGTAATCAGACTAACAATACATGTTTCGAGTACGTTGGCAATCCTTTCGATCACAAAAGTTGAAAGCCTTAAAAGGTGCATGTCCTCAAAGGGTACATCTATGTTTATAATAAGAGAGAGGCAGAGAGAGAGCTCAAGCACTAGACTCCTGATAAATTGTATTACTTATCTTTTAACTTAAGCCTTGCCTCTGTTTTGAGTACTCCAACAAACATTTCTATGATGGTACATGCACACATTTCTGGAGATAGCTCCGTTGAGAGACCTCTCCCAAAAGGCAGGATGGTTAAGACAGCACCATGTTTAGCTCCTTCAAGCTTACAGTTTCCAAGTGCTACCCCCAGATGTTTCAAACCCTCAAGCACTCCCTTCATACCCTCCTGCTACATCCAAAATACATGACACAGTCCTCAGTTTTATGTCCAGTAGTAGCTTGCAGAGTTAAAGACAAGACAAAATCAAGGGAGCATCTCAGTGAAGACATCAATATCAAAGAAGAATGTTTTCTGCTGTCTCTCCTCTGCCTTGCCACCTTCGCTATAAGAACAACTTGGATGGGTATGATATGACACAGCCATTTTATGGTACAGCAACAGTATACTGGAAGGCAAAACCTCGCTCTGTTGGGCCATAACACAGCCCTCATTGTTTCAGACACTAAAAAAACCTAAACTAAAAACCTAAACTAAACTAAAAAAAAAAACCCAGATAAGATGACATTGCCTCAGACCTCTAAGTGCCACCTCATAGGACTCAGAGAAGTCTTAGTTAAGTGCTACGCAGCCTGTGCACACACCCTGTGCTCTAGCTGGAGCTGCACCAAAGCGGTTGCAGACAACACAGTTTGGCCTTGAAGCCAGAGATTGGCCCTTGGCCCTTTCCTATTTAACAACATAGCCAGAGTATCTTTCCCTGCATCGCTAATTACCCAGGTCCCGAGAATGTACTCTATTTCATGAAGACAAAATATTTCCAGTTCTTTAGGCAGTGCGGTGCCTCTGCCTCATTAGTGTGGCCCTATTCCATGAGACACTTGATTTATGTCACTGTACAACTTCCTGTCATTGCTGGCTCTACAGTTCACTTCTTTTAATAATGCTTCATGAAGGCTACTGGCTGATGAGGGAGGGCTCCACCAGCAGTGTGCTGCCCCAGTGTTTTCGTAGCCTTCAGTCTCTGCACCTGATCATTTCATAAGAGCAAATGTCTGGCACTGTAGTTAGATGGCGATCGGTGGAGAGGAGCTGTGTTTGCCTCAGGCAGCCACCTGCCAGTGGTACAATGCTTACTTTGAAATTTCATCCCTCTGCACATTTCATACTAATCCACATCCTTCTGTAGAATAGAGAAGTCAGGAATATTATGCTCCATAAAAAATAAAAAATTAAAAGAAAACGAAGAAGTGAAAGAAGGAGTCAAGGCGTTCCCTTGTTCTCTTCTCCTTGCCCTACTTCCAAATGTTCTTTACCTTCTTCAAAGCCTCTGCATTTTGTTTCAGGGGTATATTTTAAGATATCATTTTCTGCCTTTGTGGAGATTTCAATGCAATTCCTGATGTGAGGGTTGAAGCTTTTGAGGTGTGCTTCTTTCCCCATATTTCCATATTAATTATTAAACCAAGGTCTGGAGAAAGCTGGTTACTCCTCTCCTGGGATTCTTTGGATTTAATTCAGCACTTATATAAATAGCAATGCAAATTACATATCTAGTGAATTAGGTGTAGTAGTAATAGTGTAATATGCACTGTGCTACTTATTACTGAACGTGCAAATTGAAGTTAATTTACTCAAGAAGAAAATAGTAAAAGAAATCATAATACAGTTGAAGGTAATTGTATTCTGCTGTACCTGAGCGAGCTAGATACTAATTGCAAATACTTTACTATCACTACAACTTTTTCTGCTATTCTTCCCCTAAAGCAAAGTGCTCATTTTTCCCCATTTGTGGAATTAATTTTTTTCACAAATACTACTATATACTAAAATTTTTGCATGTTAATATTGCATGCACCATATTAGAGTTGCAAATCATGAAGCCAGAAGAAAATGCTGCTATTATCTAGTTTGACCTCGTATATAACACAGGGCATAGAGATTTTGTGAATTAATTTCTTCCTGAACTACAGTTAAAATACATTTGATCTTGATCTTAAAATGTTCCATGATGGAAAGCTCGCCACAACTGCTCTTAAAATTTACCTTCAATTTTCTTCCTTGTATAAATTTCTAGTTTTCAGTCCAGATGCCTACAAGACATTTATCTGAATCATAGAGTCATAGAATAATTTAGGTTGAAAAAGACCTTTAAGATTATCAAGTCCAACCATTAACCTAGCCCTGCCAAGACCACCATTAAATCATGTCCCCAGGTACCACATCTACCTCCACTTCCCTGGGAATCCTGTTCCGATGCTTGATAACACTTGCGGTGAAGACATTTTTCCTAATATCCAATCTAAACTTCTGGTGCAACTTAAGGTCATTTCCTCTCATCCTATCACTTGTTAATAGGGAGAATAGACCGACCCCCCACCTCACTACAACCTCCTTTCACGTAGTTGTAGAGAGCAATAAGGTCTCCACTCAGCCTCCTTTTCTCCAGGATAAACAGCCCCAGTTGCTTCAGCCACTCCTCATAAGACTTGGGCTCTAGACCCTTCATCAGCTTTGTTGCCCTTCTCTGGACACGCTCCAGCACCTCAATGTCTTTCTTGTAGCGAGGGGCTAAAAACTGAACACGGTATTCGAGGTGCGGCCTTACCAGTGTCCAGTACAGGGGCATGATCACTTCCCGAGTCCTGCTGACCACACTATTCCTGATAAAAGCCAGGATGCTATTTGCCTTCTTGGCCACCTGGGCACTCTACCAGCTCATATTCAGCCAACTGTTGACCAATATCCCCAGGTCCTTTTCTGCAGGGCAGCTTTCCAGACACTCTTCCCCAAGCCTGTAGCACTGCATGGGGTTGTTGTGACCCAAGGGCATGACATGGCACTTGGCCTTGTTGAACCTCCTACCATCAGCCTGAGCCCATCAATCCAGCCACATCCCAGTCCACATCCCTCTGTAGAGCCTTCCTACCCCCAAGCAGATGAAACACTCACACCCAACTTGGTGTCATCTGCAGACTTACTGAGTGTGCACTCAATCTGCTCATCCGGATCACTGATAAAGATATTAAAACAGAACTGGTCCCAATACTGATCCCTGGGGAACACCACTTGTGACTGGTTGCCAACTGGATTTAATTCCATTCACCACGACTCTTTGGGCCCAGCCATCCAGCCAGTTTTTTACCCAGCAAAGACTACACCTGTCCAAGCCATGAGCAGCCAGTTTCTCCAGGAGAAAGCTGTGGGAAATGGTGTCAAAGGCTTTACTAAAGTCTAGGTAAACAACATTCACAGCCTTTCTGTCATCCACTAAGCGGGTCACCTTGTCATAGAAGGAGATCAGGTTAGTCAAGCAGGACCTGCCTTTCATAATCCCATGCTGACTGGGCCTGATCACCTGGTTGTCCTGTATGTGCTGTGTGATGGCACTCAAGATGATCTGCTCTGTAAACACCTCAGCATCAAGGTCAGACTGACTGATCAAAAAATACCTGCAGCATCCTGTCATTAACAACATTTAGCTTCCTGGTTTTATGATTTGTGATAAAATGTAATCTCCTTTGCTTAGGTAACCTGCTTAATCTCTTCCCCACTTTGTGAGCTACTTATATTCCTAGGCCTCTACTCATTCTCACAATTCTCTGAACCTTCTCCATTTATTCAAAATTGGTTTTGGTGTGTGGACATAGAAAAATATTTTGAAAACTAGTATGAGCGGCACCACTGTCAAACAGAAAATGTAACATTGTCATTTAAACTCAGAGTTTACATTTAAATAACCACAAAACGCACTATCTGTTTAACCCATGTTAAACTGGGAATACAGACTGAGCTAATTATGCACTGTAAACCACAGGTCTGGAGTCACTGCTCCACAGGCACCCTGTCTGTGAACGAGGCTTTCCGGCTTCTCTGTGTTCAAATACTTTATTTGCTTGTACTTGGAACAACAAGAGGTGCAGTTTGCTCTGAAGGAGTGTCAGTGCTCTAGTCTTTGCATATTCTAAATTCAGTTGACTTTTAAGACTGTTGTAGGCATATATAAACGCTGAATCTCCTACTTTGTTCTGATAGTGTTGGACTAACCTTAAATCATCAGGCTTCAGTCACCTAAAGGTTAGTATCTAGCCGAAGCTAGATAGCAATGTGGCTTCTTTTCCAGCCATGGAAAAAAACACCTCTAGAGATATTCATCCCAACCTAATATAGCTCATTTAGATACCTGAAATAGGTGGGAAGATTTGTTAGCTCTATAGAACTCTGTCTCTCAGGCACTACAAAGGAAAGCTAAACAGCATTTGTTTTCACATTCATGGGGAAAAAGGAAGATAATTATAATTGTCGTTAAGTATGCTCACGATTCAGAAGGTGAAAATTTCAGAAGCTGCTAGAACAATGCTGAGCAAGTGAAACCTGAGGGCAAACTGAAGTCTGACCTTTCTATCATGGCCATTCCCCTGTGTCACAAAGAATGAAGCAACAAGCAAGAATATTTGGCTGATAAAAGAAACACCAGTGCATTGGTATTACATTAATCCCTCACTAAGGGCAGGGCTTGCTTTGATATTACCTTGCTCTTTTTGGAAAAGTGTCTAATTCCTGACAAATATGTTGTAACTGGAAAGTATTTCAAAGTTAGTATACATACCACAGTCATAACATTCAAACAACATGTTACGTTAAGGTTAGCTGTAAATGCGGCTGCTAATTCAACATTACAGTATACTTGTGACTAGATTACACCTTTCCATGTCTGATATAGTGATTGACCAGGGGAAAAATTGAGTTGTAGAAATAGCACTAGAATTCAACAGATAGGTGGTTAATAGAAAATATGTGACCACGATTTTTGCAGCTTGATAGCAGGAAACAGAGTACTTGACATGTGGAAGACAAAAGATATTATATTAGAATATAGAACCTCCCCATGATAACATCTGTTAGAAACTCTCAGTGTGAAGAAGCCATAGATAATGAAAGCAGCCAAAAGGGTGCATGTGAAAGATGCAAATGATGACCCTAAACTGATTGAAAAGAATATTATCAGGGAAGAATCTCAGTAGTGAAAGACTGTGCCTGACTGAGGCAGCAACAAGGACAATAAAGACAACTGCACTACTTAGTGGGCTCAAGAAGATATCAAAATCAAGTAAATTGATATAAGAATAAAGACAAAAAATATTTCATCATCAGGACCTTCATATTTGGTACTGAAATGTAATGACATAAAAAGAACACTAAAAGCAATTTGGAAGGACATCTTCAAAAGAACACAAAAGAGTGTTAGGATGACTCTGTGAGATTCAAATCAGATGGGTGGGAAAATCGTTATCCAAATTCTGTGTTGAAGTTGAATGAAATAGCTCGACCGAATAATCAGAATGAGGAATAAAAAGATCACAGAGCAGGCTTTTGTGCTACATGCCATCCTCCAGATAAAACAGATATCTTCATGAATCACGCAATTAACATCTCTCTGACTACCAGTAGGGCTTCACATCTGTTTGCTACCCAGTTGTACAAAGCCTTCCTTCATGACTGGGTTGCTGCATGCTGAACATCAGAATGAAATTCAGAGGCAAGTACCTGCTAATATCAGGCACATATTAGGCATGAAGTCTAACACCTTGTTGTGGAATTACGCCTTTGGTGGCAATTTTACAGACTTTTCATGAGAAACTTGTGAGCACCCCGGCTTTCTGGGCAGATAAACAGCCATCTGCATCTGCAAATTTGTTGCTTTCATTGCAGAGGAACTGCAGGCCTCTGAAAATGTGAACAAAGGACTGTGAAAGTGGTGAGAGAAAGATCTCTACTCTCACATGCCCAACCTGATCTCAGACCTGAGAACACACTTTTCTTCTTCTTTCTGATGCCCTGGTTTCCACAGAAAAAAGTCTGGCACACATGCTAAGCAGAAGCTGTGCTTGTCCCAACCAGGTCCCCGGTCATTCAAGTAAAGAGACCAAGGCCACAAAATTACAGCAGCTTTGCCAAACTGGTCATTTAGACACAACCTGTGGCACTTTTAAAAATGGAATGTTTCTGCCCTAACAAATTTTAGGTGTGAAGTCTGTTGGCATTTTCAACTTTAATTTTAACCTATTTCTTCAGTATTATTAATGCATGTGATCTGCTTCAGTTCTTTGGGAAACAGAGACCTGCTTATTGGACCTCTGTGAACTCTGGTTTGTAGACATCTAAGCAAAGGATCTCCTTTACTTGGGTAGCATTTTGATATGTCAAACCTAGCAAATTGTACCTTTTATCTCTAATAAGAGCTACTACCACTCCAGTCCATGTTCACTGAATGTTCGGATGCTGTTTCATTTGTCTTGGCATAAAATATTGGTTTTTTTCAGGCTCTGTTTGCTTTTCCTCCATTTTCTATAACTTCAAATTTATTCTGCATGTCTCTGGCCTTCCACTGGACTTGCATACCTAATGTGTTATACCTTGTACCTTTCCGTGTTTATGCTGCAGACTTACGTCACTGCAGATTGATGATTTATTGGCCGCTAATACTGTGTTACACATTTTCCAAGAACTACTTATCTTCTTTAGCATTCAAAAGACAGCATTAATGTTTTACTGTGCTAAACATCAGTGAAAACCCAAACAAATCTATGAGTTTATGGAAGCGTGGCTTGTCTATAACAAGAAGAACCTTTCACAAAGATAAGGTGGTTGATTTTAAATCTTAGATCAAATAATATATTAATGCATATCTGCATATCTTCAGAATTACAATAACCTTTCCAGTGATGTGCCCAGCATTTGACAAAGTAATAAAGTATGGTAGGGATGGAGTTATTAAAAGACAGTTGATTTCCTCTACGGTGAAGATTTCCGGGATCTATTCACCTGATCAGCTAGGATTATCAATAAATGTTATGACTTATTTGAAATTTTCTTGAGTTCATCTTTGTGGATGAAATAGAACTATCACTTTACGTTCACTGCTATTAAATAGGACAAAATAGATGCCTAAATTGAGAAGATGTTTATAAAAGATAAAATTTTGTGAAAAGGTCTCAAGTCCCACTTTCAAAACTCATTTACACACTTCACCTAAAGGTCATCAATGAGCTCCTAAGTTCCTTGGTCAATTGAAAAATGGGGCTTCTATGTCAGGTGTACTTTATATAAAATATTTGCCCACTCTGCCCAATTTTTGTCTTATGTAAGTATAAGTGTGGAAGAATTTGCTAACTTTCTGTCTAAATCACAGAACAGAATTTTGTAAAATGGATTGTTAGTCTTCCGCAAATACATGGCCTATAAAAGTAATGACTTTTCACAGTGATTTGTAACAGTAGGACATACATATTTTTGCTTCAATTATCATCACTGGCACCTTGTCACTGTGGAAGGCAGAAGTCCAAAGTAGCTGGTAATGGCTATTCGCTAGCTCGAAGCAAAGTTTTTCCACACAGCATCATAAAATCATAGAATGGTTTAGGTTGGAAGGAACCTTGAAGATCATCTAGTTCCACACTCCTGACATAGGTAGGGACACCTCCCACTAACCAGGTTGCTCAAAGCCCCATCAAGTTTGTCAGATTCTGTCTTCACTTCTAACAGAGAGCAATTTCCATGTTTACCTGGTAATGACAAGGTATTTAAGAATGATATTTGTTGAATATGTTATATTTCAGATAATTAAGGTAAGGTTTGGGTTGGGTTTTTTTTACTATTTATTTGTTAACTTCACAAATCATGCAAAAAGGCATGACCCGTGGTGTTCCAGTTGTGACATACATGCTGGCACAAGGAAAGATGAGGATGCTGAGAGTAACCAGCTGGTGAAGGCACCTAGTTTTGTCTGTTCTGTAAAGCAGGATGGTTTCAGAAATAAATATCCTAGCTCAATAATGTTGGAATTCCCTAGCTATTGACCTGAGAATAGCATAATCATTCCAAGTAACTAACTTAACTTCCTAACCCATGAGTTTTGATGAAGTAGAATGTCTTCATGCTCTACCAGACTACATATCTAGAGATGGGGCCAAACGGTAGTGTCTCTTGTGTGTCAGTAGATGATTTAAAGTGTCCATGATTAAAGAAGATGTAACAGGCAGCTGTTAGACAGTATGGACCTATCTCCTAATTCCCAGTATTTTCTTATTCACGTTAGATAATATACTTTACTGTTAGGGCACCAGTGAAAAATGAAGGGCAGATTGACATGCCTGTGTGTGCCCAGGCACCTTGTCTCTTTTTGCATCTGTGCTGGCAATTCTTCCTTCCCCTCTGACAACATACTTTATGCCTTCAGGTACTGTTTCATTTTTCTCCAAGCAGTTCTCCAGTGCATTATACTGCAATTAATGTTTTCATCTTCTTTTAGAACATTCTCCCAATGCTTCCTAGTAGATACAACTCTGTTTGCTGCTGACTAGCATCATATATCTGGATATTTGAAAATAGGCTAAATCCTATAAAATGTCACAAATGAAAGCTCTTGAATTGGAAACATGATTAGAACTGACCTGTGACAATAGAATTTTTTATTCCTTCTTCTGAAAGGTCTAACTCAACGCTATGGACACTTTCTCTAAAATTCTTATACCTCTTTCATTAACTTTTAAAAATATCAGTAGAACTGTGTCTACTTACTGTGGATATATAAGAAACCAAGGGGAAAAATCTCATTAAATATGATGTATTTTGGCTTTACACTATGTTTCTTGTTGCTATGCAGCCACACAACTCGGCTGTCTTCAAAGATGGCTGTGCGAGTTGGACCTCATTGCCCAGTGTTCTATTGCATTCTCTCATGTCTCGCCAATTAAATTATCCTCCCTGCCCTTTATTCTGCCAAGGCAATAGAACCAGATGAAATAAGGTCATGCTTCTCAATTTTGGCACTGAACAGCTGATGTAGGAGAACCGAACATCTAAGAATCATTTCTTCTCTGACCCTCAGTAAGATATAATATTGTCTTTCATTTTCCAAAGACATGGTGCATCTGTTCAAGTCAATAACACCAAATCTCTATCTACCAAAGATTCTGCCAGAGCTGAGTCTGAGAATTACAATAAAAAGATACTATAAAGAGTTGGAATACAAAAATTAAATGTAAACAATATTGAAAATAAAACATTAACACATTGCTATTATTCTTCGCAGACTATTTTAATATAATGAATTAACAACAATGTAGAATAGAATGCACAGCTGTAGCACTTTTCTTGTTTTCCATCCAAAATCTCAAACCAAAAGTCATAATGATGACTGGAACCTTACAGTGCCCTGGTGAAACAGGCACTATTATCTCCATTTTACAGATTTTGTAAGGAAAAAAAGAAAAAAAATGATTGCGTTGTTTTGAAGCTCGTGTTAGGGAGCATTGTAGCTCTGTGTCACAGAAGCGGGAGCTTCTGGAGGCAAGAAGAAAGGCAGAGCATTTTCAGAGACAAAGGAACACAGCTGCTGTACCAGCATGGTGGCTATTGCGTGTGCTGCTGCCAAAGCAGAAGGAAAAGGGCTATGGCCTTTTTTCTCACTTCAGGCTGTCCATTGCCAGTGTGAAGGTTGGGTGGAGATTGTCCTTCTCTGCTGGTGCAGAAGCTTCCCCTCACCTCTCCTGCAGGGGCCAAGGCATTCCAGTCTGCCACTGGAGGTGCCCCTGAGTGACCTGTGCCTGGAACAGGTGACAGAGCTACAGCCTTCACCACATGTGGGTTAAAAAACCTACAAGGCTCACATTTTTCATAAAGACTAACATGTCAAAGTACTGCTGTCACTTGTGCTTTTCCTACCAGAGCAGCTTCTGCATCAGCATGTTAAATAGCCTTTTACTGAGACCTAGGGAAGAGATGTGTGCTGGCTACTGAGAGCCACACAGAGCTTCAAGCTGACGATCACAGCTTTAGAGAATAACGAGAGATGTGCCTGGTTCAGATGAAACATTTAGTTTTAAATGGCCATCTGATGTCTGTTGATGGCAGAGGTCTAATTTAGACTTCCTTGATCACCGTGGCTGGCACACTCCCAGGTACTGCATTATATTAACAAGGTTCATAAACTGTCAAACATAACTCATCCCCTTAACTCTCTGCAGTGAGGCACAGACTCTGAGGACACGGCCTTTCCGAGAATATTCTCTCTTTATAATTCGTCATTCCCCTGAAATGCCTCATGTGATATGATGTTACTGGAACCTTCAGCTAAAAGGATCAAGTGTTTTTGGTCACACATAATGCAGACTTTATTTATATGTCTTCTGCCACTGCAGGCAGTGACTGGGACCTTTGCCATCAAGCTATATCCATTCATGCCAAGAAGATCACTATTTTTCATGCTGAATAAACAAGGGAGTGATCCCCTGCCCTTCAGCAGAAGGGGTGTAAGGGGAAAGGTACCTTTGGCCATGGAATTCAAACTGTCCTTCCGCTTGGAGACTCTAGAGGGTAATCTCTTTTCGTACCACTCTAGGCTGCATGGTGTGATACTCCTTTAAACTCTCCAGTGATTCTCCTTTTGCAGGAAAGGTTTCACAAAGTGCTTTGGCATTTGCTTTTTTGAAGCCTGCTTAGCTGATTTTGCTGAATGGAAAAGGTAGCACTGAAACATATCTTTTATTATAGATTACAAAGGTGGAAAAAGCCTGCAGTAGGCTAATGCTGAGAGGAAAAATAGCACTGAAACATGAGCTGAGTTCAGTTACTTTAACATTAGATGCCACAGGAAGAGGTTTTATTGACCTTGAAACCCCCCTGACACTTGATGCTGTTATATTGTGCATCTAGAGCAAAATGTTTGTGCTAAGCAATGCATGGGTCCTAGGGAGATGTAATGATGTGGAGTACCCCATGCAGACTGCTTTGTATTTTCACTGGGATATCTCTCTTTCCTTACTCCAGAGCACGGAGCTTGAGGGAGCTATTTGGTTAAGATAAATCCATTTTTCCTCATCTTCCTTACATACGTTGCCAAAAAGAGGGGCTATCCTGTCAGATATCCCACCTTTTCATCTTGTGCACAGGCACAGACAGCCAGAGACCATAGGCAAAGCCTCCCCCTGACTTGGTCCCCTTCCCAGCGGCTCTGTTGCTGATGTCACTGTCAAAGAGATCTGTCTATTCCTCTGCTGTTAGTCCACAATTCCCACTGGGCTTCTGAATGGCTATTACTGTATTTTAATAATCAATCAATGTTCAGGTTTTATAATTTCAGACCCTATTCCTCTAGATCACACCATCTAGAGCTTCTCCTGTGAATACCTTATTTGGTTTTCTTTTTGTGAGTTAAAGTAATGAACTTGACTGTTCAGGTTGTTGAAGAGTGCTTCAGCTGAGCTGTGCACTTTGCATACTGTACATCAATCTACCTTGTCAACACCGTCATCACCAGCCATTGTAGGAGTACTTTTATCAGAGCATTATTAGGCTGTTACACCATGACCACCACTGTGAAGCCAGTGTAGTGTCAAAGCTGTCATCTACCATGAAGCTTCCTGACCCTACGACCACCATCAGAACCTTCAAATAAAGAGAAATTCATCACAGGGAAAATAAATAACACCACTGGGAAAGAGTCAGTTGTTACTGGAAAGCCTCTCTCACCTCCAAGTGTTCTGGCTCTTGCCATTTATATGACAGCACTGCTCTAACTTAATCTAACATGTAATGATGGAGAAGAGAAAATTACCTGGGCTTCCTTTCTGAACTTTTACTCTACACAGTTTTCATGGTTGTCCACAATCCTGAGAAACTGGCAGACACAACAACATATTACTCCCTTTCTAATCCTCTACTCACTCTCCTCTGAATGCTTCTATTTCCCAGATCCGAGTGCCCGGTGTTCACACTCACATCATCAAGGTTCACCTGCCATATGAGTGCCTCAACATGGAGGGATGGGTTTTCACTGAATAGAAGCACTCATATGTGTTTATCAGGAATTCAGAGTTCTCTTGTACCATCAAAATATTTCCCCTGTACAGTCTGCACAAACTTCAAATATGCATTTTTCTTTTCCTACTGCCCCTCAAAAGAGTGTGTAGCATTGATAATCAACTGTTTCTTCTAATACAGTTCAATTTAAAATGCCAGGCATTCATTCTGTGGGCTGTGAGCAGTCTGTGGCTTTGTTAGATCGGCAGCATAAAGAACCAATTTTTCTTATCCTAATCCTATGGCTGTCTGGAAAAGGTGACACACAGTTAGACATAGAGATAAGAAAAGCTACTGCTGCCAAAGGCAGTCAGATACCAGAGCCAGATGATTAAACCATTCCAAAGCATTCCCAGAAGACAAGAGGGGAAAAAGGTCCAAAGTTTTTTTCTACAGAAGTTTTCTAGCTATAAAACCTTCAGAGCAGAGCCACATACAGACAGATATACACTTTTGCTTGAATAATCTATTCCTGTTATTAACAGAATGACCAGGGTGATACGTATTTTAAAGCTTTTTACTTTAGGTTTTTTGTTTCAGCTTCATTCTTTGTTTTGTTGTTTTGCTGTTGCCAAATGGATAGAGGCAGCTGGCCTTGTTTTAAAAATAAATGGGATGATTTTTCCCAATCTACACAACTCTAATGGCCAAATCCTTTTGATGTCAACAGCAGTCACTGCACACTGTTGACCCCTGTACCATCAGAGCTCTGTTCTAACAGTGACAAGTTGGGTCTCAGAGCTACACCATGAGAGGAAACAGAGCCTTTGCCATTTTCAGGGCCTCACATAGACTCAGTTTGGATGGAATTAACAAAAACATGTAACCAAATATATCCTTTAAACTTAATCAAGTGAGAAAATGTAAAGCCAGGACAATTCCACAAAAGCAGACAAGCGAAAATTAAACGTTATTAACAGGGTCTTTTTACAGCACTAATGCCTTCAGCCTGCCCTAAGCAACGCACACTTGAGCTGCACCCAGTAAATTGCTGAATGCAGCTGGTGGAGGATTTCCCCCCGGTTTCCCAGCCCTATCATTGCTCTAAGATGTGATCGGGGGACCAACACAGGTCAGCCCGTTGTGGCCTCCCCTCTGCCCCTTGAGACGTGCCTGCTTCAGCTTCCTGAGGGAATCCAGCAGAGTCCCAGCTGAGGCATTTCACCTGTGGGACCAGGCATGCAAAATTCAGCACCGAGCCTGAACCTACACGATGCTCTGCAGTTCAGTTAACACAGAGGTCAGCAATAAGCAATCCCTAGTTCCACCTCATACAAGCTGGTAGCCCCTGTATTTTGAGTTGTCTTTGATGTCTGAAGCAGGAAAAAGGACATCCTACTCTTTAGCTGTGAGATGAAATAATGGAAAAGCACCAAATATCATGTGGTTATCAAAAGCATAAATCACGCTGAAATACCTAGGAAGAGGGAAGATTTGTAGAAAATTTCAGGTCAGATTTGCAGAAAACTCTTGCTAAACTTTCAGGAAATTTGGGTCAAGCCGAGTGTCTGTAATACAGCTTCAAAACAGGTAAGTATCTCTTGCTTTCTACCGTTGTTAAAGGTTTGCACAGCTCTTATCTGACAAGCCACAGTGCTGTGATTTTCAGTGCCCCTGTGGTCTCTTCAATTCATCAGGTGAAAAAGCTTGCCAGGGAAGACGCTTAGGGAATGGCTGCCCTGAACAAGACAGAACCGCTCTCAAGAGCCCAGCAGCATTTCAAACAATAGCATTCTAACAGGTCTTCATGGTGATCTTCAAATGCTTATACAAAAAGGAAATCTCCAGAAAACTGGATAGTCCACTGAGAAATAAAGAAAGACTTTATGCTAAGCACCTTCTAGACAGCTGATATAAAAAAGCTTATGATGCACTGGTTGAAATAAATGCAATTTTTATCACACTTCTATTTTCCAATGTGCCTAGATTTATCTGTATTTATGATTCATGTTTTTACTGTGCCTGTTGAAAAAAAAATAATCAAAAACCTCTGGGGCAACTTTCAGCTTAAGAAAGGAAAGAAAAAGAATTTGACAACTACATAAGCTAAGAAGTTATGGCTTTGATTTTGCTTGGTTTTAGATTTCATGATTGCCCACTAGATATTATTGTGGACATGGCAATTTAACATTGTCTTTCTTTAATAATTATTTTATTGCACAGAATAAAGCTACTTGGCCATACTAATGAATTATTCTTTCAAGACAGCACATAGATAGTTAATTCTGTTGAAGAATGACCAAGGCCACAAAGTCTACATTCCCCATCAGGAATCTGGCCTGATATCAATAGTTTTCCAGTACTCCGTTTATGATGACACGTCGTTAAACTTGGAGGAATGACAGAGTTCTCATAATATTAAATGTACGCACAAATAAAAGCCTACCTCAACAGAGTAGTTTCCATGGAATGTGGCTTGAGTTTTATATTAAACTCTAGCAATGATGTCCACTCACCAATGCAGCAGTGCTGCAGGCAGTGAAATCATACTTGAAAGGGTTTTTGCAGGAGGCAGCTTCAGAACCCCCACGACACTGACTTAATTCTACAGATATTGAGAGAAGGGTCTCTGTCTCACCTTTTCTGCTAAATAATGAGTATGATTTTTCTAAGCATCACTACACTGGAAGCTTTCTAGAAAGTAGTTCTTCAGTTGCTCATAATGTGTATATATATGTATCTCCAGCCTCCAATAATGCATTTTAAAGAAACACTGCTCCTTAAATGCACAGCATTACAAAGGCTTTGTATGTGCAGCCTCCTGCAAGCTTAAGAAATATGATTAAATTGCACATGGGTAGACATGTAACATCACAGCTTTGTCATATGGAGTTCCCAGGGCCAAAATTAACCTCCATGTAATTCTGCATTATTATTGCTTGAACTAGCCCATTTTTTGCTAAGGTCTAAAAACCACAGTGTTTGTAGAATCCTGCAAAAACTTAGAAATGAAAAGTAAATACACATGCCTCAGCTGTTTCAGATGATACTGTAATATTTTTCCATAGGAAAACAAAATAGTTTTGTGTTTTTTTAAGTCTAAAGTCCTTTTCTCCTGACAAAGTCCAGTTATAGAATAAAACATGCTCATTCAGTGAAGCCAAGACCATGTAGTATTTCCATAACACTTACCTCATTCATCTTCATCTTGAGCTTTCTCCTCATCGCTTTATCCCACTCAGATCTTCCCCACTTTTAGTTTTTGTTTCTTCCTTGCTGTCATTCTTTTATTTCAGGTGTCCAGCTTAACAAAGATAACTCTTAATAATTATCTATACAGATATTGCTTTAAAAGAGGGAAAGGTGGGAGTCTTGACCAGGAATGATGGGTTTTCATATAACAGCCTTTTTCCCAAATCTGGTGTTATTTGCAGTGTATGAAAACATTCATCTCCATAAAAGAAGTGAGAAAAAATAGCAAGACGGGATTTTGATCAATACCCATTCTGATTAAGTTTGATCACAGCACTTGACATTTTGAACAAGTCTGGAAGTACACTCACAGAAAACTCAGAATCTGCTCAGAGTCTCCAGCAGTGTAACAGGACACTGCTGACTTTTGTCAGAAATATTCTGTCTGCTTCGTTCTTTGCCTTACATGGCTATAATAAGGCAATAAGATACATTAACTTAATTCTGTAATTAATCTCATTGCCAAACTTTCAGTATGCTGTTATATTGCTGATTTATTTTAGGTTTTTGCTTGTCTTCATTTTTTCCTTGACAGAAGAAATGACGGTTTTATCAAGGTGTTTATAGAGGGGAAAAAATCTAAAAAAAAAATTAAAACTGTTTGAGATCATTGTATATAAAAATGGTCATCAGATGCCATCAAAGCAACACCCAGGGAGCTGGTGCAGGAATGGGCAATGTGTCACTTTTAGAAAAAGCAGTGTTCATTTATATTCTCATATGAACACATCAGGGAAAGCTGTAAAGAACAGATTTTTTCAAGCTGCAGAAAATGAGGTCCATAAAAACATGCATTCACTAATCACTATATGTAGAAATGAGCAGGAGTGTTGTTAACAGTTTCTTCTCCTCTGGAGGCCCATACTAGAGCATTAAAATGTGAGTGGGACAGATGTAGACACCTAATCTGGATGGGCCTGGGATCCAGAACTGATCTTCTGTTCATTGCACCTATTTCTTTTTATTGCTACATGGTTTATAAAAGAAAGCTCGGTTATTAAAAAAAAAAAAAAAATGATGCAAAGCAGCAAGAGTTTTCAAGTTAGCTTTACCATTTTTAAACTGGTTTTCTGAGACAGTCAGGCTCCTTCTCTTCTTTATCTCTTTATCTCTGAGGCCTCATTCCCTTCCTTCTCACATGAGACAAAAATCTTCTTGAGATACTGAATCAGGAAGAATCTGCTCTGTGTAATTCTCATACTGCACTCAGCTCTGCTGTGTTTGAGGGCTTCCTAGCAACATACCAAGTGATGTGACTAACCTCTGTCATTTGGGTTTGGGGTTTTTTTCTCTCATCTTCTTCTCTAGGGGGAGGAGTGTGTTCAGTGGAGTGTTTTGTTTGGAATTTATTTTATTTATTTTATTTATTTGGTGCTGTTCAGAGGTACATTGCAGTGTGTTTTTCTTAGAGAAACAAGGTCAAAGAAATGCATGTTGCACTATAACAAGGGTGGCAAATTTTGGCCGAGCCATTCATCCGCGTGGGAATTCATTAACTAACATTTATTAACTGGCTGGTCCCCAAGAAATCTCTGCCATGTATGTAGATGAGCTACACCCTTCCCACAGGAAGTCTGAGTCCACTGGGGAGGAGGAACATTCCCAGTCTCCATCCCAGCGGGGTCTGTGTTCACCATGAGCTCAGGCCATTGAGCATCCTCAAAGTAAAAACTGCCATGCTCGGTTCTGGAGCTCAGCTCTGAGTGTGTGCTCTCTGCTGCTGATGCAATTATAAGATAAATCTTGAATAGCTATCACTGGATCAGAACTGATAAACGGCTTCATTAAAAAAGAGAAAAAACAAAAAACTAATGTGATGTTCAAATTAAAACAAAATTATTATGTGTACCAAGCAAAGGGTTGGATAAATGTGGGAGAAGGGGAGGTTTATTTTATGAACTCTGATTATCCCATGGGAAACAAACTTCCATTTGTATTTAGAACAGAACAATTTCTAGCTTTAAGGCACTCTTTTAATCAGCAAGCTCATCTGATGAAATGCTGTAGGATTTACTTATATATCAAAGGATTTCCCTAGACATTTAAGGGATGCAACTGAATACAATTAAAAGATCAGTTGTAAGCACAGTTTGTGTTACAGTTTGTTTGCTGTGCTTTGTGAGAGAAGTTTAGTTAATAAAATGTGAACTTTTGGTGTTTTAGCAGATAGTAAAGTACTGAACTGTATTACAGGAAAAACTACCACTGTGGTCGCCTACTAGAGATGCAACTATTTGGCTATCTTGGATCTGACGGTCTGTAAAAAGAAAACAGAGAAACTATTAAGCCAAGGTTCATAACCAAGAATTGAATCAGTTATGAACAAACTTTCTGGGCCTAATTCGTTGCTGAATTAAACCTCATGTAATGTCATTGAAGTCAATGGGGTTACGCAAGGCATAAGTGAGTGGAGCAAATTAGCCCTCTGTCTTGAAGCCAAGAAACCAAAGGAAAGAGTGATCCAACAAAACAGAGATGAAATGCTGATATTAGCTGAATGCCACTGGTCTCGGTACAGTGCGTTCTTTGTGTCCAGCGGTGAATAATTCATCCTTCCCAGGTGTAAAATCTTTCCAGCAACACTATAAGGCAGATTTATAATAAATGACAATAATAATGATTTAGTTCTGTTGTAATGCAGCTTCTGGGCTCCTAACAGGAACTTAAGCAGTTAGCAGACAACATCTATGCTGGCTGTAGCGTGATCTCCAAATCAAGTCTTGATCTCTTCAGAAAAGTCTTGGGGCTGGCCTTTTTTTTTCTTTCTTTAGCCACCTCTCACCCATATAGATGTTAGAAGATAGCATTTGTAGGTATGGATAGCTTTCAACATAGAAAACTGAGAGAAATACCAGGAATATCTGTGTAAGAGCTGGAGTAAATTAGGCACAGTCACTGCCTTGGGTATGAAGGCACTAGGAAACAGAATGGATTTGTTTGCATTTCATGTATATGGGTTATATTAAGGGCTCTAAGAACCCACAATATTGCAGTGATTGTAGGTGTGGCTTGGTTTAATGAAAAAAAAATCCACGTGCACTAACCAGTTTTCATAACAATACGTGGTCTCCTCTGAGATTTCACCCTTTTTACTGTCTGACCCACTGATTACTTTGTATGAAATTAAGATCATCATCTCTCTCAGCCACAAATTATGGGTTTTGCACCACGCACACAGAGAGCTCAGACCTGGCTGAAGCCTTCAGGCATTTTTATTATCGGCATAAAGAACTAATTCCCAAAGTCCACAGTTGGGTTTACAGCTCATGAAAAGATCTCTCTGAGGTGACCTGCACAGAATAACACATTTCAACAACACGGCTCACTTTTGACTACAAAGAGATCAAACAACCTGAATTCTTTTCACGTACTACTACGCATACTTCAGTGATGAGCTAAACAATGAAAAATGGTTTGTTGGCAATCAGTAGAGAAAATCCTCCAGATCTATATGTAAGGGAAGCCACGCAAAGTGTGTGATACGTGGCACAGGCTGCTGCTCCAGTATTTGTTCTGTTGTTTCTGGTGTAACTTCTCAGTGATGACAGAATTTGGTGGAGGGACTAGCAGAGAATTTACATGATACTTGGCCTGTGTGTTGATAAGCAATCTGCCGTGGTACTCAAGAACCACTCCAGATTTTAATTTTCTTTAAATCCTGTTGCTTCTTTTTACAATGCGCTTCTGGGCATGCTCTGAGGAGAGGAATGAAGGGAATGAGATACAAATTTGCCAGCTGCAGCATGAGATGCTGAAGAAAACACACCCAAACCCATCCAAAGCACCAGCCATGTCTTGAAGGCTTGCGGGTTATTGCAGATACAGAAATAAGTCCCACTAATCCACAGCCCAAAATATCACCATAAAGCCAGTTTACAAATGCACTGAATTCGTCCTTGGTTTAGCTGGCAAGGTTCTGCTAAAAACAGAGTTCTGCTAGAATGTCAGGTTTTGTTGGACAGAAAAATTTATTTTGACAGAAATATTTACATTTTCAGTGGCTAAAAGCCCATCATCCAACCACCCATTTGATTTTCTGGTTTTCAATAATTAAAAATAAGCCAATTCAGTAATGGAAAAATTTTGATCAATTTTTGGAAGTTTTATTGAAGGGTGTGTTTCTCAAGAAAGATGCAAAATTCCCCTGACTATTTCCAATTAAAATTAACAAACTGTTAAGAAGAATTATCATTACCTCATTAAACAGGGTCTGGTGAATTTTGTTATTTTTATTTCTGTTGTCGCCTCTCTAAAACCAACTCTTGTTTTTCTATTGTATTTGCTTTACGTCTAATGCTATTACATTTTGTTTCAGCTGGCGGGCTTCATCTATGCCTGTTATGTTGTGAAATGTATTACTGAAGAAGAGGACAGCTGTAAGTACTAAAGCTTTATTACATACAAAATGAATTCTTTTTTTTTTTTAAATCACCCCTCCACTATGCTGGCTCTTGCTGACTTCAACCTAAATGCCTTATTATACTGTAGCCAGAACATGCTTTCTGTCCATCCTTGATCTAAAATTTGCAAATGCCTGAAAGACAAAGGAGTCATGAAATGCAGCTTAAAAAATACAGACTCCTTTCTCCTGAGAAGATCATTGCTTTTTTTTTCCCTCACAGCTTAGCTTCAGACATAAAATAAGAAAAAGCAAAAATCAAAAAATCCCAGTTGGCAAATACAAGCTTTTTTTTTCTTTTTTTTTTTCTTTTCCAGATTGTTATTAACTATCTTCACAGTAATTGGTTACCACTGAGGGTATAGCTCTTGTATGTTGACTTGTGTGTTGGCTTGTAAAAGCACTTCTGGCAAAAAATTGGCTTTAGATCATTGCAGGACCTTCATTTACGAGAGGTGAAACTGTAGAGCTCCTCTTTGTTCCTGCTGCTCCCAGGGTACAATTACAAGGAGTGAAAGGATTTCATATAGATGTATGTTTGTGTTTCTTCTGCTTATTTATATCAATAGAAGCCTGTTGAGCAGAATTTGCCCTTATTGCATGCTATGGAGTCAAGCCATTTCATTTTTTCTCTACTCTAACCTTGATTTTTTAAAAAGGGCCACTGCAGCATTTCAATATATCTCGGGATTCATACTAAAGCACTTTAGAAACAAGTATCAGAACTGCATGTAACTTTGATAAAATATACATGAAACCAAGAGAGAGCTCTGCAACAGGAAGCTAAAGGGTTTTTATTTGATTGAGAGCACTGCTAGGGCCGGCGGGGGTTCCTTTGTGTGTTCTCCTGTGTAGCAAATAGCTGCAACCCTATAATCTATTGGCAATACAGTGCCACTGTGAGCCATCAAGGGGAGATTTAGTGCCGAAATCAAGCCACGCTTCGGAGGTCTTTCCGACTATGCTCGTTTCAGTTGTCTTTGTATTTCTGTGGAGGAGAGGAAGTCATAAGAGGAGAAAGAGTTTGGGACAGGCGTGTGGAGCAAGGGTATGTCACAAATAGGTCTTGTCTTTTTAGGGAAGGACCCAGTCATATGTGCTTTCTCCTACTCTCCCAGTAAGTGCATTCACTACCCACAGAGCAGGAGGAGAGTGATTCCTTGCCCCTCAAATGAAATCCCATTTAATATCATTCTGCCCTCTCTTCTCAAGGCTTAAATCTTTTTTTCACTCATCTGTAATGCTTTAGGGCATGATGTAAGTAAGAAATGAGGAAGGGACTTGTGATTGGGCTCACCGAACAGCACAGAAGTTGAAGCCCGTTTGAGAGATTTCTCCTGTGGTCTGTAAAGCGGCATTCCTGGCAGCAAAGCTCTGCGGCCAATATGGCATTGTTTTCTGCTCACTGTGGTGGGAGCTCCCTGTTGTTCAGAAGTCACAGATTGTCATGCTTCTTTGAACCTTTTCTTGCCATCATATTACCTATTTTGAGGCTTTTATTACTTTGTTAGTACACCTCAGCCAGGCCTCCTCTTCCAGCCAAAGAACCATCTTATCCATCTGTGAGCATCTCTCTGGGGTACTGGGGTGAATTCCCACCCAGTGCAATGAAGCCAGCACAAGCTCAGGCGCCGCAGCTTCACCTCTGGTGGGGCTTGGAAGCGTGGCTGGAAAAAAAGAGAAACAGGGTACTTCTGTGGGTGAGTCTTCCCAACACTGTAATAATGCCTAGATCAGATTTGGCCCCTCAAGGTATCGTAAAACTAAAGCAGCTTTAATTTCCACTGTGAGGCTGCATTTAGCAGAGAGTAAAAATGATTCAGGTTCTCTCTCTGCTCAGACAACCACTCTGACATGCGTCAAGTGCTCGCTGTGACAGCCAGGGGCTGCAGTCCATACAGATACCCCCTGCTCAGGTTTCACTTTAGATTCTTTTATTTCCGTTTAGGGTTTTTTTTTCCTTTTCCTTCTTTTTTGGCAACACATCCATCTATTGTGCTCCTCTGAGAAGTGATGTATCCTTTATGGGTGCCGTGTTATTTAGCATTTGTACTCCAGAGGAAGATGCCTAAGCGTAACTTTGTCAGTACGTTCATGGATGGGGTCATCTCATGCAGACCAAGTGAGTGCAAAGGAGAAAAGCTTTCAGAAAAAGTGGAATGTATCCCAGAGTCATTGCTAGACCTTCCTGCATATGCAAGTCTTTGGTCTTGAGGTCACTCCAGATCCATTCACTGTGTTTCTCTTCCCATAGTCTCCTTTTCCACTTTTTCAGTTCCTCACCCTGCATGCTGCTGTGGAGCAAGCTCTGTAGCACAGAGGGATGAAGACATCCCTCCTGCCTACGGTGTACTCCCTCCCCCAGACTTGCTGAACAGCTAGCACAGCAGAAAAAAACTTTACTCTGCTGCCCACCAACCCCTGCCTGGCAAGGGGTGAGGCTGGGTTTGTGCTTGCATGGAGTTTGGCCGCTGGTGTTCCTTCCGTGTGCTAAAGATGTGTCAGCTGTGAAACATCCTCTGGTAAAACCAGTCACCACAAATCAGCTCTCCCACACCACTGCCCCGCTTTCCCAGCTTCTGAAGTGGTCTGTAAAGAAAAAAAAGAGGGACACTGATGTCTTCTTACTCACATCTATATCAACGGAGATATCACAGGAGAAATCTAGATCTATGGTTTTCCGGACCACTCATGCCTGCAGAAATTGAATGCCTCACTACCAATCACAGAGGACCATAAGGGTAACCATATTGGGTCACACCAAAGGGGCATTTAACCACAAGTCCTGTCTGATGAGATAGAGCCAACAGAAAAAACCTTCTGCTTCTCACATTGAACATGATGATGAAATCCGTACACTTCGTTTCTTCTTCCATTTCTTCTCCTTTGCTAATGTGCCATGGGAGCAGCAGCAGTCCAGAAGAGGAGCAAAACAGGCAGAAACACCGAGCCTGGCAGGAGTGGGCAGCAAGGCATAAGACTAGAGAAAAAGCCATGCAACATCCAAGAACCAGACATAGGTATGTTCCAGATTTTGACCAGAGGAACGTATCGACACTGCTCTGGAGCAGAGAAGGTGCCTCATCTTCTGTTGGCACAGAGCCTCAACTGTAGAAACACAGTCAAGTTGCTCTCAAGCTGCTTCAGCTGAATTAGCTTTGCTTTCAGAGTAATTGGAACAAGCTGAAAGAATTACTATTTCTCCATTTTTTATGCAGATTTTATTAAGAGAACAAATGAACGACGGTAGAATTAAGCAAACATTTTACTAAGATTAACTTGCTCTAACCTCACCAAAGGATTAGGAATGGAACAATACAGTGATCAAATCAGGGTCATAACTATGGCTGAATCAGCAAGTCTAGAGGTTTTAATTACACACCAAATAAATCCAGCAGCAGGCCCGCTAAATCAGAACACAAGCCCACACTACCTTTCATGAGAACAATCTGCTTTGGGATAATTCCGCATCAAGGATGGAAGAGGTGGCTGCTTTCCCTCCTGGTACAGTCCCAAGCAGCGCTCTAACGCTGGGCTCACCAGAGCCAAACAACAGCACCCATCTCCAAGGGTCAGACAAGGGTGGCCTCTCTTGTCGGTGGGCTGTCACTCCCAAAGGTCCCTTCTGCATTCTGTTCTGTGTGGCTGCATAAGGAGGAGGAACTCTGAGGCTCGGAGTGCCTCAGGTCTCCATCTGGGACAGACAAGGCAGGACGGGTGCCCAGCAGGGCTGCTGCCGACTCAACGCTCTCTTCTTCGCTATTGCCACTGGTATGCCTAAGCCATTGTCATTCTTACCTCATTAGCATTATTAGCTGCAGCAATTAAAAATAAAGCATGAAAATGTCAGCAACGATCGTTACTTGGAGGCATTCAACGGCTGTAAACTTATTGGAGCTCCTCATTTGTTTTCCAAAATCATATTAGGCCTGCATTTTTCAAAGGCTGCACATTATTTTTAATAACATTGAAATGTTCATTTAATGTGCATTTCCTCACTAGCAATTTGGCTCCCTGCTATAAGCTGTTATGCCTTACTAAAAGAAAATTCAATGTATTTTTGAAAATGCTATTAAATATACAGATATTTTGTAGAAAACACTGGAATATAAGCAATAAAGCAGCATCCTCCTGGGGCTTTTTGTCTGTAAGCAATTATAAAAGAAACCTGGGTTACTGAAGTGGCAATTCTGCATTCACCTTGCAGATTCTGTTGAGGGAAAGGGTACTGGCTTGTTATTAGAGGGACAGCTTTGGCTGGGAAGGAACCCCAGCCTAGAGAAAATCACAAATTCAGTCTGTGTCCCACAATGAAATCCTAATCCAGAAGGCTGCCTTGCAGATCCAGACGGGGGAAGAACATAACACAATGCCAAGGCAATGAGACAATAACTACAGCCTGTCTGACGGTTCCCTGAGTCCCATGAGGTACAACCTTTGCACTGTCTCACACTAGCAGGGATCCAACTTGTGTGAACCCTACCTTCTTTTCTCTTGGCATTGTTTCCAGGTAAACTGCAAAGCAAAAGGAATTGCAACGGGGTTAAATAGATTTTTGCTGCACATTCCCCTGAGCCCAGCTTTTGGGGATGCCTGGCACAGCAGCAAAGCTCTAGATAACCCTTTAAAATGATTTCACACACCCCCTATAAAATCTTTAATTCAAGATTCTATTTGAATTACTGAAAACGTTCAGGAAGACAATACCCCAGATAAGGGGATATCTGCTGGTGAGCAATACAGAATAGCAATTATGTGCCAATAACCACAGTGCCAAACAACAATCCACTCTGGGATCCTAGGCTTGACCTGGGAAGTACGAAGGTGATGACAATGATTTTCTCTTAAAAGACAATATTAAATTCATTAGTTGTGAGAGATGTGAAATTTTGACGTACCTATGGGATAGGTAGAAAAGCCTTTTATTTTTAGCTCTGTTACAGGCTACCTTCCACCTCTGGGCAGGCTATTTAACCTCTCCATACTTCTGTTTCCCATATTTAAAATGGGAAATAATGACAGGGACAAACTCACAGGCGTGTTGCTTCATAACTTTGAGCTTCTGGGATAAAAGGCACTATTGAAGTGCAGAATATGCTCAGGTATCACTTTATTTCTGTGCCAAATGCTTTTCACCATCTGCTTAGCGAGACATTACAGAGGAATAATACCTCGGCTTCCATCCCTGCTTAAAAAATCTCTAAAACAAAGAGAAACTGGTAGCAAATATTTGGCTATTAATTCTGCTTCTTTATTTCCCTTCCCATTTTCTGGTGAGTATGGCTGTAAAGCCTGAGACTACCAGGACAGGAGAAAGATAGGAAGGAAGCAGAAACTAAGGCTGAGGGAGGTAGCTGAAGATGGCTTGAATGCATCTCTGGAGGTTGTTGTCCCAGGCAGCCCGGCAGGTTTCTTCCCCCCACCCCAGCTGAAAGGCGACAGCCCAGCTGCAGTGTGAGCTGCAGCCATACCAATGCAGCATTATCTGTTACACCTGTGTAACACAACACAAGATACCAGGAGGTACCAGGTCTATCCAGCCCGATATCCGACATCCAGCAACGAAGAACATCTGATGCTTACTTCCGCATCTATTTGCCATATAGGCATATAAGAACACAGCAAGTTTGTGGTTCCCCAAAAATCTTGGCATTAATTTGCAGTTCAGGGACTTCCTTAGCCAGAAGTGGTCTCGTTGTATTTCGTTGCCCACAATGATCTTTTCTTCCTGAAAGTGTACTCCTATGTTTGAACTAAGAACATCATTATCAAACACAGCCTCTCGAGAGGAAGAGTTCCGGCACCTCAGCTATACATTTCGTTAGTTTTGCACCTAAAATTTGTGTAATGTGTCCTGTGTCTTTCTGTGGAAAACAGCTGTCATTCCATCTTCACCTTTTCCATCTTCACCTTTTCCGTGCTGCCACAGGTTTTGTAAACCATCATCAGCTGCCTCCCTCAGCCTATGTGGAAATATTACAAAACTTGTGATTGTTTTTTGGTAGGTGGGAGGGTGTTTCTGCATCTTCAAACCCTTTACATCATTGAAATAATAGAAGCAGAATCGGTCATAAAGGAACGGCAGTATCATGAGGAGAAACACACTTGCATTTTTGAGCCCCTCACTGATGCCACGAAAAGTCAGGGGTCTTATTGGTATCACATACCTACAGCCACATGTAATTAGGCCTGCAGTTTAAACTAACAATCAAGATTTCCACCACAGTCAATGGAGGCAGGGATGTAACTCCAAAGAGCAATTTGCCCTGTCTGTGGTAGACACCTCTCTCACAGCAGAGTGAATCACTGGTCTGACTTGTTTAGTTAATGCTAAGGACAGCCTAGGCAGTCTGCAGAGGGAACATAGGAGCAAATAAACATAGGAACAAATACAAGCCAATATTTAAAACACAATTGTTCTCCAACTGTTGAACAGGTCGTTCATGAACAAGAATTCATATGATCAGGCTACAAAAGCTGAAGCTGCACCTTGTTTTTGCTGATCTGCACTCTTCAATTTACAGCCTGTGGCTAAGTTAGAAGCTTTTTCCATTTACTTGTTTCATTTAGTGTGGTGACTGCTACATGAACTAAGTAAACCAAAGGGAGGAAAACGGGATGCTTTCGGCTGTCAGGATGCTGATGGAAGTGTGGAGGGAGAGAAGCCTTTGTAATCCCATGGTACTGCCTCATGCTTGTCATCCTAAAGAGAGCTGTCTTGGAGAGCCACGATGTCACCAGGAACGTTTGGGAAATTCCCTGAGATGCCTGTACAGCATCAACCTTTTGCACATATAAATATCTGGTTCCTGTGTCATTATTTCCAGTCATGTCCTGTTTTGGAGGGGACCTTTCGCAGAGCAGAAGGCTGGTGTTGAGCATCTCATTCTCATCAGCGCAGAGCACAGGCACTCTGCATCCCACAAGGCATGCTCGCTGCTTAGAAAGCACAGACTGAAAATGTCTGAGCTGCAGAGCGTGAGGCTGAAGTGCAGGGAAGAAAGCCTATGGCAGGAAGATATGACAACTGAAATCGGCTGCGTTTGAGATGCAAATGGACCTGAGCAGTCCAAGGTGTCATAGGGCTTGGCAGATGTTACACAGCCTGGTCTGTGATCATTTGGCACTGCACTGCAGAAAGAGAAACAAACTTAAAGCTCAGAGGAGGTGCAGTTTGTTTAAATAATAGCAAGTAATTAGTCTGAAGACAAAATCAGTGATGGCATTTTATAATTACAATTAATTTAAAGGTTAATTTCCTTTGGTGCTAAAATCTTATTTAAAACATTTACCAGGAAAGGAAATTAGGATGTTACTATCTAGATGCATAGAATGCTTCTGGGAATCCATGCCTATTATCACTAGAAAATTAGGTTAGACTCAAAGTGGGAATTTCAATTCATTTTAGTGTATAATAGATGGTGGTCAGGGCCTTGAGTCAGAAGGGTTGCTTAGGGTAGACTGTACGATTTGCATTTTCTTTGTTTGTGGGATTAATTGCAAATGTTTCCAACAAAAGGGCTGGGTTTATACATGAACAAGCTTGACATGAAAAGAAAATTGGTTATGGATTGCTGCCTTCGTAACTAATGAAGTTGATGTTCAAGGAATCCCTAGGAGACAGGGCTGTGGTATGAAGCAAATATATAAATAAAATCACACGGGGAAAAATGGTGGTGTTGCTGGCTCCATCTATGATAATTTCTTTTCTCCCTCACTGTCTTCCCTGCCACTCCCCTTGCATCCATCACGGCCCCTTGTGGGGATTGTCAATCTCAAGTTTAAAAAATGTCTAAATAACATAATGTAGAGCTCGAAGGAAGAAACATTTCCATTCCAGCAGCTCATCACAATGGGATACTGCTTAATAAAATCAATGCATTGTAACTGCCAGGGGGATATACTTACCTTGTATCATTTTTTTAACTATTCACCACCCATGTTTTATCTTTTCAAGAAAGATAAGTTGAAGAAGTATAGGAAAAGATCTGCACATGTGAAAAGGGAAAGAAAACTTAATATCTCTTTTACAAAGAAAGATACATTTCATAACAAAACATTTTGAAAATATTACTTGTCTTGTCACAAGTAAATTGTTTCAGGAGAGGAACACAAAGAAGTCCAGATCATGAAGTAATGTCCTACAAATCTGTGTCAAACTGGTAGCAGAAATGAGGTGGTAACTACTGACGGTTCTGACAACAAAAGCCACCAAGGATTTGAAGAGATGCTCAGGTTGTTGCTGCAGCTGAATAGGACATGGTCTTTCTAGACATGGAAATGTTTTGACATTTGAAAATAAACAAAACTCATATTCAAAATCAGGAAAAATCAGCAAATTCTGAGACTCTCGACAGGCTGAAAATTGCATGGAAAATGGCTTCAGGCAGACCGTCGCGTTTTGTTTTGATGCCAGTGAAAGACTTCATTTTGACGTGAGTCATCTATTGCTATTTTGTGCTGAATGTAGAGGGCAGGCTTTGGAGGCAGGCACTCCTGCGCCGTGCCCGGGAGAGCATCTCCTCCTTCGCTCTGATGGAGGCAGGGCAGCTCAGGCCCCTCCAAGCACAGGCCGACGAGTAGCCCTCAGGTGGCCTTACCCACCCCAGTTTCCCACCCCCTGCCTCCTCCGGGGTTCAGCCAAGACGAGTGGGTGTCACAGAGCAGGTCCTGGCCAGTGAAGCTCAGTCTGGACTGAAGGACAGCAATATCTCGGAGAGGAGTGGTGATGAGCTGCTGCAGGTGGACTAGACTCATTAATCAGTTCCAGTGGCCCTGAAAAGAACACCTGCCCACAGACTCTTCATGTCTTCCCTGCTGAGACAGTCAATGTGAGCTTCTCACAGTTTCCTACATGCCTGGGACATAGCTTTGTACTAAAATATTTTTATCAGCATGCCTTCTGTTAAATTTTTCCTTATTACTTTTCCTTTTAAATATCTGGATAGGTCTTCATTAGCATTGGACTGTTAGCTTTCATGGGTTTGGGTCTTAATTCTCCACTTTGTTGCACCTACTAATGACTCTTATTCTAATTTATTAGTGTGGTGGTCACACTTGGAAGCCACTGCCCCAGGCATTTTCTTTTTCCTCCTTTTTTCTTTTTTCCTCTCTTTATTGCTTGCCCCTAGAAATGATGAGGCTAAGAACAATTTTTCCTAATGATTCATTTGATAACTTCTATGATAATTCATTCTACCCCACATTTTCTTTAATTCTTAGCACTATTTGTCAGTCAAAAACTATTTCAGGGCTATATTTTTTTGCTTAGTACTCAAGCATGAAAATTTGAAAGCAAACGGCTATTATCCAGCAATGTCCAGGTCTGTCCAGTTTAGAAAAAGAATATATTCTTCAGACTATTAATGTTCTCATAGCTGAGTGGAGGTCTTTTACAGACTCTTTACTGAGCGTCGGACAAGCCCCAGTGCAAGCTTGGACAAGGCTTGCAAAGCCCGGCAGGGGTCAAACGGCAGCCTACCTGACTGCAACCCTATTTCCAGGTCTATAAGGCTGACAGGTGGCTTGCTGCATTTATCGGACACAAACGGCAGTGCTGACCATTTCAGGTCAGGATTTCTCATTGCTGCAGCTATGCTCCAGCCATTTCCTCTTGGCCTCTGGCTCTTGTTCTTGCCTGCCCTATCCCTGGTCCCTGTTTCTGCCTTCAGCTGCCGAAGCCTCGCCTGTGCCTCCCAGCCCTGGCCTGGTTACTCCTGGCTGCTTTCATGCTGGTGCCTTTCCGCTCAGCCATGACCCTGGTTCCCACCTCCCTGACACGGTTCCTGCTGCTGGCCAGCCCTGCCTTGCTGAGGCATTGCTCCAGAGCATAATCTTCCTCACCTCCTGCCCTGAGGCTCTGCCGCTGACCAGACCCCTTCTCCAGTTGGGAGTCTGAGATGCATTTCACCTTCTCTAATTTCTAGACACTCAGTATCATTCATCCTGGTGTTTTCTGCTGGGTACAACCTTGAATGAGATATCTGCATCTCTGCTTGGTCGTAATTATAGGGAGTATCCTGCTGAGATCCCTGTCAGTACCTCTGTAAGAGTGGTGACACCAGGTGGTGCTTATCGGATTTCACAAACCTCCACAACTCCCCAGTCCTACATCTTATCTCAGAAAGGATGATCAAAGAATTAGCCAGGGGATCAGCAGCAACAGAGACAGAAGAAGATGCTGCAAGCCTCTATCCAATGAGAAACATGATAAGAGGAGAAAAATCTGGAGGAAAAAACCCTGTGAAACAAAAAATTACAGAATAATTTTTACTATTATAGAAATAAACAGCAGGGAAATAGTCACAGTGGGTCAGAATCTGAGCCGAGAAACTCTACTAAAATTTGTGTAGGAGTTTCCCTTTGCTGCTCCTGTGGGCATGGTAGGGCTTAGAAATGCCATGAGGTTACAGTTCTGAAATCCGAGGTTTTAGTTTCACCTGTCAAATGGGTGAGCTAAGAGCACTCACAGGCAGTTACTGGCTGTTTGGCAGAAATGCAGCTCATTGCATCACAGGAACCTGTCCAAGTGTCCAAGTCCTTACGCCGTTGCTGAGCCCTCCTGTGCCAGCAGGAAGGGCACAGCCTCACGTATTGGCAGATGCTCTCCTTCCCCCTGCTCTGCTGCGGCTTGGGTCTATCCCACTTTGCAAGTCTAAATCGCTGTGCACTCAACACAAAGACCAATAACGTTTGATTATCATTGTAAACAAACTTTATTGAGATTGTATTCAAGCAAACCTCCTCCTGTGTGCTATATTGTGGAACAGCCACCAGCCCATGCTCACAGCAGCAGCACTAAAGTGTTTGGAAGTGTCTTCACCAAACAGCAAGGCGGGTAGCAGGATATTGGCAAAGCTGCAGGAGCAAGGGTGTCCCCATATGTTGTTTTATATTTTTTCCTGTATGTCATTTCCAGAGTTATTAAAACCAAGCCTAATTTTACTCCCCTCCATTTTTTCTGAATTTGGCCAGTTTTTCGGTACCAGCATTTGGGCACAGCTCTCTCTGGCCTCACATACTGCTGCACCAACAGTGCCTCCAGTGATGTTATTAGCTGTACTTTGTTTGCCATCCCTCCTCTCACCCAGCTACACGCGCAGTGGAGTGCCTTGCTGTGGCAGTGAAGCTTAATCACTGCACCTCCAAGGCCTGAGTGCAGGGGGCCAAGTCTTTGGCCTCTGGAGCCAATGCACATAAGTTTAAGACCTCACATATCAGATGTAGGACACGTACACCACACATTCTCTCTCTGTTAAACCACGCGGGAAATATGTTCAGTCATGACGTGCATGTGCAAGAAGCATCCATGCACACATGCACATCCTCTTCCCTGCTCATTAGCACTTTTTTAATGGTACCAGCTTTATCATGGATAATTGTAAATTTTTAATATTATTTGAGTGCTTTAGATTCATGAATATATTTAAGGACTACCATGATGCCAAACCCTGTACAAACATGAACACCAGCCCTGTTTCTTGGAGCTTGCAATCTACGTATTAGACAACAGGCAGCTGGTGGGTACAGGCAGAAAGTGAGCACAAAGAAACTATGAGCAAATCTTATTCACTATGGTAGACAGGCATATAAGGACATTGGCAACAAAATTATTGTCAATAGAGCAAAGAAGATTTTTAGGGAAAATAAGGAGAGAACTGTTTGTGAAGACATTCTCACAAAGAGAGAAAGTTTTTGGAAATTTTGCAAGTATGCAGGTCAGGCTGGCAGCATGGGGGCATAATTTAGCTTTTAGAACTGGAAGGAGGAGAGACTGATGTGGAGTCTTTGCAAAAGGTTTTAAATCTAAAAAGAGTTAGCTTCTACTTGATGTAATACGGAAGACGAAATCGGTAGCAGGATGCAGAGAGGAGTAACCTAGCCAAAGAGATGAATCTTGCAGCTTTTGTCTCAACTCATTTGGTGAGTTAAAAAAACAAAAGGAACAACTGTGGTGTTTTACACTGAGAGCCCTGGGTAAATGTTATAGCTGTTTCAACAGACAGAATAGTCTTCCTCTTCAATATGCAAAAATAATCTTCAGAAATTAAAACATGCACAGACCAAACCAAAGTTGACATCTAACTTATGTCCTCAAGTGACAGGCAAACTTGAGGATACAAGTGTCATCGTTCACTATGAGAGGCAGCAGAGAAGGTTAGGGAGGAGTGGCTAAGAGTTCTGGGTTTAGCCACGCTGAACTGGAATTGATGCTTAATTATCCAAGGGTAAATATCACAGAGAGAAGCTGAGATTTTAGTTTGTATAGAAGGAGCAGAGTGAGCAAAAGCCAGGTACCCTGTGACACCTCAGAGAGCCAATGACAACAGAATTTGCGTTTGGGAGTGCAGCTGCCCCGTTTACAGGAGGTGGAGAAAAGTACAAGGCAGAGGTTGCTGCTCACGGGATTCTAGCAGCATGCTGGAGGGAGAACCACCAAGAGAGGAGGGGAATGATGAGAGGAAGAAGGTGAGCACCTGCAGATGAGAAAGCGGAGGCCACCAAGAGAAAGGGTTCAAGAAGAAGAGAGCAGCAGCTGTGCAAAAGGTGGCTGGATGACCACAGAGACGATTGTGTGCACTGGGTTACCAGTACCCAAATTTGGATAGGAAGAGGTGATCTGACTGTGGTTCCAGATGCATGAAAGGGACAGAGCCCAAGATGGCAGAAAATCTACAGAAATGGAGGAAAGTGTGTGAAAGTGTTTGAAACCATCAGGAGAGAGAGAGAATGGGACAAGCAGGGATAAGGGTGGGGTTGATATTTTTATGAAAGTCATTTACATGTATTTGTATTGGGAGGGGAATGCAAAAAAGAGATCAAGAGAAAGAGTCTGTCATTGGGACAAGCAGAAGTTTTACAGGACGAAATTCCTGTGACTGTAGTAAGAGAGAAGGAGAAATGAACTGTAGAAGGAGGAGTGAAAAAGGCTGGTAAACTGAAGAAAGGAGGACTACTTTATCAGTTTGCTTACATAAGAAATGGGAGAGCCAGTTTGGAGAGAAACATGGAGATGGGAGGAGGGAAACAGATGAGGAGGTGATGAGGGTGTCTGGGATGGAACTAATAAAGCTGGAGGAGCTAAGCTGCTTCATTAGGGAGATGGACAAAGTGAAGGAGAAGAGGGGGAATTAGTGACAGTAGTCACGCTCATTACAGAATTACTACCAAAGACAGTTTCACTTTTAAGGAAGGAGCCACAGGCAGGAAGCGGATGCTGTGGTGAAGGCAGGTTGAGTGCTGGCAGTACACTCACTGCTGCGAGAGGCAGGGCCTCATGCATCAAGGGTAGGGGTGAGAATCAGCAAAACAAACAATAGTAGCAAAGGAACCAAGTAAGGAGAAGGTTTGAAAGCAGTCAAGAAGTCATCCATACTGCAGGTCACATGTTGACCAAATACATGGCTGTTTTCCAACCTTTCCTTTTCCTTTTCTTTGCAGATGAAGCCACCTCCCCATTCCTAAACTCTATCTTTTCATATCTAGTCTGTGTTGATTTTTGCATGCCTACTGAAATGCAAGGAAAGCCATAGCATCAGTCACGTTTCTATACACATATGCCCTAAATGACTCTTTGGGTCAGATCCTAAGCTAATGTAAATTATCATTGCTTCAATCAAGTCATTGAAGCTATAAAAATATATATTAGCTGTGGACCTGAATATGCTTCTGTGTTTATATCATACAGAGAAAAATTTCTGTAAGGAGAATAGTGTCTAGTCTTCTGATTTCTATTCAATATCTTTCCTTTTGCTTTCTACAGGAAGATGTTACTGCTTTTATTCCACACTGTTTTCTTTCTCTTTGTCCATCTGTTGATTTCATCAGTTTCATTGTTTCTTATTGCTAGTTTTCTAGAGTCCCTTCTCCCATATGTACCTTCATGTTAATGGGGTCTTTTTTGTACATCCCAGTTTAATGGTCCCTCTATACACCACAAACTTCCAGAAATGAAAAATTATAAACCCATTTATGCCTCTCATCCTGTCCTGATATTCAATGGAGACAGCGGGGACCATGACTGTGAGCAAAGGCTGAAACTTCACATCCCTGTGGGTACTTAGTAACAGAAAATACATCCCTACTTTGAGCCGTATGTCCTGTTTGTGTTACAGTTGTAACCTCAGTCATATATGTCTGACAAGCCCCTTAACACCAGTAAAGGAAGAAAACACTCTGGCTGAATTTCTTATAACACATTTTACAAATAAATAGTACTGTTATTACCCTATTCAAGTCCAGCCAGGAAAGTAAGCATCTCAGCAACCAATATTTCAAAGGAATGGGATTCTGTGTTTGTTTGTATATGCACGTATGCTTTTATTAAATCAAAACATGACAAAAGAGGCACTTCTGATAACAGTGACATGTAAGATGAATGTAAAATAGAATGGTCAAAAACGTGTTTGATGGATGAGGTTAAGGATGGAAGCCTCTGTAACAATTCAGCTAATGAGCCTTGTTTTATTCATCTCATGTTACCGCTGCCAGGAATGTATCAGTTGTAGGACACTTTTAGTGACCTTTCAGGCACAGCCAGGATAAAATGCCTGCAGAAAGCGCAGCATTTCACATGCTTTAAGAAGCTAGCTCAGAGTCCACAGAGAGCTTTTAGCACTGTCTGGACACCACAGGCTTTGCAGTGCTGAGAAATTGCCACCATCAAGAAAACTTGCTGCTGAAATCCTTTTGTATTGGAGTTAACTTTCTATTACTTACCTTTACCTAACTTGCAAAGTTTGTTGTGTGTAAGAAGCCATTGTACACCTACAACAAGGTCACAGCAGTATGCCCTGCCCTACCATCATTTGGTTACACACGTGGGAACTTCCACTCTCAGTTGAACACAGAAATGTCTCTACAAGCTTGCCTTGTTTGTCACTTGACAATCTGGCTTGTTAACACTGTGGTTACTCTGTGCAACAAGGCAAAGACACAATGCATGCAGAGATATTTGGCATGCATCTTTCTCTCATGCCCACACACTCATTTTACTCAAAGAAAGCTTTTTCTTAACACATTGATTTCGCCTTCTGAAAACAACCCTAAAATCACCCGTAAGACCTTTTGCCCCATGACTTCAAAACAGAGTGTCTATGCCTGCAGCTTTCTAATAATGGTTTACTGGTTGCTTGAAGGGTCTGGGGAAGTACACAAGAAATGCAAAGCTGGACAAATATATATAAGCAACATCCATAAAGTGACATGAGTTGACACCAGTGAGACAGTCCAACACAGGTATTTTCTGACTCGTATTGTCAGAGCTCAAGAGTGAGAAAAAAAAGGAAAACTGGGCAAAAGAATAGCAATCCATAGCTACAGAAAACACATGTCCATTCTTTTGCTGCAGTCTTTGTATTTGAATAAGAGAGGTTTTATTTCCTCCGAACCTAGCACTTCATTCAACAATATTCCTACAGTGAATTCTTCATTCTGTGCCTATAAACTTCATATGTTTTCAAAGACATGATCATATTGTAACAATTATTCTCATGGCTACAGACAACGAGTAAGTAGGAAGCAACAAATGGCATTTATTTTGATTTTAGCAAGATTTTGACGCTAGGAAAGGTTTTTAAGCAGGCTAAGGAAGCACTGTCCAGGTGCAGTCATCATAGGTTGTGTGCAGAATTGTTTAAAACTCTATTTGAAATTTAGTTATCAACCAGCTGGGATGACATTTCAGATGGGATCCCACTGGGACCTTGGCTAGGGAAATAATTTTCTTCATTATTTTTGCTAACAACAAAGATAATAGAGGAGAGAACATTTGTAAAATTTTCAGAGGAAACCAGCCTGGGAGGGGTATGAGCACTTGTGAAGATAGGATTAGAAGTCAGAATGATCTTGAGAAATGGCTTGAAATCAAGAAGATGAAATTCAATACAGACAAGTGCAAAAGAACTCCTGTGGGGAAGAATCAATCAAGTGTCTTCAGATAAAATACGGACTACTTGGCTAGACTACAGTTAGTGTCAAAACATAAAAACAAAGATCTGGTTATTAAGCGTTTGTATGATGCTGTTGAAAAAAGAAGGAAAAAGAAAACAACCAAACGACAAAACCCCCACCATGTTATTCCAGGTAATGTACAGAAGACATACATGGCATTTATCCCAGTTAGTCCTGATTTGTGCAGCACACTGTAAGAAAAACATAAGCAGACTGAAGAAGGATCTTCAGGCTTGGTAATTTAGAGGCTAGGAAAACATGGGCCATGAGAAAAATTTGAAAGAACTAGGTATGCTTAAATCTGGAAAAGATGGATAGCATGAAAATACTTTTTGAAAATGCTTAAAAGTAGTTATAAAAGAAAAAAAAATGGCTCATTTGTCTTCATATCCATAGGGAGAAAAGGCCAAAATGTAGAAAAGTAGTTAATTTGCAGGAAATTACATTTAAATTAGACATTAGGAAGTTAGGCTCAGGGAAAGGCGACGCAGAGAGACTATAGAACCTCCTTCATTAGAGATGTCAGGGACTAATTTAGTAAAACTTCATTCTGGGATAGGAGTATACATAATGCTGCCACAGAGCACAGAATCAGCTAAATTATTTCTGCAGGGACCATTCTTGCCAGCGAAGAAGGTGGCTGACAGGTTCAACATGTCTGTGGTTGCAATGGAGGCATACTATACGGGTCCAATCTAGTGTTTCCATGGCTTTTTGCTTTCAGAGTAAATGGTGGACAGAGGGGTACAAGAATTTGATTTTGTAACGTGTCTGGAATGTGTGTGATCGCATTGATAAGTGTGGCACGCGTTGAGGGGTACCTTAATATAAAATAAGCTCATAAATGCAAGTCTTAAGGACTTCAACCACTGTAAAAGTTCTCAAAACAAGTGTTATAAATTTACATTTTGTGATTTTTATGTGAATGTTACTGCATTTTAGACCCACAAGAAGCTATCCTCTGTCAAAGAACCTTTTTTTTGCTTTGCTTTTAATGTACACACAGCCAGTCTGTCAGTAGCAGTGCCCAGACCTGTGAAAAATGCACTTCCATACCTGAACTCTTTGGCCCTTTTCTAGCAAAGTCAAATTCACATCTGCTATGTAAGAGACAATATTTCAGGGATGAGAGCTGCCCACAAATAACCCCCAAAAGCCAATAGTTGGGTGTCCTGGTGCAAAAGAAGCAAAGGGTGTGTTTTTACCTGTGTAAAGAAAGTGTTACAGCAGAGAAACAGGGATTTCAGGCTCAGATGAGATTGAATTGCTCTGGAAATTGTTTAAAATAAACATGAGAAGACCATTGGGAACTGGCAGTACTGTGAATTAATAAATAACTCCCACCCTACAACCTTCCTGCAGACCTCCAGCACCTTGAGAGAAATGCTGGTTTCCTTAGATCTGTGAAGCCTCATCTCTGAAGCTCAGATAAATTGTTCCAGCTCTCTGTTCGTGCATTTCAACCCAAATGTCAAAGCAGGGAATCAGAGAAACTTCTGTCTCTCAGGCAGTTGGATCAATGTGCTCTCTCCTCTACATCACTGAACCACAGTATGACAGCAAGCCAGACACAGTAATCACAGTCAGAAGCAATGCATTCATGCCAATAAATAAATGGGTTTCAGCATTTGTAATATCTGAATAGAACGTTGTTTTGTACGCCAGTGAGGTGGTCTACTTGAAAAAGAGGGATCTGCGGCTCTTTCTGATAGACAGATGGCTGTTATAAATTCCTCATTGTCTTTCTGTGATTTTAAAATTAATTTGATTTTGAAATTTAAAAAGAGACTTTGCCTTTCCTTTTTTTTTTTTTACCCTTTTTCCACATCTCCACAATTAGCTGGTCTAATTTTAACAGATTATTTGGGGGCCCATCAAAAACAATCTGTGTGCTGGGTGGTTCTTGAATGATGGTTCCTATCACTTCTGAAAAGATGTTGCTAATGAAAGCAATTTTCCCCTTTTCAGTTGATTTCATAGGTGGATTTGACTCTTACGGCTACCAAGGTCCACAGAAGACATCTCATTTACAGCTACAGCCCATGTATATGTAAGTATTTAACTTCTGAGATATTCTGCAGAGTGGCAGGCTGATATTAAAGGATCATTAAGCTGAAACATGTCGTGACTCAGAAATTCAGAATAGGCAGAAGCCTTTTTTGATAGACCGAATTCAAGCTACATTTAAGCACCAAGATTACTCTTCTATGAATTATAATGATTCCTTAGAGCAGGATATAATGTGTCACAGTTGTTTAAATAACACCCAGCTCCCATCTGATTTTCCCCGATTTTCATTCAAGCAGGTTACACTCAGAGACAATGAGTACTTCGTGTAGTAAAAACTAGTCTGATCTGACAAAACTTGGTTGCAAAAAAGTGGGTTTTATTAAGACTTATCAAAAGTTCAGCAACTTGCTAATTTAGTGGATGCATTTAGCATTTGTCTTACCAGCGCATCTGTTCACTGAGGCACCTCTGTACCTCATTTCCAGTCTCTGCATTTAAGAAAAACCAAAACAAATGTAACAACATATGGCTTTTAAAACCAGTTGGAATAGAAGACAGTATTTTACCTAACCAGTGAGTGACAACTCCATCCACTGCCTAGAAGTCAGCCTGATATATTTGGGGATTAAATGTGTAATCAAATGTCAGCACATACACACAACTGGAGTACGCTCACACTGGAGCTAAGACCCAACCATAGACCAGTCCAGGAATAATCGTTTCCAAATTTTTCTTGTACTAATGCCAAGTGCAATTCAGAACAGTCCTGACTGCCCAGATAAATCTTATTTCACTGCTGCAGCCTTTTGAAACGTTTGTTATTCACCATCACTATTTGTAGTCACCTACACGGTAAAAGCACAGCACGAACAGCTCGCAAAGGGACATCTGCTTTTTTCCTTTCTCTTCTGAACATTTCTTTTGAGGAAAATAACTAAATACAGGCAAACAATATCTATCCCAACATACACTTCCATTCACCCTTGAATGTAATTTCATTACTTCTGATTAGTGGAAGCAACTCTGCTAATGGATTAGTGGATTTTTGCACGGAAATGGCATTTACTCCTTTATCAGTGGTAAAATCAATTCTGCGGTAGTGCTTAGGATTGGGCCCTTTGGGAGCTTTGCTAGGAGCTTTTTAATAATCTCAAATTGCAATAGTGCATATCTCCAATGCCATCTTAACTTCAGCTTCCCATCTGTCTGTGCTCAAGTAAAGATTTTTCACCTGCACTTTTGGCACAGTGCTGTGCATTTAGAAAATGTTATTTCCTTCCTAGTATTGTGTGTGGCTCATAGGTACTTAGAACAATTCTAATCCTGTTTCTTTCTCAGTATACCATACCTTGCCATCAACATATGGGGCCCTCTAGCTGAGATATTATCCCATTCTCTTTATGCTCTCAGTGTTTCTTCCAGAACAGCAGATTGCATTTACTGAGCATCTTCATACTGACTGGAAAGAAAGCTAGACCTGTGGAAAAAAAGAAGGCAATACTTTTAAGCTTGTAGCTGAGACGAAGAGATATATGATCAACCTATGTAAACTGTGTTCCTCCTTATTTCAGTGCTGCATTCTCACTGGAGTATAGGTGACTTCGCTGTTTTAACTGAGAGACAGAAAACAGTATGTGAGCTGACATTTTGTGCAATCGACCCACAAAAGTATTACCACGTCCCAGCCACAGTCAAACAAAGACACTTCATGTTTCTTTCTGACTGTATAGTATTTGACAAGGTTCTCCAGAATTGCTACTGTTTGTCCTTAAGAGGCTTTTACAGCATTTAGTAATACCTTTCTGTTATTTACAGTTGAGGTGCACCAGGAACACATGCATATGTATTGACACTGCAGTTGCTCTGTAAATGTAGGCAGACCATTAAGTAGTGGAGTGACAAATTCGAATGTCAAATTAATCAAGCCGTGGTTTGATCTACTCGTAGCACTATTTACAACAATATTACGTACTGGAAATCAAAACACACTGATATGATAAACAGCAGGCCATACTTGGTGTTTTAAAGCTTTATTTGTTGAGAGGAAGGGTTTGACTCCTTAGGGATCTTGTGCAAAATAGAACATCCTCTAGTATTCAAGGAGAAAAAAAAATATAGGACTTTACACTACTCTCTGGCCAATGTCACCTGCACCTTACAATGCTCAGCATCTCTAGAGCATGAGTAAACGGTAAGAATCATTTAACATAAAAAGGCAGAGGATGGATAAGATAGGGTAGGACAGAACGGGAGAGGAGAGGAGAGGAGAGGAGAGGAGAGGAGAGGANAGAAAAGAAAAGAAAAGAAAAGAAAAGAAAAGAAAAGAAAAGAAAAGAAAAGAAAAGAAAAGAAAAGAAAAGAAAAGAAAAGAAAAGAAAAGAAAAGAAAAGAAAAGAAAAGAAAAGAAAAGAAAAGAAAAGAAAAGAAAAGAAAAGAAAAGAAAAGAAAAGAAAAGAAAAGAAAAGAAAAGAAAAGAAAAGAAAAGAAAAGAAAAGAAAAGAAAAGAAAAGAAAAGAAAAGAAAAGGAAAGAAGAATATACCTTCTGCTTTATGGAGCCACTGTCCGAAAGAACACTGTCCGAGGTATAATCATCCAGGATATAACTATACCCGTACATATCCATATAGCTCTATTCATATAACTATTTCCACAATTACTGCAAAATGCCTTTGAATCCATAGGCAGTGGAGGATATATTCTGTCTAATTCCTGCAAAAGCTCAAGAAAATATGAAGATAGCTTGTTGCCATCTCTGTGTTCTCCACTACTGAGGCTCACACTGGGTGCAACTAATGCAGAGCTTTGGGTTTATGAGAGAATTAGGAGACAGTTGCTTTTAAATCATCTGGTTACTGACTATATCCAAAGGCACAATAACACCTCTTTTTGTTGTCTGTGGTGTGGTAGTACCTACAGGCGTGCTAGGCATGCTACAAAAGTGAAGAACGTATGGCCTCAACTTTGGAGAGCTTACCAAAACAATATCAGCTTCTAATGGTTGTACGGATTCTGTCAAAACGCAGATTTCAACATGTATTTCAGTAATAAGCACAGAGAACTCCCCCTATAGTTACCAGATTGATTCATATACAGAAATAGTACAGATCTTAAAGACATATAGAGTTGTGTGGTAGGTCTCAGTCATCACCCACGTACTGCTTGCTGATGTGAATTGATTTAGTGGGTTGCAATGACAGAATTTCATCAACACAAACTTTTATTTCAATTCAAGCCAGACAGATTTACATCCAAGTGATTTAAATCAATTTTTACTGTTTTATACATGCACAGTTTAATTATTATCCTGAAGGAATGCTAGGTTAGTAATTGCAAACTGTTAAGAGACACTGTTTTGTAACCAGTTTCCTCCTGTGTGCTAAAGTTAGCACTTCATTTTGTTACTTTGGGGGTTATACTGAACCTACACAAACTTACATGTGTGATTAAATAATTATACTGATTTATTCAGGCTCCTCATGTTTACATTTCTATTGTGTCGGGACTTTTTATCTAAAGAATTATTTTTTATTTGTGATATGAATCAAGCTGTATTTATAAGAACATTCCAATGCAGTTTAAACACACACAGTACATTTGTGTGGAATTTCATCAGTTATGCGTAACTACCATAAACGAACAGGATACTTAAGGGGAAAAAAATCTTGATTTATGAAAAAGAAGTGTTATCTGTAGATAGTGAATTAAGGTGACTGTCTCTGGCTACTGTTTCCTTAAATAGTCTAGAATTACTAAATTCAGGCTCACTTTGTTTCTTTTCTCTGTGTTTTAGGCTTTGAATTCCAATCATAACTCTCCTTATCATCTGTCCCAATTTCACATTTAATTTAAATCAGCTTACTTTCTAAAGAGAAATATATATTCCATTTAAAATTATGTTTTAAATAAAACACTGGTGTTTTGGGGAGAAATTTTATCATTATGTTTATCTACCTGTTATAAATGGCTTTTTTTATTATTTAAGTGCCAACAGCGTGCTCTATGCTGTACAAGCCAAGAAGCCTAGACAGTCCCTTCAAAACGAATACGCTTTTTAAACAGAATGGGACAGAACTGGTGCTCATGTACCTCCTTGCAGTGTCACCACAGCTGATGTACTAAAAAGTAGCTTCCTGGCATTCTGTGCGGGAGATGCTGGTGCTCATTTCCAGACCATGGGACAAGAACACAATAAGATGGTGGAAATCAATTGTCAAGAGAAAATTCTGCTCTTGGGAGGTGATCGAGGAAGGTGACTAAACACTCCATGGCACTGATTCTGCTGCACATGAAAAAGCATAGTTATAGTTGTGGAACAAGACTGCACTGCATGATCACTGCTCTAAAAATAGCAGGAAGGAGGGAGGGGAGAGAGATTTTTCTTTACGTTTTTCACAGTAAACTTGTTTGCTCAAGAAAAGAAGTGAAGCAAAAAAAAAAGCATGCATGTCTGATGCTGATGCCTAATGCACTGGAGAAATTGCTCAAAAGCAGTTCAGCCCTGAAGTGAAGCTTGCTTTTCTCATATTCTGTGAAGTCTGTGAATCTTATACATATATAGACACACATACATACTATATATGCATAGAAACACATTTATATGCACACAGACCCCTTTATATACGTGTGAGTTTTTATATATATGCCCACTTATGTGTATTCTGCTACACAAGACTATTGATAGGCATTGCTTTTCACTCAAAGGCACTTAATGATAGTTTCTGGTTAACAGGATCCTACCTTTCACTAAATGTTAGAGGGATTTTGAGTCAATAACTTCGGCACAGAGGGGTGTAGGAGGGGTTAATGTATTTGCCCTAGTACCTGGTCCCACCTTTTCTCTTGGAGGTATTTACATGTGCATGATGCTGGTCATGATGTCCTAGTCTAAGGCTGTACGTATTTGTCTAGATAATTGCACATACCGAGAGTAATACTGACTTTACCATTCACTTGAAGTATAAATGAAACATAAGCAAGACACAAAAAAGAGCACCTAGAGTATAACCACTGTGATGCTCAGCAAGTTCATGCAGTACAAATCTGCTACGTTACTGTCTCCTTAAGAATCATATTTGTGGGATTCAGACATTATGGGCAAATTTTTATTTAAACAAACTACCAGCTAAGCCTTGTCAAGCAACCAACATCATCTTGTCTGTTTTAGACTGAAAGCTGGAGTTACCAAACACAGGCTTGGGACAGGACTTTTTAGGTGCACAGGGCTGTGGCAGTCACACATGCGCTCTGCTTTGCAAGTGAGCCTCGGGTGACTTTCCCAAGCATCTGAGATTCAGCCCTTCTCTCCTGCCTACTGCGTCACTTCTTGCTTTTACGAAGACAGCTAGATTTCTGATGGATTACTATAGTTCAGGTCATCTTCCAGATGACACATGGATATACAGTTAAGATTCGTATTAAATACCACTCCTGCCTAGAATAGGTTAGAAAACCTGTGCTGACTTCTCTGATGATGTTCCAGAGAGAGCCAAGTGATCACCTGAGCAAACACCTTGCTTTCCTGTCCTCTTCACCCCGTGTGTGGTGGCTTACACTTGCTTGCAAAAGGGCACCAGAGCAGCAGGGCGGGGACTGGATAGGTATATGGTGCTTATAAGTATCTTTCTTTTTCTGTCTCTCTTCTAGGTCAAAGTAAACAAAGGGGCTGCTCAACGTGGGCTGGAGGACCTGTCAAAGAAACTGTTTCAGGATGGCCCCCCGGTTTTTCAAAGAGAAAAAAATCCAGGTTTTGTNAAAAAAAAAAAAAAAAAAAAAAGAAGAAGCAGCTGATTGAACAGTGAGACAAAAAAAAGCAACAGACACCTTCAGCCCCTCTTTCTAACAGGTACTAAGGGACATGCCCCCAGACCCCCACCTTGGACCTCCTGCCTCCCTGCACCAGAGGGCCAGAGCAGAGGCGTTGGTGCCATCTTCTGGCTCTTGCCTACCCAGGCTACTCCCAGTGTGGCCCGTCTGGATTAAAACATGAACCCAGCCCATTCGGTGCTTTCGGAGCCCACTCTGCACTCCTGGCCACGTCGAGTCTCCTTAGTCAACACAACACTAAAAATACCAGGATGACCTTGCAGCAGAAGTCAATAGACAGCGCGTTGTTTGCCCTGAAGGCTGTACAGTTCATACTTGCCTTAACCCAACTGCGTTGCACATCAGAGAAACTCCGTGCAAGCTTTCTGAAGTAACGTCCTTTAGGCTCAACATGCTGCTGTTAATTCTGAACGATTTCTAGAGTCAGTGGTTTTCTTCTGTTTAGTTTTCTTTTGTTTTCATGTCAGGGAATAAGGCTCTGTTGCTCCACAGCTCCAGAGTGACCAAGTAGAAAACTGCCAGCTGTCTGAGAAGTGCTTTACTTTCGAGGCTCCACAGTGGTCAAGAAACAAACAGTTTATAATGGTTAAGAAAAAAAAAAGAAAAAAAAAGAGACCTTTTGGGGGTCGGGGTGGGTAAAGGGGTAACATAAACTAATAACTGAACGTACTGGACATAAGCAGCAGAAACAGTGCTTCTTAATCCCGCTGTTTTTATTTATCGCACTGTAGGTGCTTTTATAGCTATCTCTAAATGTCTTTTACTAACTACAGAGACATCTGCAGATTTCTATCAACAAAGGCCAACTGAATATGTACTAGCTATGTTTACTCTTTTATATCTAATTTCAACTGAAAATTCTCTGTAAGTGAGCTTTTTTTTTCTAATTGCACCATAAGGGATCCATATATTTTATTTTTTGGTTTCAGTTAGGGAGGGCGGGGAGGGACTAGTTGAGTTGAAGAAATATTGGAGACCTTTTTGTGGTATATTTGGGGGATCCGTTGTGTGTTAGAACGTGTATTTTATCTTCCTGTATTATTGTGGCTGAAAAAAAAAAAACTGTGCTGTTACGTAGTTGGCAACAAGATGCCTTTGGGAATTTTGCTAGTAGGTCAATGTGTATATGAAATACTCTGAACTCCTAGGAACATATGTTTTGTTCTACATCTGATCTGTATTTTCAAGCACTTAGGTGGCTTTCATTAGGAAAAACCCAATATTTTGCTCAGGCTTTTCAGAAACTTGGATTGTCATTGTTTCTTTGCTCAGACCTTGCATAGGCAAACGCACGCACCTACCACACCTGAGGTGAGCTCGTAGCTTTTGAGGGGAAGGGGGAAGGCCAGTGCTTGGAAAGGCTTTACCTGCCCCCGGGCATGTCCCATTTCCTTGCTGGCCAAACCCTCACACCTGCACGGCTCCCGAGCTGCCACAGCCTGTGCGCTCACACCACTCACCCATCCCTGTACAAACCAATGCCCTTTGCCGTCTCTGCATGGATGTACAGTGTCACAAGCAGCAACTCTGGACAATGACAGAGGAACAGGCATTCACCAGTGAAAACAAGATAAGGGACGTGTTCAGGAACTATACTTACATTTACTCAGTGAAATTTATATATATATATATGTAAGAGTGTGAGAGTGTGTGTGTATGTCTCTGTATATAAAATACACAGGAATAGCCATTGACGGGGCTGCATAACCCAGGAAGCATCTGGCGCAGGGGGCCAAGGGCTCCAGCCCCAGATCCTGCTAGATTTCCTGCGTGAATTAGGCACGTGCCCTAGGCCTGATCCCATACAGCATTCATTGCAGGTTCGGATCTCAAATTTAAATTTTCAGACCTGGGTACCTGAAATTCTGAATTCATTCCAGGTAGAGCTGCTTTTCACTCCCTGGGAAGTCATTCACCTTCTTAGTGCCAGGCTGAAATTTCCCATAACTTAAAAAATTGCAAAAGTTCCTTCTTTACGTAGTTTTAAGTATAGCAGATGGATAGTATTAAAAACAATGCAGAGGCTTAACTGGAATGAAAATGTCATAACAGGGTATTTTAGTTTTCCCTGTATAACAATCAAAAAAATATTTCTACTAAAATGATTTTTTTAACATGAAAAGAAACCAGTTTAGGCATCTAAGCAGCAACCCGATTTTTCAGAAGATAATTTTTCATACGTTTCCCACAGAACAGCAGCTGCTGGTAGTTAGCAATTTTAGAAGTCAGATTTTAATGAAGTGTCTACATGTAGCTTTTAGGCCTGATTTTAATTTAGAAAATTTTGGCCTTACCTTTTCTGTGTCTTAGTCTTCCCATCTATAAATGGGAATAATATGTGCCTCACAGGCTTTTTGTGAGGTCTGAATTGTTAATGTTTGTAAAGTGCTTAGGAAATAGGAAGCACATCTAACTACTAAGTATTATAATATACGTCTGTATTCATATATTACATATAGAGTAGATATACACACACTCACATGCACACGGTATACATATATATATATAAACATACATACCTATATGAAGTTGGTATTCATAACCCTGCTTAAGTTGCAGTGAATACACCACCATTAAAAAGAAATTAGGACTGTTGACTACTAAACTAAATGATTAATGGACAGATCTCTTCTGGAAGCAGTTTAGAGCACAGTAATGTGAGAATATCTGGATGACATTTTTGATTTGTACAGCTGTATCCTCCTCAAAATCCAGTAAAGAATGTTATTTTTCTAGGCTGGGCTTTTGTTATAAACTTAAATATTCAGAAGGCAAGAGATACAATCCAAATGTGTCTTTTTTTTCTTTTCTTTTTGGCATTTGTTAATTCTGAATGTATTTTTAACAAAAGTGATTTTTTTGACTTACTAGTGTAATTTGCATTTAAAAAAAATAAATGGAAAAAATATAGGTTTCCAAGCTATTCATGCCCCCCTGCTGCTATTCACAACTTTCAGGAAACTTAGAATTACTGCTCCCAACTGAGCAACAATGCAGGATAAAGAATCCTATTACATTTACATGATGACAACCCTGAGCTGTGCGGTGCGTGGATGTGACAGCACTGAATAGAAATTGCCAGGTCATGACACCATTTTAACTCTGTCATAGGTAGCAGGTATTTTCATTATCACTGACACTAAAAGGTTTTTTTACAAGGCTGACTGCAATAGACTCTTCACTTAGAAAATGGGGATTTTTGCCCACTCATCAGGAATTTTAAGCCTATGATAGGTTTACAGTTGCCAACAGTGTTAAGTATTGCAAAAGTAATCCTTGTTAAGAGGGAGCTATGTAACATGGATATTTCCACTGCATTAATATTCTTTTATATGCTGTTCATTGTCCCGACACTGAAATGATGAAATCCTGTCTTAGGTAATGCTTTTATAAAGCTCACACACATTGATAGCTTGCCTGAGGTCATTTAATAAAGGTGGAGCAGAACAGTATACATTTCCAGATACTCAGTCAAGCTCTCCTAAAACCAGTCCTTAGAAAGACAGTTCATTAATTATTGTCATTAGGATTTCTTATGCTGTAATTATAGTTGGAGTGATACTTTTCAGTCAGGTAAGGAGAAGCGATTTGTGCTCCACTTACTTAATTTAAGTACTGGTATCAATACTCCAATACCGTACAGCATTTTGACAAAGGTGAGTGCAGTATGTATTGATCCCTGGATGTCTCCAGATAGGAGCAGCTATTAACTCAGTGTCTGAAGGTTTTGGTCATTTGCACTCTCACCCTCCATTTGAGCACACTGATAGTAGGCAAAGCAAAACTCCATGCACCATGAATCCTTCCAGTTTGTAATGTTTTTATTTCTGGTCCTCTGTTTTCTTTTTTTCAATGCAATCACTCAGAGGATGAGGATTTTTCTCACAAAGGTGTAAAGCCCCATGAATAGTCTATGTGTATGTATTGCTTCCTTTCTTTCTCTGATGAGTCTTTTCAACTTAGCTGAGACAAAATTGATAAACTTTCTGAGTTTATTTTCTAGCTAATCTGAATTTGGCTTCTTTGCAGCGCAAGTGGATTGGCGACAGACACTAAAGGTGAGACAGGTTTTACTGAAGAATCGATGCATTGAAATACTGAAGACAGCACTGTGTCCACTGCTCCTTGGAGAAAGGCGTAGACAGTTGTTATGCTAATCAGTCAGCTCCAAGCTATGTGCAATATCAAATGTAATTACAATGCATAAAAGAAACTGCCCTTTAGACTGCAGTTATTCGTTCATGTATAGAAGTGGCACAACACTGAAAGAGTCAGTAAAAGACGTTTCCTTCCTGTAGTCGCTAATATGCTTCATCCCCAGTCATGGACTGCAGAGATTGTCTCTGTTTTGTCTCATGTCCTGACAAGTCCCTCTCTTCAGACCTTCACCAAAAGGGGCAATTGCAGCCAGTTGGAGCTGTGACCTTTGCATAGCTCAGTGGGACAGAAAAAAAGGTATTGTACCAAATGTGGGGTTTTAAGTAGCATCATACATGAATTTGTTGCACATCTCTCTCGATATGTACAAAAGAAGGGTCTTTTAAAATGCACTCTTCCTTTATCTCTCAGAAACTGAGACAGATAATGTCTTTTACAAGCATCTTCCAAATCCTGCCAAGATCACTAAAGATTTTTTTCATCAGGTCCTATCAAAACACCATCTTTCCTGTTCTCTGTTAAGTAGAAGACTTAGCTCTTGGGACTTCCAAATGCCTTGGGATTATTATTTTGGATAGACAGGAGCACTGTGAAACCTGAGAATTTTTAAAAAATTGCTTGTGGTCATCTCTGATTCAAAATTAACTTTCCTGTACAAAAGCCAGACTTCTGCATTCTCTAGTGGAAGAGGATCTTTGTTGCCATCTATTACCTAACCACTTTCCTATCCTTGCCTTCATCCTGCTGCGAAATAAGTTATATGGAGCTAAATGTGAAGGAGCATGTTCATACTCAGCTTGTGCTCTTCAACAGTCTTCTGTTCTGCCACACAGAACACTATTTCATACATATTTCATTTCTTTCTCCCTGTCACCATCTTCTTGTCCCATTCTCATTCTTCCCTTCTACCTGAACATAACCACTAATAACCTCCCCAAATTACGTACTGCTCTTTGTCACATCCATTGTTTCAAACAGTTCAGATAATGATGGTGATGACGGTCATGGAGGACAATGTCACTGTTGATATGTGCAAAAGTGGAACAAGAGGAAGCACAAAGGCTACGTACATCCCCCAAAGGCCCCAGACACAGGGAAATGCTAAACAGAACGGTAAAGGTTGGCAAAGTTACAGAAGCCATGAGTGAGCCCTAATAGCAATCATTTTCAAATGTGCAATTACATTTGCTAAAGCTATAGTTCAGTGAGTACAAAGAGACTCATAAATATCCAGAGCTACAAAAGGCACAGGTGAACTAGAAGAAAATTCATAAGAAATGTGTTTGTGAACACATTGACTGAATCAGATTCACATTTCAGTCTCTTCAAATTTGTCTCAGGTTTTTTCCTTCTTGCAAACATTTGGATCATTGGTTTCTATTCACGCAGGTGAACTTTTTGTTTCTAGGAGAACATGTCAGTATGTGCAATTGCATTAATTTACATGGGATTCTCAGTATTCATGCATCTATGTGCATTTGTGCTAAATATTGGTTCATTTCTCTCAGTCATACATACATACACACATACATACCTGTTACCTGAGTATATTTCATGGTGGGGATACAAAACCACACACACAGTCGTACCTCTTTTCTACTTAGCTTTTCTTATCCCTCCTCTCAAGAGGTTCAAACCCTGAGTGTTTATTTTATAGATGGGCACTCTGTATACAAAAATTACTCTTTCTGATACTTACTGGATGTACAAGCATGGTACAATCTGTCAACATAGTAAACAAGACAGTCCTTTCTGCAAAGAGTTTATATGTTAAACAAAGTAAATGAGACCATTTCAATTTACAAAAAAAAAAAAAGTCAAAAAATACGATCTCACAGTCCCACTCTGCTGTTAAATTTTGATTAATCAAAAAAGTGGGTGCCAAAAAACTTCAGGAAAAGGAGAAGGGTGGGAAAAAGGGGAACTAGAAGTACAATTATAAGGTGATATGGTTAGTTTAAGCATGTACATATGAAAGTTGGGGAAGAGAATCAGCCAATTCTGTCTCACCAGAGTATCCAATTAATTTATGATAGCTCCACATAGATGTATTACATCATATCCTACATTTTAAAGATATCTAAAGCAGTAGCTATGGAAGAAGAACAACATCAAAGGGACTGCAAATTGATGCCATCACAAAAGGTTGATGGATTGATTCAATTAATCAGTAAGTCCTTTCTAAGAGTTCTGCGGGGATTTATTTACCAACCACTTACATTGTTTATTTTGCTCTCTGGAGGGTATATGCACTGTCATTTTTCTTCATTATTCTTCTTGTTTCATTCATCAATTTCTGACAAATATTTTCATGCTGATATGTGGCATGTTACCCATGTAAATTGTTCACATTTACTGATTTTACTGATTTAAAGTAATACACTCCAAGCTTCCAGTAGCACAGAACTTTTGTTTATTTCCCTCAGGTCCTGAGAAATACTAATTAACATAAGGATGTGCTTTCCATTTAATCTTTGCTTTCCCTGTCTGCTCAACATGACAGGGATGTAAGGTCTTGTGTAACTAACATGTGGGTACCTGTTTAAACTTTAAACAGAAACTTATTATGAAAAACATTTTGAACACTGTTGACGCGAAATAAAATAACTGGTCCATCTTTGGTTTGGCCTTATATTTTGTAGTTCAAATCCAGGAAAATAATGCTAGAATATTTCAAGAATGTCAGCAGTTTCACTATGTTTTCCATAGGATTAAATAACTTTTCTATTTTAATAGTTTCATAGTATGTGCTTCAAAGTCAATACATAGAAATGGCAAAATTAGATCAAATCACAGATTACAAAATGGCAGATGCTGAGCACAGCAGAAGTCTCTGAAGAATAACAACTGAAAGAGAAAGGAAACCATGCCTTGAAAGTGCAGAGCATCATTTGGACAAATGATTTTATTTTGAACTATCAGGAACACTGAACCTCTAAATATAAAAAAAACCCAACATTTCTCATGCGTTCATTGCATACACATATGCAGCATGGGCCCTCCATTTTACCAGTTAGAGGAACAGGAGCAGCCAGAAATTGACAGATAATGCATATCAACTCCTGTCTGATACCACCATGAGAGTGACCATGTCATTTTTATGACAATAGGACATTTTTTTATTAATATGACCTGTTAGAGAGTGATGGAATCCATCTGTCTAGAAGAGACAAGGGAATCTTTGGCAGCAGGCTGTCCAACTTGATGAGGTGGGCTTTAAACTGAAGGACCTGGGAAGTGGGGTCCAATGATCACACCAATTTATCCAACCGAGGAATAAGCCGGGCCAACCAGAGCAGTGACAAATATTCCTTAGCTGACTCCCAAGACAAGATCCAGAAGGCCAACCACCTCAAGGGTTTGCATGGCTATGGTGGATCTTCTTGCATCCCTCCAGGGAAACCTGCGTGCTCAACCTTGTTGAAATGCCTATACACCAATGCACGCAGCATGGGAAATAAAAATGAAGAACTAGAGATCTGCGTGCGGTCGCAGGGCCATGATCTCATTGCAATTACAGAGACATGGCGGGATCGCTTGCATGACTGGAATGCTGTCATGGATTGCTATGTACTTTTTAGGAAAGAGAGGCCAGTGGGGGGAAGTGGTGGAGTTACTCTTTATGTGAGAGAGCAGCTGGAACGTATAGAGCTCTGCCTAGGGGTGGATGAAGAACAAGTTGAGAGCTTATGGGTAAGAATTAAGGGGCAGGCTAATATGGGTGACTCTGTTGTGAGTGTTTACTACAGACCACCTGATCAGGAAGAAGAAGTCAATGGAGCCTTCTACAGACATCTGAAACTAGCCTCATGATTACAGGCCCTGGTTCTCATGGGGGACTTCACCACCCTGATATTTCCTCGAAAGGCAACACAGCCGGGAATGCACAGTCCAGAAGGTTTCTGCAAAGCATTGAAGATAACTTTTTGACACAGATGGTGGAGAAGCCAACAAGGAGACTGCTGCTGGACCTTGTACTAACTAACCTCCCCATCCCTGGAGGTCTCCCGTCCCTGGAGGTGTTTAAGGCCAGGCTGGATGGGGCCTTGAGCAACCTGTTCTACTGGGAGGTGTCCCTGCCTGTGGCAGGGGGGTTGGAACTCAATGATCTTCAAGGTTCCTTCCAACCTAAACAATTCTATGATTCTATGAAACAAAGAATGACTCATTGGGGATGTGAAGGTTGGGGGCAGCCTTGGCTACAGTGACCATGAGATGGTGGAGTTCAGGATCCTGCATGGAAGAAGCAGGGCAAAAAGTAGAATTACAACCCTGGACTTCAGGAGACCTAACTTTGGCCTCTTTAAAGACCTACTTGGAGGAATCCCATGGGCTAAAGCTCTAGAAGGAAGTGGAGTGCAAGAGAGCTGGTTAATATTCAAGCACCACTTCCTCCAAGTTCAAGATTGGTGCATCCCTACAAGCAAGAAATCAGGCAAAGGAGGCAGGAAACCTGCATGGATGAGCGAGGAGCTTCTGGAAAAACTCAGATCATAGAATCATAGAATCATAGAATTGTCTAGGTTG
>VZSZ01007648.1:494766-530833 GCA_013398815.1 Ibidorhyncha struthersii | reverse complement strand
CAATTCCTTAAAACGATCAAAGTTAGCCCTCCTGAAGTTTGATACACATCTATAATGTATACTTTATACTTATTTACAAGCTAGGATTATTGGTCCATCTCCCAGTGTTGTGAAGGTTGTGGAGGGATAGGTAGAGTTTTTAGGAGTGTATGTGAGCTTAAAAAAGCTTTAAATTTGTATGACAGAGATGCTGCTTTTTATGAGAAGGGGGTGAAATGACAATCACTTCATTTTGATAAATAAAAAACAGTTTGGTCAGGTCAAGAACATCCTGTAATAGAAAATCCAGTGGCATGCGTTTACTGTAATCTCACATGAGAAGTCACTTCTATTGTAACTAAAGCCATCATGCCTGAAATGATAGAGATTGGGATAATTCACTTCCTGTGAATGTAATTGCTGTACTATAAATTCAAAGTGAAATTCATGTAGTAGGAAAGTAGCTATGATGACATTCATTACTTCTATGAAAGAAAGTTCATTGGGATTTTATGTAGATGATACTTATGTGATGTTATTGAAACAAGGAAGATAAAAGCTTGGTTTTGAATGGACTCTAATTTGGAAATGCCATGCAGGAATCCTGGGCCTGCTCTTTTAGACCGATGTCCAGTATGTATTTCACTAGAAGAAACTGGATTGGAAGCATAAGGAAATCTTCACTCTAAACAATTAAAAAATGAAGAACTATCAGGCTAGCTTGAAGGAAGATGCACAGGACATGCTGTTTGTTGTTTTGTTCCTGAAGTGTGACTGTCCAGGGCTTCGGTTCTGCTTGGAGATCTGCTAGTATCTTTTGGTGGGTATGTAGTCAGTAACCTCAAAATTAACTTTGAAAGTGGTGTGGGTTTTTTATTAAAAAAAAAAGGGGGGGGGAGGAGGGGCACAAACTGTTAAGATGATTTATGGCCACTTATAAAAAGAAGTAAAGCTGTAAAGCAGAAAGGAGTTTACCCAGGTTGGTAAGGGGTGGTGGAATTGTCCTGTGTCTCTAAAATTCTCTGGTGGCACTTAAAGAACCTGTTGAGGGTTAACTTTGGGAATGAGTTAACTAAGCCTCTAAATCTGACAAGGCAGCACTATATAAAAAATACTAAAAAAGATCCCAAACCAACCAAATAAACCCCCCCAAACGGGGCCTTTAAAGTCTGACTTTTCCTTAGTCTTGTCTATATTTGCTCATAAAATCACAAGTATTTGTTACTTTGAGTAATTAGTTGCATTTGTTCCTTAAATAAAGTATTATTTAATTATTTAACTGTCTTTTTAGATTGTTGTTGCAGGAATGAAGTAGCTAATGGAGCTTTCAAGAGACTTTTTTAAATCTCTGGACTCTATTGTCTTTTTTTTTTTAAGGCATGTTAGAAATAGGTGATTGTAATAGAGAATAGTTGTTTTTTTTTTAAAGTATTTAATGTTTTTTTCAGATGAACATTTCCATGTCTCTGCAGGTTTCCAGTCCCCTAATTAGATCCTGTGCTGAATTAACTGTAGCCACCCCATAGCCCCCTCAAAGGAGAGGGGAGAAAGCAATGGGAGTTAGTTGTCAGTTAAAGGTGTTTGATACAGAAACTTTTGAGAAGTGCATTTCTTGCCAATGAAGGATGTTGCTGTTCTGCGAAAAGCTGATCCTTTTCAGTGTTTCCTGATGCTTCATTCTTGCTTTCTGCTGGAGATGTTAGTTAATCGCTGAATCTGTGTTGGGGGTGTTGCTTGCCTCTTTACATATTTGTAAACATATTTGGAGGGGAATAAGGGGCCAAGAGGGAGCAGGAGAAAATCTGTAATCTGGTATAGTTTATGAGACCACTAACTGGAGGCTTGGTTACCATTTCATGGAGCTCTTCTATGGAGGAAATTCAGATGAACGTGCAGGCTGAGCTTCTGTGCACTCTAGGTGATTCAAAGAGTCTCCATCTCTTTCCTTTGGTAGACAGCTTTGAGGAAGACCGTCCTTGGGACTGGTGCCCATGCTCCCCTGATTTCCTTCTGTTAGTCTGAAGGAAACTTCTGCTCTTTGTAGATGTACTTGACACTGGTTTTATTACACATTGTATGGGTGCTTTGAAAAAAAAACAACCCCACATGTTTTAATTTTCCTTGCAAGTCAAGGCAGGAGTGACAGGAATTCTTGACAGGAATGAGACGTAGCCTAAAGACAAAGGAGAATTTGTATTGCACTGTTAATCTTTTGTCTTGTTAGCATGGTCGTGCAATTTATACCTCTTTTTTGGGGGGGGTTATGATATAGAATTTATCCAAATCAGCTTCAGGAATTGCATGTCAGTAGTTGTTAGTTTGTCAGGGAGATAACTTTGACTAAAAACTAAATCCTTTCATCTGTTAATGGATATCTTGGTCCTTGCTTCTTGTTTCAAGTGCTGAACATCCACTTGATGGCTATGAACAGCATAAGAATGTAGTTAGGGTTATTTTAAAAGAAACGCAGCTTCCCTTTTCCCAAAAACTTTGATTTATTATTTTTTCTGTATAGTTTTGAGATTTACCTTCCTACCTGTATATTTCTTCAGTACTTGTTTAAAGAGGAGTTTGCTTGTACATAAATGCATGCCAGATATGGAAAATCAGAGCACCAAGCAGAGGCTGTTGTCTTTCTGTTAAAATGTGATAGTCTTTTAGAACATTTCTTAAGAAAAACAGAGAATGAAGTACAAATGTAGTTATTAAATGGGGTAGCAAACAGAATACATTTCATTCTTTCTGATTGCAAAATGGGTGCCAGGTTATCCTTGCTCCCTTAACTTCTGGATACTGGAGTAGTGTGATAGCTTTTGGAAAGACAGTGCAATTAGCAAGGAGTTACAGCTACTTAATCAGTCAGTGCTTCAAAAATAATTTCTCTAAATTTAAAGTTGAGGATAAGTGAATTTAGGATTTTTTTCCATTTAACTTTGTAAGATAAACAGCAATACACAAATCTGAATGATTAATCACGAAAATAAGTGTTGTTATGCTAGCTCTTTAGCTACAAGTAAATCTTTAACTATTTTTGAAAGATAAATGAGCTTTCATTGATAGGGACCTCATTCTTTAATGGTCCTGGTTTAAATCTTTCATCCAGAAGCAAAGTGTTCTGGGTTTTGTCATGTGTCCTGCTTCCCAGACTCAGAAGCAGGTGAGTTATGAAGTTTCTGTGTCTCACCTGTCTTCCCAAACATAGAAAAGTTTCTGATAGCTCAGAGATTTGCACAGGTAGGTAGTAGTTACTGCCAGCTAAATTCAGAAGACAGAATTATTCCAGATAGAGAAAAGAGATTGCTGTGCATCTCCCTAGGGAATGCTTTGCTTCTGTATCTCCATTTGCTTTCTTTTCAGTCTGCGCCATTGGAGAAATGCCAGCATTGTAGTTTGGATACCAGCTAGAATAGAAGACAGGTCACTGAGGGCAAACTTTTTCTGGGGAAAATAAATTAAAAATAGATATCTAAGTACTAGATTTTATTTCAGTAACAAGTTTGATTTCTTACCTTGGCTCTAATTTTAGATTGATGGTGGAAACACTGTGAATGTAGCACCTTTCCTTCCCCCCTCTTCCTTCCAACCAACTCTTCCTTGAGTGCTCAGACTTCAGATTCTACTGTATTTAGGTTTTGTGTTGAAAGTTATTGTATATGCGGGGCAGTTCTGAGGGGAAAAAAAGGCCACTGTTGGCAAGGAGTGTAGAGTTGAAGCAGACATATGGAGGAGTATGTTAGTGTGACCAGAATGTGTGAGTGTATGGGTGTATCTTGATCTGACTGTTGCCCCTACTTTTTGGTAGCTTGGGTATATGGATTTCCACTGAGAGCTATGCTTGAAGAGATACAAAAGATGCAGAGAGCTCAAAAGGTATGAAAGCAGCAGAAAGATTTAAAGTTTATGTGTATTCCTGGGCATGCCAAATGTGATCTTTTCTTGTGGCCCTGATCACTTTAGTTCACAGAGGAGATGGCTTAGATGCATCACAGTGAATCTAAGGGCCAGTTTTTAACTTTCTGTAAGTCTAAAAGTGAGCATTAAGTTGTACAAATGCTTTAGGATACATACAAATATTTGAGTCCAGGGTGTAATATGCAGAATTTCGTCCAAGTCAGTACAACAATAGATTTTTCCATCCTATATGATACAAGCTGTGTATAATGCTTTTATACGTGGTATCGCAACCTTTGCTGGCAGCTCAAGTAGCACTTTTGAAGTACAAGCAGTTTTTCTTCAAAGAATTTTTTTTTTAAACTCTCTTCATGCTGGCATTGGGAACAGACGCGCTGTTCCAGGGAATAGTGTAGATGGCTGTGAGGTAAAGGAGTAGATATTACAAGACTGTTATTTCTGATCTGTGGTTTCTGATATATGTTGACTGAAAGTGTTAGTTCTAGTGGGATTTGGCATCTGGAGAGTGCATCTGTAAGTGTCTAGGAAGGTGTGTGATACCTACTGGCAGTGTAGTAAAGCTTTTCTTTTTTTTTTTTTTTTTTTTTTTTTACTTTCCAGGAGAACCTGAGAGCCATAGTTTCTTTTTAATAGTGCATGCAACATGCCTGCATTATAATATATACAGAATCTGAATATATGATAGCTGGTCTTCACTCAAATGATACTGGGACAATTATTTTTTTTTTATAATTGGCAGCCATTGTTTATAACTTCTCCTTTTAATGGGAAAAATGTACAGAGACTTCAAGCTTGCCTTTTCTGGTGTAATTTGAATCAGCTGAGAAATAATGGTAAAACTCTAAAAAGTAGGTTTGGACTCTATTTTATTTTACAATGTGGTAATTCCCAAGGTTACAATAAAGATTGTCCATCTTTGTCTTTCTCTTAAAAGCATCAGTGCTTTGGATCTTTCTATTTCTTCCAGCTACTGAAAAATACTGCTTAAAATAAAATAACGTAGGAACTTGATGTTGTCTCCATTTTTGTCAAACTTGTTTGAAGCTTGTCAGTGAGATCAAAAGTTAGTGGAAGCAATTATTGGTCAGTATTTTTTGCCCTCTTTTACCCTCCCTGTAGGGATCCAGATTATAGAATTTTTAAAATAAATGCTAAAGATGCCTGTATCTGATATGCACAAAAATGGTTATCTTTTTGTATAACCTGGCAAAATCCAGAAGGAAGAGGGACCTTAGAAGTGTATAAAGAAATAAGAGAATAGTTTAGGAATAATTGAGCACAACTTAGACTGAAGAAGCGAAGGTTGTTAAAGGGAGTGTTCTCCCCAGATTACTTGTTTGTATTAAATTTAGTTCAATTCCGAAGTGGATATAAGGCATGCTTTTTTAAGACTGAAGACATTCTTATAAAATGACCTGTTCTGCTAGATCTGTGTCATGCTTACCATTTCTTCTTTCTTTTCTTGGCTGTTTTCTAGTATGCAAGTTGAATATTGTTTTGCTTTATCACTGTGTTAGGTTAATTTTCAGGAGCAGAATGTAAGTATCTATTGCAAGGTGCTTTTAACATGAGTTTATCAAATGGTGCTGTCGTCTTTGGCTATTAAAGCATATTTATTTTATTGGGAACGTAACCAGATTTTGAGGTTTCTCCTCAGCTCTGGTGCGTGAAGCTCATCACAGGCAAGGGAGAACTGATTTAGTTGTAGCTTCCTGTTGAAGTATTTGCAGCACATCAGCAAAACACCTGTCAGGATGGTAAATGAGGGGTCAAATGGGTGGGTGAGTGGGGGAAATATGTGTTGCCAGCTTATATGAATAATACTTTCATAGCTATGCAAATTCATAGGTATAAAGAAAAAAACCCACATGAATGACATCAGTCAAAATCTTAAAATCAGCTGCCAGAAGAAAATTCCAGATGGAACCAGTAAAGCTTAGAAAGTAGTTGGAAGACAGGTTGATTAAAAGCAGGGTGCTTTGCTTTATTAGTTAAATATATTAGTTTCAGTGTTTTGGGAATATCTATTTCTTACAGAGAGCATACCTCCATTTACTGTGTTACTGGCAGGAATGTCATCCCTATAGCAGTGTTTGGAGCATTTCTGTGTTAGGAACATGGTTATTTACTCCAACTTGGAATTTAATTGGGAGCTTCCCCTGCCTCAACTCATAATTGTTCTAAATCTTTCCTAAATAGGACTAAATTAATTTCCTTTGTGTTTCTAATAATGTATTTTTATCTCTTTATGATCTAAACAAGAATACTTTGTTCTTCTGGAGCTTAAGTGTAGGCAGAAATAGCAAAGCTCTAAGTAAAGTTTAATAAAGTTGCCTTTCTTTTCGTTAATCTTTTAGTTATCTAATTTATGACTGGATAACCTGTCAAGCTGAACAATTCATAATGGTCAAGCCATTAGTTCAGGATATTGTTCTCTGTACTGTTACAGCACAGAAACATTTAGTAACTTGAAGATGATCAGTGTTCAAAACAGCAGCCTGATTAACTCCAGCAGAGCACTAGGAGTGGCACTAGGTAACTAGTTATTATTAAAAGGCTATGAAAAGCTGGTGAACATGAAGCTTTATTACGAATAAAACATTGTGGCTAGAACTTACAAGTGAAGGAATCCAAGTGAAGGCTGTGTTAGATGGCTTCGGGACAGAGGAGAAAAGTATCTGCGGTAAGCTTAAAAGAGAAAGTGATGTGAAGGTGTGCAGAATTCCAGATGCTGTGTGCGTGGTTGGGGGTTGGAGGGTGGTCCAGCAGAGTTGTTCTTGTAGTCTCCTTTCAATAATACTGGATTTCTGTTGGCTACAAAGTTTGTTTCTGAATGTGAGGAATAAAATCAATTTTAGGGCAACCTTCAAGTGCTTGAGAGAAATCTTTTTATAAAAGCACTGAAATTATTGAATAAGGTAATATTCCTCTTGCTGAGTAGTCAAATCTGGTAAAGTCTGTGCAGAATATCTTCTGTTAACCAGCCTAGATGAAGTTGGGGACTGTGTCAGTGGTTAACAACGTCGCAACTAACTGGTGAAAGTTCTACTGGCATAAAGTTCTGAAATAAAATATTAATATCTTTGAAGAAAGAACAAAAAAATATCTCTTCTGCATCTGAAGGTGTTTATGATTAAGGACTTTGTCATGCTTGGAGTAATTGCTTTAATTAGCTATTAAACAGGTTTCAGGGTCAATGTGAGAACAGGTTTCTCTTTCATTTGATTTAGTAGGAGCAGTTAATGATTTTGTTTTTATTATCTTTACTCTCTTCTTTGGAATTATTTACTTAGCACATGGAAAGCAACAGATATTTGCTATTATAAAATCAATTTCATGCCTGACTAGGCTATCTCTTCCACCTCTGTCATTACTCTTGGTGCTTGGGGTGTTATCTTGAGCTTATTTGTGTTTATACAACTAGATGGCAGTGGGCCTTTCCAATAATTATTTGGGGATTTTGGACCCTGCAGTAACAAACAAAAATGTTCAAAATAGCAGATTTTAAGTATGCTTGCATATGATTGTCATATTCCTTCCTTATAGAAAAATGACTACTTAATTTTGGATAATGTATAAAGTATATAGATACTAAATAATTTCAGCTATATCTGACTTTAAATAGAGAAACAACTTAGTAGAGAAAGGAAAACTGTTTATATAGGAACTCCTATTTAGTCAAGTAAGAGTTGTAAGTAAATGTCTGCAAAGCAAGATTGGACAACTAAAATGTTGACACTTAAGTGTTTACCACATTCCATATATTTCTAATCTATATCCACTGTGTTCATATTTTTTTCATTTTGGGTTGATGAATCTAGTAATAATTTAATAGATTACAAACCAACTTTTTAATTCACAAGAACTTCTCAAAAAGTATGTACAAAGATACAAAGTTAGTTGTCAGAATGAAACGCTGTTTCCTCATCAGTTTTTTGGGATGTCTGGCATCTGTAACTCAAAATATTGTGATACACAAAGGGGAAGAAAAAAAGGAGATACTGCAGAGGCAAAAAACACATACCCAATTCTCACAATGACAGGCTGTCTTTGTGTGTGGTTTTGGTGTTGGATAAGCTGAATTAGTTTGTTTCAAGTAACTCCAACTTTATTCAGGTTAATACCCTAAATGACATGGGGTTTAGCTGTACTCTTCAAATGTTAAGTCACCTTGTGTAATATAATAGACTAGGTTTTTCTTCCCACCAGCGTAATGTTCATGTTTTGGGATCTGGGAATTGTTTTCTTGATGGTCACACGAGAACTGTCTGTGTGCCTCAGAAATGAGCTACTTCTGCTTGCTTGTGATTTTTTTTTTTTTTTAATCATTTTTTTAGGGGTGGAGGAAAACAGTAGTTGGTGTGAGTAGAGTTGGGCTGGACGTTTTATTCTTGCCACCCTAAACTTGTAGGTTGTTTCTGATAAATAAGAAAGGAGATACCAACTGGGTCATTATATCTTTCATAGCTGTGAAAGAGGAGGTTCTCCTGCTCTGTTATATTCTTCTTCCCAGTTTAAGTGTCTGTGATACTTTTTTTTCTTACTTTCTTTTTTTTTTTTCCTCCTGTTAAATAATCATTGCTGGTATTTTCCTTCTCATTAAAAAAGAACTTGTGTAATCTGAGCACCTATGGGTGCACTTGCAGTGAAGAGTGATGTAGGAGGCAAACTGCCTTAGAGAGCAGTTAAATAAGAATATTATTTTCGAGCTCTCACATTTGCCAGACACTCACCCTGCACTGTGCAGCGGTGTCTAAACTAGATGCGCATAGGGCAAGGGGTATTCTGTGGCAGTGTAGAGGGTGCCAAGCCAGTACCTTTGAGATTTCCGATCTGTCCTTCCATTAAAAAAGAAAAAAAAAAGGGAGGGCAGAGACATGGATGAGGTTACAGTCTACATATATGCCACAGTCGTATTCCTGTATGCAGTTATAATCACAAGCTAATGCCTTTTCTCTGAGATCTCTAATTTATCATGCCTTTCAGTGCTTTCACAGGAACTAAGGTGCTGAGTCTATCCAAGTGGGTTATTTTATAATTTTTCATGGCTGTGTTTTTCTTGTGTGCTGTGCACACCAAAGCTGTTAAAATGGAGCTGAGAAAAATACTTCTTGCAAGCTATTCAAATCAAGTTATAAAAAAATGTTAGTTTTGAGCTTTACACTGAGCATTTCAGAATGTTAGAAATTGAAAATTAGAAAAATGAAGATTGAATCATTTGAATTGAGAGGGTTGTTGCAACTGAGAAATGAATAGTTCTGAGAATTTTGTTTCATACCTGTTGCTCTATCTTGATCAAAGTCTTAAAGTTACTCAGCTGCAAATAAATGAGCATAAACTTCAATTTCTTTTTTCTTTTTTTTCAGTCTTCTGTGATGTTTCTAACTGTCTTTATGTATAAAGCATATCTAAATGACTTGTAGATGTTCATAATGTTAAAAGGAATCTTTTGCAGGGCTAGTCATTTAAATCCGCTGCTTCCCCACCTGCATTGTAAAGGAATGAGTCTGTATGAGAAGTTACTTCTTTCACCATCACATGCATGCTGTGGAAGCTTACCATAGGAGCAAGGTTCTGTTTCAGGAAATAATTCTGATTATTTCTTTTTGGTACTAGTCTCATTTGTTTTTCCTCCCTGCTTGGGAGGGAAGGCATCTTTTTTGCATTTTTTTTTTAATAGGACTATTTATAAGAGAGTAGGTGTTGCCTTTCTCACAAATAATTGATCAATACAGCACTTGTTACTGAGCTCATGCCAGCAACCTTATTTGAGGAGATACGGCTTGGCTGTGCCAGAATAGCAGTAAATAGACCGTGAGGTCATGTTACATGGTGATGCTCTTCATGGAGTTGTGGTGTGACACACTTCTCCAGTGCAGTCAGGTGCAACCAGAGGTGATGCTGTGCTGAAGCAGGGGATGTGTTGGGGCCGCTGTTTCCTTTTGACTGACTTTATGTGCCTATTCATACACACACACGAGTTGGGAGGAAGCAGCAGTGGGAACAGATGTCAATTGCCTAATTTTCTACCAAATGTCTTCACTCTTTTAATTTGTTTTGGAAAAATACCTGTTAAGCATTAAATAGAAGGAATCTGAAATTAAATAGAGTAATTTGCTATTGGAAAAAAACCCAAAGAATTTATGAAGCCCAAATAGGTGGTCTTCCTAGTGACTGTTACTGGGCTTTCTACTCCCTGAACTGAGCCTGCTGCTTTGGTCATTGTGGGAAGCAGCCAGAGAGGAAAAGTCAGAGGCAGCAGGAGCTAAGTGTTACAGAGTTGCCTTGTATGAACTCTGGAGGTGCTGGATGTGTGCAAAGGCCTCTGGATTTTATTACTACTTAACTCTTGGGCTTGGGATGTGCTGTTTGCATTTGGTTCTGGAGCTCAGTCTTTGTGCAAGAGGTTGTACTTCCCTGGTCAGTTTGTATGTTGTGGCTGAAAAGGTTGAGAGAGACTGTGTAGTCTGAGGCTTATAAGGCAGGGAACCAACTGTGGAGGCAAGTTTAATTTGATCACTTTTACCATGTTACCCTCGTACCATGGTGGTTATTGCAGTGAAGATTTGCTTTGTCTTAGTTTGAGTGCTTAATACAAAGGCTGGTTTTGACAGCTGCTTTTGACTCCATGTAACAGATGGTGACAATTCAAAATTGTTCTATACTATTATTTTTGCAATAAATTGGGACTGGAGAGTACTTTTTTAATTACAAAACCCTTTTATATTTGTGCATATAATTCTGAGGACAAATGATACCTCCTCTTGTTCAGGAGCTGTTCTCTGGGAAGTGTTGACGTGTGTTCAGTGTGTTTTCTTAGGAATCCTGCTGATTGCTTGGCTTCCCCTTTCCTGTTGTTGCAGCTATACTTTTAAGCAGCATGCGGCAGAGTGAGAAGTCCTGGTTGCTACTCTTACTAAAATTATTTTAATAGTGAGAAGTAATTGGATTTCTGGGTTATATTCAGCTATTAGTTAGTTTGACAGTGAAATGGCAATAGATATCCTAGCCTACTGATAATTTTTTTCTCCTTTTTTTAAAGATAGTAACTTGAATTATAAGGTGTAATTTCACCCGAGCTGAGTAATAGCAGCCAATGTCTGTATTTCCACTCCAGTCAGCTGTTCAGGAGTAGGACTGAAATAGCAAGGCAGCTCCACCATTAGCTCTTTTTTATCTGGGACAAAGTCTGGAACATGACAAAAGAGATTGGAAAATCCAGATAATTTGCTTATATAAGATGTCAAGAAAAGCTGCAAAGAGAAATCTCTGTACTGTTGTTGAGTTGTGGTTGAGTACCACTCAAGATTGTTTCTGCAGAACAAGAAAGCTGTCTCCATTGTGCACTTTAATGTCCCAGATCTACTGAAAATGCAGCCCTCTTTTTTGTGTCCCACTGTGGGACTAGTACATAGGTAAGAGACGGCTTGGTGCTGGAGACCAGTGGTCTCCAAAGTGGTATGCGTGCACAATCCATTGGGGTGCAGGAAAAGAATTTTTTGTACCATTAAAAATAAATGAAAATAATTATTGGTCTATAGACTGAGTCATTCTGCATGGACTCCTCCAGTCCTCTTGTGTGTTCCACATCCTGGTGGAACTTGAGGCCTGAATGTGAAGATAAGTTGACTAGAATAATAATCGTTACCTGTTCATTTTTTTTTATTGACACATTAAATTTAACAGAAGAATTCCTTTCCCTTCCTATCATCCTTTGTCTCTGAGATTTGACTAATTCGTGTGTTGACTAAAGTCAGGAGCAAAACATCTTTTGATCTTGTGTGCCAAGATGGCATTATCAAAATCTTTAAATAAAGGAATTTCATTGAACAAAAAGTATAGGTAAGTGATCATTCTGTAAGTGTTTTTAGAATGTTTAACACAATTTATGATATATTTTAATGTATGTAGGGTTACCTGTGCTGGCGTTTTTACATGTTTTTCAATGAGAAGCTTTTTATCATGTGTCAAGTATTAATGAAATATTACCTGTAACAGGCAAACACCCCCCAGCCCCCCAATTTAGAATGCACTCAACTGTTGTAATGCTTGGTTTGAGCTGTTGTCAAGTATGCCTTGTACCCTTTTGTATTTGGTAAGAGAGCTTTGCTTGTGACCATCCTTTTGTGTTACTTCTTCTTTGCTGTGGCTATTTATTCCTGCCTTTTTGTTATCCCCAAAAGTTAAGACGTATATAACTTTTATCATGCTGGTTTTCTTTTGTGTAGTTCAATACTTTGTCTTCAGCAGGAACTAAGTATCTGACAGTGTTCCTGTAAAACTTTCAAAAGACTGTTGCTTGTGTGTATTATTAGATCAAAAGAGAGGAGAACTGAGCACATGATAAGTTATCTTTTAAGACAGCATATTCCGAAGAGAATCAGGTCAGTAAAACCTGATGTCAGGCAAACCCATTTTTCCATGACTTTTTTTTTTTTTGTCAAAAAAGAGTTTCTGCATAGATATTCTCTGTAAAATGATACCTCTTTTCCTTTCACTCTTCTTTTTTTGTTCCTGACTTCTCACACAATTACTATGCTGATGTAGCTATTCTTAGGAACAAGTTAAAGCTGGTAGGTCTGTGGGAACTTTTTTTTAAAAAAGGAGGCAGTGATATAAGCAACAGGTTATCTTCCAGTGCAAGTCAGAATTAAATTGGCTTTAGTACGTCAATAAAATCTTCACATGCAAAAATGACTCCAAATTGAACACATTAATCAGTGTTGCAAGAGTACTGGAAGTCCCGTGCATTTCTTCAAATGGTTAAGCTGATCTGGCTGCTGATGGAGATTACTTAGTCCAAAAGCTTATTGATTTCTTATCCATGATCCCACTTTTTAGATCATCTAAGTAAATTCCATGTGTAGGTCTTTACCATGTTGTATATATCATAACCTGCTTTAAATAAGGGTTTATAATCAAATGGTTACAGAATACAAAAAATGTATGTGTAATGCACATGGACTGAAAGTAAATACAGAAATCATTGTGAGAATTTGATTGAAATTAGTAACTGTTGTATCTGAATAATTTTGTGACAAATATCTGCATTAGAACTATGGGTTCAATTGAGTAGCTGCTGTCTATGTGCACAGGTTTTGCTGACAGGGGTCCATATCACCCTAAAGCATCTTGAGTATTCTTACCATTTGAACATCGTAACAATGTGGTCTGCTCTACGTGATGAACAGTATGCCCTAAATTGTGGGGTGTAATGAGTTAAAGGAAGCAATATAGGAATTTCCTCAAACTCCTTTTGTATACTGAAAACTGGTTTTTGAAGCTGAAACTACAAAGACGAGAAGGACACAGTGAACTGCATCTGTCACTTGCTGTGCACTGCATGAAGCTCAGTTGTGTATTTTCATCAAGGGTTCCTTATTATGATAAAATAAACAGCCATCTTTCCCCCAAAGTTGTTTGGGTGTTACTTTGTGACTAACATGGAGTATGTGACTAACAAAGAGTATATTTAACACTAAGTATATACTGACACAGTATAACACCACAAAATTGTGTCAACACGATTTTCAAACAAATTACACTAATGTAAATGTGAAGTACTTGGCATCAAACTGATGTTGGAAGACGGCGTTTTCTAAAACGTTACTGAAATCACAATAACAGAATACATTAATTACACTGGGCTATTTTTCAAAGGCCTGTTAAAGTCCTGTGTTACTCTGGCTTGGTGTGTGTGGGGTTATAGTTTTTTTTTTTTTTTTTTTTTGTACTTGGCTGCTGCCACTTGCATCAGCCTATAGACATACATACCTGCTACGTGTGTATACACATCAGTGTGCACCCACCCACCCACTCACCTCTGCTTGAACGGAGAAGTCTCTTGGGCTGTGCTTGGAACAGGAATAGCCAGTATACCTGGTGTGTGCCAGCTAGTGGCTAGCATCCTCATGAGGCTCTCCTCCTGCTTAGTCCCTCAGAGACTTTGAACAGGCCTAAACCACAGCAGATGTGCCCTTGTGTTATGCCGTGTTTTACAGTGTGCTTCGGCTCCTGGCTGTCAGTGCTGCAAGTGTTGAGTCCTCTGGCAATGACTTTTGGGAGACCGTGGACTCTTTAAAGGACAGCTGAAACTGCTCCAACCAATTCTCATGCCCCTTTCCATTGTACTAGCAGCACTTTTTGCAGCTGAACACAGTACCAATGCTGGTCCCAGTCTCAGAGAAATAATTCATACCTTCCTGTGTCGATGTGAGTAGTAGCTGTGAAGATAAAGGTTTCTTGATATCATAGGTGTCCTGTTAGAAAGTGCTGTGGCTTTATGGGCTCGTAGCATAAGCATCAACATTTCAATAAGTTCCATCATTCCTGGGAGCTGTCATGTGTTGTGGTTCTTGCTTAGAAATTAAGAGACAGCTGCTATTGCAGAAGATAGATTAAGTTTCTTCTCTTTCAAGCCAAATGAAAGGGTAAGGTGATGCCATTGCTAACAGGGGAATGGTGGATGCAGCTACATCTCTGCCCGATGTTTGCAGTATCACCAGCAGCAGCTGAAAGAACAGTTGGGTGTGATGTGGCCAGTTCCCTCTTGCGACATCAATCTTCGCAAAGTTTCTTGTTCTTTAGGCTGCCTTCAGAATGTGGGAAGACTCTACATCTATTCAAGCTGTGTTGTGACAGAGTTTCTTGGACTGACTTTCTAAGTAGAAAAATATAGTGTCTCTATAAATAGGAAATATATGTTACTATCTAACCAGAAGTGATTATGGGCCATCAAAACCCATCCTAAGGTGTTATGAGACCTCGTCTGAGTAGTGGTCCTGAGAGCTAAAAGAAAATGGTGAAAGATCTAGCAGATAAAAATCAAGAAGTTTGCCTAATGTGCTCTGTGTGCAAGATAATACGCAAATCCAGTAACATACTCAAAAGCTGTCTTTTGGTTAATTGTGTATATTTGTCTGCACGTATAGTAAGTTGGGTACGTAGTTTCTACCTGCTAATCAAATATTTGAGTGTGCACAGTCTATGAACAGCTAAATGATTATGTAGATATGCTCATATGTATTACTGACCTCATCATGTTAAGGATGCATATAGTAGTCTATATTGCATAGCTATGAGAATGGTTCTCCTACCTCTCTGTAAGATCGAATACTACCTAAAGATAAAATAGTCATCCTTGGAATTTGTTTAAATTCTGACCTCCCTTAACATATTGGAGGAAACACTGGGCATTGTCATTGTTGCAATAGTAAATGTGATTATTTCTATATCTTTCTCTGGAGATATATCTCTGAAGGTATCCTGTAAAAATAACTGGAGTTTCTCAACTTACTATGGGTTATCCTACAGATCTTGGGGTAGTGAACAGTCTATAGTATTCTCCTACAGCTTCACTGTATGGCTTAACTTTTCAGCATGTTTTCAATACATGTTTCTTTGTAGGAACTCTTAAATGATTTTGTTCTTTCTTGTACTGCCATGTAGAGAGTCCAAGTTACGCTTCAAATTGTATTTCTCTTGTTGCTTGGTATTGGAGAGAAACTATTAACCTCTTTAAAAAATGGAAAGAAGTGTGAGTTCTCTTATGGATATTGTTCAGCTCTGTAGGTAGATTTCTGAATCGTGTTCTTGAAATAATTGTTTTGATTCAGAACTGGTTCCTGAAAAAAAGCTTTATTTAAAATAGCAGCATATGTATCTCCCCCAAAGATAATTCTGAACTCTTTTCAATTTTTCTGTCATCTTGTAAAACATGTATTATGTCAACTTTTCACAGTTTAAACTTTGGTTAACCTATTATGACAGGTTGCAAACCAACCACTTAGTCTCCATTTTAGTAAAATTCCCTCTCTTGCCCCAAGGGAAACTCTGAATATTCTGTTTCTGTGCAACAAATTCCCTTTCTATTTGATGGAAAATAACAATAATATAAATTACTGTTTTGTTGTTTCTCCTTCAAGAAGCCTTAATAAGGATCAAGTTTTTATTGTTCTTGTACAAAAATATAGTGTTACCTGTGCATCAAACAGCTCAGCAACAGTGATAAATTAAATTCGGAGCTTGGGAAGGAGGGTATAATGAGATTAAATGCAAACAAAATAATTTGTTCACATCATTGGGGATGTATACTACTACCATATCTTGCTTCCCCCTGCTCTCCTCTCCCCTTTGTGCCTCCAGCTTCCTTTTAACTGCCTTACTTTGTTAATGTAGAATATATGAAGATTTTGAAGTGTTTCTTTCTGTGGTACTATGTCTGTGCTGCATATGTTGCAGGAAAAGAAGCAAACTTGGGATGCTGCACATACATTACTACTTTGACTCTTCCCTACCTACCCTAGAAGTTAAGGCCAAGAAATGTAATTAAATCATTGCTTTGCATATAAAGAGCTGAGATTAGTTATTTCGATGCTTTCTGAAGTTGATCACATAGCTTGGTTATGTAATAGGAGCTTATAATAAAGACTTATATGTAACATACAGATTTTCATGGAAATCTGGGGTGATATAAATAATCACCAGTAGGTCTGTCTTCTGAATTATTCATGTATAAAAGCCAAGTTTTCTTTGTCTCTTTGTTGGGCACCAATCTTTTTTTATCTTATTCTGAATATGGTGAATGTAGTGTTGAAGGTTAGAACAAAATTAGAGGATCTTGCATTATCGAAGTAGCTGAAGATGATCAGTGAAATGTGCCAGTAAAATATACAAATGGATGCACTGACATAAACCAAAGTTTCCTGTTGGTGATAGGATAGTGACTTTCTTTGTCACTGGACAAAGACCATGGCATACTCTCTGAGCCTGTGGTGGGATTTTTTTCTACATCTTGGAGGAATTTTAGTCCAAAAAATCTGTACAGTTGCTTTTTAAACACACGAAACTTCTCAGGTCTGTTGCAGGTACTTGAAAAATTGGAAGATGCACTGAACAGTTGTTCTGTCTCCTTTTTCATGCTATTAGTTGTCTTATAAATTACTGTCATATCTCAGTTATGTCTTCTGGACTGAGGAATCTAAGTGTCTTAATGGTTCCCCAGATTAATGTGTTCCATGTGTTTGAAGGGGCTTGCTGTCCTTCTCAGTAACTTTCCCGTTTACATCCTTTTAGTCATAAGAGGAATCAGAAGTGCCCAGAGTATTGCAGATGTGGTTGCTCCATGAATTTGTACCAGGGCATGGTGTTCTCTGCTCTGGCTGCTGAATAGTTAGTCTATAGTACAGTGGATCTGAGCAGGTTCCCGTGAAGTACTGCTGGGCATTGTGTTTCTAGGGTGAGTACCGCCCATTTCTTTTTCCTGTTTTTTTCTGTCTGTCTTAAAGTTATCTGTCCAAGCACGGACATTCCTCTTATGCTGTGGCAGCTTTGTGTCTTTAAGAGCTTTTTGTGAAGGACACTGAAAGATGCTTTTTTTGTTAAAAGTGTCTGATGTGATTTCTAATTTGCTTTTCCTGCATGCAGAACCTTCTTTTAAGGTTTATCAATCATGATGCAGCTTTACAAAAGCTTTGTTCAGTCTTTTGCAATATGTCCTGTTTGTCTGTGTAATCACTAATACTGTTTTGCAGAATATTTCCCCTCCCACTTTGTCTGGTGTAGTTTACAAGGCTTACTGCTTTGTACTTACCCAGATCTTCTTCAAGGTTAGTGTCCCATTAGTCATGCTAGTCTTTCAGTGTGGCAGAAGTTTTTAGTTGAGAAGTGGCATTTGTAGTTTTTGTGTTTTTTCCTGATCCTTTCTGACATGATTTACTGTCTTTTATTTTTTGGCCTGTCAGAATTATAATTGTATAGTTTCAATAGGCCTGTTTTAAAAAATATTTTTTGCTTCTAATAGCCTGCATTATTCTTTTGCTCCGCCATATGGTTTTCACTTGTATTTCTTAAATACCTAGATAGATGGTGTGCATCATTTTACCCTTTAGTACAGTGCTGTTAAATAACGTTGAGATCACCCACAAAGCTTTTCCTTTTTATAATATTTTGCAAAAGTTTCATGAATTTTCATGCTGTTTCCATTTTCTAAATTAAGCACAATGCTAGTGAACCCTTCAACTTCTGTTGTTCCTGCAGGAGTGCTGATTCAAAGTACATTGTGCCAGAGTAGCTCTTCAACAGTTTTATCAACATGTGTGCTGATCCAAGCAATATCAAGACTTGTTTCTCTTTATGTTTCTCCAAATTTGAAGTCTATCACAATTTCTTGTTTGGGCACTGTGCCCCAACTAAGTGCTCGCCCACTCTGTGAGGTCTTGACACTTACTGTTGATGGTGTTCCTTGGGCTTGTAGCTTCTGATTCCTTCAGTGTGCTATTCCTGTTGTCAGCATCCAGACCATGTTGTGCGCTGTAGTCTAGTTCTTGTCTAGGCACAGAATTTCAACCTAGAATTTCTTAGGCTTCTGAATCCCTCTTGTATTTGTCAGGGTGGTTGAGTTCCTCATTTGACTTGACTTCAAAGTGGGGTTGTTCCAGTCTTCATGAATGAATGGATTTGATGGCCTGTTGTTTGTATGAGGAGTTTAGGTGACAAGGACGCTTGCAGATACCTACTTTTGTGTGCCCACAGTCAGGAGTAATCCTGCTCCTGTGATCCGTCACATTTCTGTTTACCAGGCTTCCGCCCTGCACCTGCTGTGGTATCACTCTGCAGTTGTCTGCACAATGTTTTTGTCTTCCTCTCAGCTTCCTTCTGTTCCTGTCCGTAAAGGAGCATACACTTTGTTCAAGAGGCATCCCTATAGTGGTCTGCTGGTGAGAAGGACCCAGCCATGGGTCCCTCAGACCCCACTCTTGCCCTTTTGCTTGTATGAGACTCTTCTGTAGCATTCAGTTAGACTGGAAGTGTTTGGTCATCCCCCCGAATTTCCCCATTTGCTGTAGTTTGCTGGTTCTCATTTTTTTTCCCTAGCAATTGTTCCAAAATTTGTGATCCAATACTTTCCTCCATCAAAATGGCAGGTCAAAATAAATTTTGCTTTTAAGCCTCATTTCTACAGTTTTGTATTCATGTAATCATCTAATAAGGAGTATATATTTTAGAAATCTATGCAAGATTATGTAGGTGTCTCTTTTGTACTCGGCTTCTAATTTTTGTAGCATTTGCAGGAACTTAATTACTTTTGAGTCTCCAAACCCTTTATCAAATTTAGTTGAAATTGGCCAGCAAGTTTAGAAGTTAAATGTGACAAGTGAACAGATGTGGGACTGCCTAAGCCTCATTTCCTTGGAGGTTTAGACAGTCCAGGTTAAAAATATCTCTATTTTTGGGTTCTCTTTGCATTATCAGACTAATGTAGCATGAAGCTGCTCAACTGTGCTGGGAAGTTAAGGGTTGGAGTCTGCTGTTTAATGTGTATTGTATGAGTGGTGCTATTCCTTTGCAGTGATGAAAGTGGTGTATGTAAAGTCTGTCCTGGAAATTTTTAAAATACACCTTTCTTAAGTGTTAATGATAATATTAACAGACAGTATATTTTCTAAATCTCGTTGCTTATTCGGGAATTCTTTCCCACTGTCAGGGAAGTCTTTGTATTTAGATGAAATGCGTTGGGTTCCTTTGTCACTTGTGAACCTTATTTTTCTGTTTTAGCCTTGTAAGAGCTCCCTGAAGGTAGTGAGTGTTTCCTATCAGATTCAGTTTCCTGAGAGCACATCTGTTACATCTCAGAGGAGGACAGGCGAGGTAGAAGTAACCTCCTAGGAAGTACATCAACTTCAGCTCAACAGAACAGCAACTCCACAAGGGTTTGTGTCTTAAACACTAAATGAAGTTGTTAGGTACAGCAAAAAGATTAATGTTGTGACTACTAATCATCTTGTCCTTGGCTTCTTCCAACTTGTAATTAAAAAAAAGCCCCAAACCTTCCTGTAATTAAGGCAGCTTCAAAGAAAACTTTGTAAATCCAGAGACTTCATAAAGTGTCTGGGTATATTTATGCAAAAAGTGACACTCTATGTAGAATTTTACAACAAATAGCAGTTGTGGTAGACTGTCATGAAAGGAAAACTTTTCGAGGATGAAAAATACTTTTATACGTACAGCAAATAATTGTGTAGTATGCATGTAAAGTGTAATTCTGATGACCGACGACTTAGAATCTGATACTTCTTCCTGCATGAAAGACATGATTTAAGCTTTGGATCCTGAGCACTGCTGGGGTGGGGGAAGAACATGGTTTCCCTCATCTAAGCAGTGAAACAGGAGGAACAGCACTGCAGCAGGTAATGTCACTGGACATGTGTTCAGACTAAAACTTCTGGTAAGGAAAGTCTACGTTGCCTGCTGCAGTGAGCTGTTAGATTGCTTTCTGTGAGTGAACATCACTTGGCTTTCATAGCGTTTATTAATTTTGAAATGTTTTTAAATAACATGGTTAGCTTTGTGAGATGACTGTTTATGGGGGAAAAAAATAACAGGTAGTAAAGGCAGTTAGATATGCATGTGCCAGAAGTGTACAGTGCAAGGAAAAATGCATTTTTAAATGTCAGATTTCAGAAGTAAAAGTATATTTACTCTTAGACTCAAAGCCAGACTATAAATGCTGTCTTATGGTATGGGGAGTTAGATGTCTCTTATACTACTTGGTCAACCGCACCTTTTTATTTCTTCTCTTTTCCTTTTTTGTCTTTCTCTTCACCTTCCTCACACCCTACTGCCCATGCCAGGCGTGTGCAAGTGAGATGAGTTATTAAATTGGTCATTTGAAATGTATGTAATGACAGGAAGGCAGCATGGATGGAATTAGGCGACAAACCTGTTTCTGCTTTGTAACAGTATTTTAAACTAGTGATAGCCAATTAGAAGTGCTGTTCAAAAACTAACGGGAAAAACAAGAGAAGTGTTGTAATTGCATTATGGTTTAGGTGTGCCTTGACTTAAGTTTAAAGAGGTGTTTCAGGTACCAGAGTCTAGGTATTGCTCAGTGGAACAGGTAGGTCTGTGTTAAGCTTTGCCACCCAGAAGGCTCCTAGCAGCGAAGGCTTCTTGAAGTCTACCTTTAGTGTTTCTACTTTATTCTTCACTGTGTGGGTAGTTCAAATATATCTACCTTACAGAAAACACTACTCTTACTGAATGAAAAATGAGAATTGAACAGAATAAATTCACACTTGCATTATGTGAGTTTTACCCACAAGGACATTTCATCCTGGATTTCTGACACGATGAGGTGGAGGTCAAAGGCTCACTCTCTGTCTGTCAGGTGACTTGTCAAATGCATCTTCCGTTCCCTAAAATAATTTCTGAAGCTATTGGCCAATTGTCATATTGGAAAGAAAAATCGGGCTCCCACAGGTGCTAGATTTCTCTTCTGTGACTGTTGAAAGTACGAAATAAAATGACACTTTTTCCCTGTTGAGGGGGCAGCTGAGCCTGTATCCTGTTCCATATAGTGGCAGCCAGCTGGACAGTTGTCATACAGCTGCTAGATCGCTTATAAGATGTGCGGTGTCAGAGTATACTGTCCAGCAGGGATGTCATGGGCTGTGTGAGAGGAAGAATGACCTAAGGGACTGGGCTGTGGATGTCTATGGGATAAAGAAGACACATTTGCTGGAGACCAAGTTCTCTTGTTTCACTGCTTGTGCTATGGTGTAGTTACATGAGTTGTGCTTAAACTAAAGAGTCTTTCCAAAATTTATTTTATATGTTGACAACTCTTTCCATTCTGCCTTAATTCACAGTAAACAGAGCATTTACAGCCTTGAAATCCTCTTGGTGTATGACAATCTCACACCTACTTTATTTTACTTTTTGTGCTTACATTCTAAACGGATGGCTTCAAATGTGAATTGGGTAGAAAACATGTTTTCTGATAAAACACACTTTTTCCTATGATACACAACAGTGTAGTTATTTCAGGTAAGTTTTTTTTTTTTTAAGAGGACTGATGGTGTACTTAAAGCACAGGATACTGAATAGGTGTCTGAATTATTCTTATTTATAAATATATTAAAGGTTTCATTATTAATGCAGATGTTATTAGCTCTCCTGTGACCTAAACAATATAGTCTATTGGGGGCGGGGCAAACCCTTTCTGTGGAAGATTATTCATAGGACAAAACACTCCTAAAAGTAATTGATTAACTCTTTGTAATAGTACGTCCTTTAAAATGTTGCATTTTGACTATTCTGCACTGAAGATGGATTCTGTTACTAACCTATGTCCCCAAATACTTTTGTGGTTTTTTTTTTTTCTTTTGAACTAAAGCAGTATCACATGTTTTGTAGGTTTGGTTTTGGATTTTTTTTTCCTGCTAGCTTGTGAAAGTTTGGCAGAGGTTCTGCAGGCTGCTTCTTCCTGTTTGCGTTTCTGAGACGTTATTATTCTGTTCTAGCTTTTGTTAATAAAATAGGTTCACAGTTACTTACACACATAGTAAGACAAAGGATTGTATTTAATCGTATTAGAAAGCATTGATATGGTTATCAATAGGTGCAAGATTAAGAAGGTAAAATAAACCTTGGGGTATTGAATAAGAATATAAACTCTCAGCCTTTAAATTCCTTACCTGGATAATTTCCTTGGCACTGTTTGCTTAGGTGACAGTGGTAGCAATGACTTTCATGACAGTTGTCACCAATTGTTAAAATCATAGAAGTTGTGTCAGCTTACTCCAGCAGTGAATGTAGTTCTGCTTTATCTTTGTGAAGGATTGTTGTGCGTTATGGTGAAAAAGAATTAGGTTTGAGATCCTAGGTTTGGGATGTCTTGTTTTGTTTTTTTTTTTTTTTTTTTAATAATGTAGAATTATCTGCTACCCCATTTTAAATTGCATGATAGGATCTGTGAAGATACTCTGTTTATTCTTACAAACATGTTATTACTTTTACTCTTTGTTTTTTGTCATGCAATTGGATTATCTATGGGGTTTGAAGTATTTTTGTAACACTCTTTTCTGGTAGGGCATGTTTCTAATGTTAAGATATATTCAGTGGGTATATTTAACTCATTTAACAAAGTTTGACTTAAACCTTAATAAAAAATTATCTTCAGATTAAGTATCATATGTCATATATCATATGCTTTAATTTGTACTTAGCAATTACAGCTCTGCCTGGAAAGGGAAGGTTGATTTGATTAATCACACTTAAAGACTGTTATAGTGAATAAAAAGGAAAATGGTTTGACTTGATTTCTGACATAATTGCTTCAAGTGGATTGGCATCACCTTCTACCACTTATTGAGAAAAGGGGGACTGATTTCATATAAAAGAATTGTGGAAATGATTAACTGATGCTGAAGTTGATAACATTTAAATGCAGCTTTATATGAAGATCAGTGAAAAGAGGAGAAGAAAATCGCTTTACAATACCACTACTGTAGTGCCTGTTTTTTTTAATCTTAATCCCTCAATTACTACTGTAATCTTGAGTAATCTTATTGATATTATTGGCCCTGCACATAATAGAAATAAAAGAAATGATGCTGGGAGGAAGGGGGAAGTGGTAAGTAATTTTTCCTTTAATCACTTTAACATTTTAGAACACTGCATTTTTCTTGGTCTGTAACAATTTCTTTCTTCTTAATGGTTTCTAAATAAAATTGGATTTGTCCAACTATGGTATTTGTGGGGCAGAGTCCCAGATTGAAGTCTCTTCTCCATTTAGAACTATCTTGCAACATCTGTCTCCTCAACTTCTGTCTGTCTTCTTTTACCTTGGTGCTTGAGTAAGTTCCTTGATGCTCACAGTTGTATACTTAACCTCTTGCTTGGAAGGTGAGAGTGCCCTTTTCTGGTACTACCCAAGTAACAGTGCTAATTGTGTTGAAATACTGTCTTCTAATTTCATTTTGTCTTTAAAAGAAAGAGGCATTGCATTTTGGAATTAATAAAATAATTGCAATACAGATGTCTGTAAGTTTCTTAAATGTTTTAATTTTAGAGGCTTTTCTGGGTCCTTGCTTATAAAAAAAGAAGCCACCTTCTTATGCTTCTGTGTCAGCTTGTTTTGCTGTTTAAACCCAAATTCTTCCTCATTGTTGTATATATTTCCGTGACTGAGGAGCAGTGGTCTTGCAGGTGTGCGCTGCAGTCAGGCAGCTTTGTAATGAACCCTTCGATCATCAGCTATCAGTAGAAAACAACTGGGCAGAGTTCTGGCTTCCTAGGCACCCAAAATCCACTCTGCAAGTTCTTTTGAGTATTCCATCTCACTGCTTAGGCTTCCTTCTTAGCAATAAAAACCTCAGCTGTATTAATTCTGTTCTGGGTGCACTTCTGGTCCCTTATATTGTTCTCGATATTTAACAACTGCCTTCACTTTTTAAAGTGAGGGGTGGTAACGTTCTAGTTTGAGGCTTAATATGAATTTTCTCAACTATATTGTATTTTTATGGGTCTCCAGTATGTTGTGTACAACATCTGTTATCTTTTCTCCATGTTCCAACTCTTCTTATTCCAACAGTAATTTTTGTGTAGGCAGTATCAGTGCCAGAGTCATTCTCTTGTAATAACTTTTGGGACAGCTGCACAGTGGGATATGTATCCCCGTGTGAGTGGGATATGGAAACAGCCCAGGAGCTGCTTTCAAGGCTAGTGTCTATGTGGGCTGATGGTCTGGGTCTTCAGCTAAATTTCTATTGCTTTTGTGGAGAAATTCCTGTTGCTGTTCTGCTTCCGACTCTGCTACTCTGTAGGGAAGGGACTGAATCCTGGGTGAGTGTTTTTTCTTTCTTGTTCTTCTCCTGAGATCACCCTTTGTTCCTAAATCTTCAAATTCTGCTGGCCAGCTAAGGAAACTTCACAGCCCTGCTCGTACCATGTGGCCTCTGTTAGGCTTAGAGCTGCCATCTTTGGCTGACAAGTAAGAAAGTATGTGAACCCATTAGGCATGCTCATTCTTGGCTTGGGCACGGGTGCTGTCGTGCCTGACTGCATATGCTGTGTGCTGGCCTTTGTGGGATAACGGTGGCAGGTGTCCACCAAAACTGGGAGCAGATCTAACGATGGTGGTCTCCCTTGTCTACGTGTGCATTCACCAAGTGGGCATTTGTGTCACCTGCACCAAAGCAAGACAAATTTAGCCATAAACAGCACCTGTATGGTTCTTTCACATGTTGTATATTCTTGCACTGCTGCAAAGCACCTACACTTACTTGCAGTAACTGCAGTGCAGTACATATTGTGAATACTCTGAACACTTTGTTTCTTTGTACTCTATGCTTCAGTGTCTTTAAGATCCAGACTAATTAACTATAATGCTAGAAGTGTTTCAGTATGGCTACCTCGTAACCCTAAGCTAGAAGGTAAGATGCCACTGCTAATTTTACGTTCCTGCTTCAGCATTTATCGCCTTGACAAAGATGTAGTGAACTTGAGAGTGAGGACAAGATTAAAAAAGAATCTCTGGCAATAGAAACTTTTTCTCATGAAGGGAGAAAGAGAAATAGGCCACAGGACGCTTGTTTCAATTTTAACAATTTGACATCATGAGTACCTGTAGTCCAATAGATCTTTCTCAATGTGCTTGACCTTGCAGAGGCATGAGGAAGTCTAATTGCTTCTAAGGAAGAAGTTTTGCCATCCAGTGGATGTATTGTCAACTACTTCAATGATAAAATGACCAATTTATGTCCTGTCTCTGCATAAGATTTAAATTATTTGATATTGGGTAGTTTAGGCATGCTATATGTCTTTCACGTGTTGTCAACCAGTATTTTTGGCTATGACCTGAAGTGGTGGAGTGTAAAAGTATTTTGGTTCCTGGTAAGAGCTAGGAGCTTCATAAAGTATGATTGCTGTCAGCAAATACAGTGATATATGGTGTACGTTGTTAATGAATGTGGTTTCTGAATATCTGTAATTGTTTACCTTCCCTTCCCAATGAATCTGTGCATGAGTGTCTCTTAGGATGGTGGAAGGAGATGTCTCCTGAGTGTTGGGAGAAAGCCCTTGAAGTCCAGTTGATGAAGTAGTTCGTAATAATGGGTTGTTTGTTTTTTTTTAAACAAACAACAAACAAACCACCAAAAAACAAACACCTCCCCACTCCCTCCTCTCCCCCAAAGCAAAAAAAAACCCCACAAACAGGAATTACAAAGGTGATTAGCCTAATTCTGCTCCCAGTGAACTGGTCCTAAAATGGTCATTGCTGGTCATGGTAGCATGGCATGCTACCATTATTTAAAGAAAAAAATACCAGTAATTGGAAAAACTTCCAGAAACAAAAGATCTTAAAAAGAGTTGGGGGAGGAGACTGTAGGTAGAGCTTAGAGTGGGACAGGCAAAGAAGAAAAGGCATTTCTTGAATTTGTCTTCCAACCATACAAGGCCCCACTTGATCCCACTCCTTTCATTGTGCAATTGTTTGTGAAGGGATACGAAACATGAACAACAATAAACAAGTGAACAAAGAGTCCTGCATGGGGTTTTTTTGCCTTTATGAACACTTCTTGTAGGTCTTCTGAAGAGTGCACAGACTGTTGTCAGAACTGTTGTGTGGAGTCTACTGCCGGCAGCAGACTAAAGGTGTTGATTAGGAGTTTCTAATTCATTACTGTTGATTTATAGACATTGTATGAGGCAGTGAGAATAGGTGTTACGTTTGCTTCTGGCCTTTCAGTGTCTTGGTAAAAAAAATACCACTATAAAGAAGAGCTGTTAATTTTGTGACTTTGCAACAACATATAGCACTGAGAAAAACGTTTTATCAAACTACAAAGAATTATAACTTTTAGATTCATGCCTGAGGAGTTTGTGGCTATAAGCAACCTGATGTAGTTGAAGATGTGCCTGGTTATTGTGGGGATGTTGGACTAGATGACCTTTAAAGGTTCCTTCCAACCCAAACTATTCTATGATGGGGCAATCACAAGAAAGTGGAACCACCCACACCAGAACCCTCAGGTGTTTTTAAAGAGGTTAATTTTCTTTCATGAAAATGGGGATCTATTTGTGTTATTCTCTCTACTGCTTAGTAAATACTGAAGAATTAAATAGAAGCTTTGAAAGGTTCTCGCAATATCCTTTATTCTGTTGTTATGCTTCTTTATTTTCCAGATACAATCTAAAAAAATGTATAATATAATTATAGCTTAATCACTGGATTGAAAATGAGGTGAAATCAAATTCAATTTTAGGTAGCTTTCAGAGTTGGTTAGAGTGACTGGGTTGGTTTCCAAGTAGCATAAATAGAAGTTTAAGTAATGTTAAATGTGAAGGCCATGTCAGTCAGCAATAAAACGCTGTGTCCAGCTTCCTTGAAAAGATAATCTTGCAATGCCTCTGAAATTTAAATGTTATTTGCAATGTCATGTTAGTCTGTTTGTGCTGGGAGGTTTGCAGCTTCGGGGACAATTACACTATTACTCTATTCTTCAAACTATAACCATGTGGACGAGGCAGATCGGTAGCCACTCTTAGACATCATCAATCGCATAAACTGCTGTTCAGACTCAGTACTGAAGTATTCAGCCTTTGTATTTTGCCTGGCTTTTTAGTTCCTGTGCAGTTAGTTTACACTGAAATTGTGTATGAAAATAATATAAAGCTTTTGGAATGCAATTGTAAATGCAAGAGACTGTAGTTGGTTATTGAATAAGATAAATAGTAATTGCACTGAAAATTGGTCTGTTGTTAAGCATTTTTTAAATTTAAAAACTTTGCACCTTACTATGTTCCTGAATAATTATCTCATGGGAACCTGGTTTATTAGGAATTTAATACTAGATACTTCAGAAGATACTTCAGTCTTTCATTTTGATGAAATGAACAACCCCAAATGTTTTGAAACATTTGGAACATGGGAAATGCTGGGATTTTTTTCCTAATATTGGTGTCTTTTTTATAATTTTTAACTTATCTCTAAACAATTTAAAGAGAAATGCATCATCTTTATTGACAGTTATTATTACATAAAAATGTGAGCTAATTAGTTCCTAACTAGTTGCTAGGTGATTATTTAGAAGGATGGCCCTGTTTAGCTTGCTATAGGGTTTATGTGCTTGCTTGCATGGTAAAAATGAAAAAAATACCAGTGCTAGGAGTAAAAAGTGTTGAACCTGTAAATATTCTTGCAAGCAAACACTAGCTGTTTATCATTGCCATGATTGCTGATGGGTAACAGATGCCAATTCTCCAACAAAAGACTTTCCTCCTCTACTTAATTAAAACCTTAAGTTATTTTCACTTGTAAGCTGTAAAACATGCATGTGTGTCTGAAAAAGTTTGGATTTTTTTTTCCACTTAAAATTATAGAAAGTTGGATTACTTCTGTGAATAACTCGAAACCATCTTAAATTTAACTTTCAGCCCATGTTTGGTAGTTCCTGGTTTGAGTACTACACAGAAGGTAACCTACCTTACTTTCAGCTACCTAGATCCTGCTGTCCTCATTGAGATAAAGGTCACAGGTATGTCACAAGTTACAACACACACATGAACAAAATAGTTTTCAGCAAAATAGGCTTTCTAGATATTTAAGGAACCCTGTGGAAATTCCCTCCTTATTAACTTCTCCCCCACAAGAATCAGCAGTTAAAATACAGGTGCTAATCACAAGGGACAGAGCTTTGTGAACTGGGTAACAGAATATGGTAGAATGTGAAAACTGTTAATTTTTATCAGCAGAAACCTGGACACTGAGCAGCTAAACTACTGTAGGGGAAAAAATAAAGAACTAGCTCACCATGATACTTCGAATATAAGTTATGCAGTTATCTCACTTAGTTATTTGCATTTATTTGTTGGCCCATCTTTACAGTCAGATGTTTTGAAAAATAGTTTACACATAGCTAAACAGGAACTATGTGAAATAATCTGCTTTTGGGTTGAGCAAACTTAATATTGTAATCTTGGCTTAATTTAAATTGTTCTAATGTAGCGGTGAATTTTTAAATGGTTCATTTGGTGCTTAATTATTGTTTAAGGGATTTAGTATACTTTGAGAACACCCATATTAGCATCAAATGCAAAAGCCATTCATCTGGGTACATTTCTTGCCTTTCCATGATATAGGGTATAAGCAACAGGAAAGGAGGGAAGACCTGGTGATTTGATTGCTTAGAAACAGTAAAGGTTTCTTTTAAGATGTATTGTGACATTAAGAGTCTTTTTATTTCCTATGATGTAATGTGACAGGCATAGTAATTGTTAATGAATGCCTCAACCTGGTGGTCCTTTATTGACCTCTTCGGAAGCTGCCAGAGATGCTGAACCAATGTCAGAGGAGGGGCTCAGAGGAGGTCATGTGTTCACATGAAACTCACAGGGGTTTTTGATAATTTGCATTTGTCCTATTTAATAAGGAGAATATTTACATTTCTCTTTATGGGAAAGATTTCCGGTTCTAAATGAGTTCAATGGGTTTTAGGCAGCCTTGTTGATGGAGTCCTTATCTGTTTATAGAGCAGATACAGTGTAGAACCTGGTACGTTGCCCGCGTTATGATGTTAAAAGTACATGTAAAGTAACACGTTAACATGATAAAGTACTGTGGAGAGTGATACACATGTAGAATTACACAGTTGCTCTGAAATGACATTTGCCATGCTTCTTTGAGAGCCTCACCTTTGATGTTCCCATTAATCCATTTTCCCAGGGGCTTGTTCTGAACTTAGACTGCTCAGGGGGTTCAAATAATTGTTGTGGGGGAGAAGGGGAGTGAATGGCTCATCCTTAGGTAAATGCTTTTTGGTGTATACAGAAACAATACGTACAAATATTAAACTTTAACAATTTTATTTACTTTTAAAACATCTAGTATGTACGACCATAAGACAGTGTAAGTTGTTATGAGTTAAATTAAGACTTAATGGTGGTAGCAAACATAAATAATTTGTTTAAACATTTGTACAGCTGCACCTCATGCAAAAATGAATCTGGTAATACCTTTATCCCATCCTAAGCCAACATGTCTGTTCTCCCTTCCCTCATCTTCTATCCTTACTCAGGGTCATCTAGTGTATCAGTGTGATGCACATGGTACAACTGAAGTACCATCTCCACAGTGAACCTCAGAACAATTTATACTTGTTTGTATCTAGGAAAGCTATCAGTTCTTTTGGCTCTCAGTTGGAAACGCTGCACCTCCAGGTGTAAATAGTAAGGTCACGGTGGGGAGTTGCTTCTTGTTGAGTGAAGATGAGATTTGAATGCAAGCAGTGGGAGATAAGTTAGTATTTTCTACTGAAATTACCTTCAGGTTACACTGTGTCAGACCTATAAATTGAAAAGCAACGGACCTGTCCAGCAACGCACTCCTGCAATGTGAGTGTAGCATACCTCATTAGTAAGACTTGTTCCTGAGTGGTAGTGGAATGAATTCAGGGTCTCATTTGCTTTCACGGTGTGGTTTAAGTAGTATCTCTATAATTTGCTTCAGTCTTGTGATCTGACTGAGGGCATTAGCAGTCACAATTATCACACTAGAAGCAGCTACATTACAGTTCCGCACACCCAGCTGAGAGTAATCACTGGAAGTTTTTATCAATAGCTTTGTACCTCCCAGGTAAATAAGTCCTCAGTACTGTTTCCAATGATGCCTTTCTGACAGTGCCTCCTTTTTCTCATTTTCTTCCCTTGAAAACATTGTTAAAATCTTTTCTCTTTTGTCTGAAAAAGAAAGAAAAGCAAAACATGCTTCTTCAATACTTTTTTTTTTTAACCTGGTATGCTGCCAATTCCTATCTATGAGATTAATATCTGTATTTATTTTCTCAAGATGGCCCTTGCAATTAAATACTTACAGTTTTCAATGAGAAATACTTATTTTTTCCAACTTAAATTTACAGATCTAGTAGGGCCAATAGGCCGCATTTACTCTTCATTATTCTTACATGCTGTGTTATGATACTTGATCCTTACTTTGGGGGTCTAATGAGTTTTCTGATGTAAACAAGAGTCACAAGTGCATCTCTTGTTTAGTTTTATGTAGCCACCATTTAAAAAACTTAATTTGCCCATTTCCCCCCCTCCAATAACTTAATTTGAGATTGGGATGAATAATATTTTGAACTGTATAAAATTTTCTTAAATGAATTTAATTCTAGTTGATATTGTTGGTGTATAGTCTTCTAAAAATCAGCAGGCAAAGCTGTTCACAATACCTGCATAAGGGACATTTCAATTTCTTTATTGCTCCCTGTCCACCTCTCCAGAACCCTCTGGCTTCACCATTCAAAGCTGAGTCGACAGGAATGGTTGCTTCAGTGTTCAAAGTAATATTTTGTCCCTGAAATACTTCTTCAGTAAGTTTCTTGGGGTAGTGAGCTGAAAATGTTTTAAATATTTTTGTTGACTGAAGAGTTCCGAGTGCTTATCAACTCCCAATTTTGATCTGTGTAGCTACTCTTTGTGCCTCTTCTGTCTGAAGGGAGGAGAAAATCCAAAGAAAAATCAGAGATATCAGGTGATCTTTGGACATTACCTTTTTTCCCCCTTTTCCTTTTTTTTTCTTTTTGCCTTTGTCCTTTTCTTTTTTCGTGATTACCATTCTGTGACCTTCTTGTGCTGTATATTGTGTGGCTTTCTTTCCCTTAGTACTCTCATGGAATGATCAGATCTGACTTAGACTGCAGTCTAAGGAAGTCTCCTTAAGTCTCCATTCCTTTCTTACATATTGCAACTCTGATTTTGTGGACATGTCTCTCAAAGACTGGCTGTTGACATTTTGTCCTGAGAAATGTGGCAGTTCTCTATCAAAAAGCTAAATTCTTTAGGTAAAAATTCACTTTTCCATAGACCCTGCAGCTCACAGATGTGAAACAATCCCTTTGCTATTGAAGAAGGATGCAGTGCAGTTTTATATACTCATTTTTCTAAGTTCAAAATTAAAAAATGTTGCAACGTTGCCTCTCCGTTAACATATTAGTTGAATTATTTCAAGACACGTATCAAATGATTTCAAATTGGCTGCTTAGCCCTGAAGAGAATTTTTAAGCACCCAGAATCAGTATGAACTGCTGAGAAAGTTGACTTTTCCTTTTGAAAACTAAATTTTGCTTTTCCTATTCTGGCAACTGAAGAATATTGCCACTTTTGGTCTCTAAACAAATGAACCCTGCCCCTGTGAAACATCTTTATTGTTTACAAGCAGTGTCACACATTTAATCTATTTGAAATCTTATTTGAATCTGTGATCCATCTATACTTTTAATGGGATGTATGAATTTTTCTTTTAACTTTGTCAACACCTGCTTTCTCTCACTTGAATTTACCAATTTACTGTAGCAATTCCATTATCAGGTTATGTAGTTCTGATGTTCATTAGGATGGCTGCTTGCATAGGGTCTGAGTACAGTTGCTTTGCTTCTCTTGGAGGTGCAGTAAAGATACACCATTAATTTTATTCACCCCAGTTCAACGATATTAGGCTGCCTTTGTCAGTTCCTCTGGTTCAGTAGTAGAAGGTAACAGATTCCTTTTCCTGCAAGTATAATTATTAAAATACCCAATTTCTTGGAGTGTTGTTAACAGCTGCCTTGCTGCTGCAAGTCACGTTTGTCTCTGCTGTTGTACTGCTAAAGTCAGTTCTGTTACTATGGGACATGGAGTTGGTCTCTAGAGCATTTCCTAAGACCCTAATATATTGCAGTCTTTAGGGTTGAAGTTTTTTTCTGGGAATGACAAAGAAAAACTACTGACAGTTTTATTTTCTAGTCTGTGCCCCTTTTAGTCATAGCTGCCTATTCATTAGCTCCTTGCTGTGGCCTCTGCCCTCTCTGCAGCAGCAGTGCAAAAAAAATTGAAAAATGCAGAACGGAGAGGTTTTGACATTTTGCAAAGTGATTTCATGTTGCTTCATTACACTTGAATGAGAATGAAATGGGGGGAGGACAAGAGGATCACCAAGTCCCTTCTGAAGTGGAAAATGTAGAACTGGCTTTTCAGAGTCTGAAAGTTGTGCTTGAAAACAGCTTCTGAAAGTTCTCTTGATGTTTTTTATTATTTAGGACTAAAAATAATACATGTAATCTTACTGAGTGGAAATCCAGCCTGTTATTGAAAAAAATAATCTGTATTTATTTTTCAAATTTAAAACTAATATATACTGTGTAGAAAGCAGGTTGAGTTCCAGAATATGCAAACACCATACCAAGCGTGTTCATGGGTAAATGTCTCATGATAGCAGACTATTCAGCAAGGATAACTTTGATTTCCAAACAATAACAGCACCATCTTGTGCTTATGAGTCCATCAGCTGGAGTTAGCTGTTTGGTAACAGCAGACAGCCCAGCAAGCTGGCTGTTTGGTTTCAAATTTACTAAGAACTATTAATATCCTGGAGAAAAAAAGGGGCTTTAAAGGAGGGCATGCTATCAGTTAAACAAGGTGATGTGACTCAAAAAAGTGATCAAACTTTTGAGAACTGTCCTATCATTAGATCTGTGAATATACTAGTATTTAATGGAGCTTAAAAAATGAGGTATTTATAAAATAAATCAAAAACTTAGTAACAAGTCTGCCTTTGAGCATGTTCCTCTAAAAATAAGAAATCTGTAGTATAAAACTGGAACGGTCTTGCTTTGTTTTCACTGTGCTGCCAGTGTTCTGGCAGGGGGGAGAGGGATGAGTGGTGTTTGCTTGCACAGATATGCAGGAGTTGAGAGGTGGAAAAGTGGGAAAGCTGAAGTGGTTCCTTCCCCTGGGGGCTGGGACTGATGGGCTGCTTTCATCCCTGTGAATGTCATTTTGCTTCCAACTGGTACTCGTAAGTGAGGCAGTCCGAATTGCCTTGCAACTCTTGGTGTTTTCAGCTATTGGTATTTTTAAGGTGCTGTGTCCAAGTGTGCTCACAAGAATGCTCTTCTACACAAGGCTCTTCTGGTTATAATAGTTGTCTGTTTATGCNGGGGATTCTTTTGAAAAAAAAAAAAAAAAAAAGAAATAGATGCCTCTAAAAGTCTTATTTTGTGATTGTGTCCAAATTAGAACTCTAAAGACTCAGATGTTTCCACCTGAAGTATTTGGGTGGTATAATACGGAGAATAGTGTAGGCTAAGTTCTCATGAGTTGCTAAACTTCATTTCTCTGACTTAGTATTGCACAGTATAGATACTGTCCCAACATTAGGCAGCTTCTCAACTGATGGCTTTCCATTTCCTTTGCCTAAAATGAAATTTACCTGTGTATATATATGTGTGCTTACATACTTTTTTTTGGAAAAGTACCTGTCTAGTGCTTTCATGCCTGTGTTTTTATGAATGAAGATGCAGTTCTTTGTCCTGGAAGCTGGTAAGTTGTTTGGTCTCTGACAAATGGGCACTCAGGGAACATTGATGCCATGAGCTACTTCGTAATGCAGTGAAGCTGGCATGAATACTGTAAGCATGCTGTCATTTCCTCACCTGGGCTGCACATCGCTTCTTGGTGGTATTGCAACTCTCCTGCTTTTGGGACTTCAACTTGTTTTAACTTCTGTCTGCGTGTCACTGCTATATGCTGTGCCGACATATGTTGGTAGCTGGTGGGGAATCAATCTTCATAACACGTCTTGCACAATTTCAATATGCCTGTAATGGATATTGGTGAATTGTGTCCACAGACTTACAGGATAGTGGGGTTTGGAAGGGACCTCTGGAGATTATCTAGTCCAACCCCCCCTGCCAAAGCAGGTTCACCTAGAGCAAGGTTGCACAGGATCATGTCCAGGCAGGTTTTGAATATCTCCAAAGAAGGAGACTGTACCACCTCTCTGGGCAACCTGTTCCAGTGCTCTGTCACCCTCAAAGTAAAGAAGTTTTTCCTTATGTTCAGATGGAACTACTTGTGTTCCAGTTTGTGCCTGTTGCCCCTTGTCCTGTTGCCAGGCACCACTGAAAAGAGTCTGGCCCCATTTTCTTGACACCCACCCTTTTGATATTTATAAGCATGGATAAGATCCCAGCACAGTCTCCTCTTCTCCAGGCTAAACAGACCCAGGTCTCTCAGCCTTTCTTCATAAGAGGTGCTCCGTTCCCTTGATCATCTTTGTAGCCCTCCACTGTACTCTCTCCAGTAGTTCCCTGTCCTTCTTGAACTGGGGGTGTCTGGAACTGGACACAGGACCCAGATGCATCCTCACTAGGGGCAGAGTAGAAGGGGACCTGCTTTGACCTGCTGGCCACGGTCTTTTTAATGCATCACGGGATACCATTGGCCTTCTTGGCCACAAGAGCACATTGTTGCCTCATGGTCAACTTGTTGTCCAAACTTGTGTTCCTCATGTCTCTCTCATAAAAGATAGTTTTACTTATTGTCACCCTACTCAATCTGTATATACGCTAGTACCAGAGTTGTTGCAAGGAGTGAGGAACAGTCAACTGTAAGCAACAGAGTCAGAATCTTGGTCAATGTAGAGAGGCAGTTGTTGCAGTCCATGTTCTTGGAGTGTCCTATATGTTGCAATTAGTAAAAGATACAGCTCTTGTTAAAGTAGCAGGACTTGAACCGTGTAGACAATGTCTTTTTGTGATGCCTGTACTGATAACAGGGCACAGGAACTGGGTTTGAGGGTGAATCTGTCCTTCGCTGACTCTCTCACAAATTATCTAGAGAGAAATAATAAAAACATTTAATTTCATAGTGTCCCCTGAGTTCTCTATGAACTTAGCAGAGACAATGGCCCCCACGTGTGCTTCAAATTACCAACATGATTAGGTGTCACCCAGGATTGCAACCTGATCACGATTGGCAGAGTACCCAATTCTCAGACTGGTGCCAGAGGGTCACACCTGCTTCGTAAGAGTGTGCAGCAATAGGAGGATGGAAGATAAACGTGGTTTCTCTAGGCTCTAAAGAAATACTTAAGCCAGAGCTCAATGAAAAGTAGCGGACGGTATTTCTTCAGTGTGAATCATAGAATCGTTAAGGTTGGAAGGGACCTTTAAGATCATCGAGTCCAACCATTAACCTAACCTGACAAAACCACTTCTAAACCATATCCCCAAGTACCACGTCTACCCTTTTTTTAAACACCTCCAGGGATGGCGAATCCACCACCTCCCTGGGCAGCCTATTCCAATGCTGGATAACCTTTTCAGTGGAGAAATTTGTCCTAATATCCAGCCTAAACCTCGCCTGGCAGAACTTGAACCCATTTCCTCTCGTCCTATCCTTTGTCACTAGGGAGAAGAGGTCAGTCCCCATCTCTCTACAACCTCCTTTCAGTTACTTGTAGAGAGTGATAAGGTCTCCTCTCAGCCTCCTCTTCCCCAGGCTAAACAGCCCCGGTTCCCTCAGTTGTTCCTCATAAGACTTGTCCCCCAGACCCCTCACCAGCTTCGTTGCC
>VZSZ01007648.1:472099-494589 GCA_013398815.1 Ibidorhyncha struthersii | reverse complement strand
GCTGTAGCGCTGCATGGGGTTGTTGTGACCCAAGTGCAGGACCCAGCACTTGGCCTTGTTGAACCTCATACCGTTGGCCTCGGCCCATCGGTCCAGCCTGTCCAGATCCCTCTGTAGAGCCATCCTACCCTCAAGCAGATCAACACGCCCGCCTAGCTTAGTGTCATCTGCAAAGTTACTGAGGTTACACTCGGTCCCCTCATCCAGGTCACTGATAAAGATGCTAAAGAGAACCGGCCCTAGCACTGAGCCCTGGGGAACACCACTTGTGACTGGACGCCAACTGGATTTAACTCCGTTTACCACCATTCTCTGGGCATGGCCATCCAGCCATTTTTTTACCCAGTGAGTACCCAGAAGAGTACACCTGTCCAGGCCATAAACAGCCAGTTTCTCCAGGAGAATACTGTGGGAAACTGTGTCAAAAGCTTTGCTAAAATCCAGGTGAAGACAAAGTTTAAGAAGGTTCAAGAATCTGCTATGGCAGGTGCTTCAAAAGATCTCTGTTTTGAACATTCATTTGGAAGAGTGAAGTTCATGTCAGGAAAAAAGATTGAAATGGTTAATAGTGTTGGGTTTGGGTTTTTTTTGTTAGTTTTTAAAGTTTCTGTTCATGTAAAAAGATCTTTGGATGAAGTTTACGCAGGCAGATTCACCTTAGTTGGTGGATTATCTGCCAGGGACTTTGAATGTATATGGGTTATTAAAGTAACCTCACAGGGAGAACTGAAACTTTATGGCAACAACACTTCATCTGTGTAGTGATTCTCTTCACCAAGAAAACTAGGTGAACAGGAGGTACAGGAGAGGGTTGAGCACAGTTCTGGGTCCCTGAACAGTTACTGATCAAATTTCAAAGGACAAGTAAAAGGTGTCATAGCTCTGGAATTTGTGGGCAGGTTTGGCTGTCTACAGGTCCCTTCTTCTGTACAGAATTTTCCACAGCTCATGCTGTCTTTGTTCTGTGAGGTTTACTTTGTAAGCTAAGGAGGGTAAAGGTGGAAGCTGAAGTATGGAGTGTGTGCCTGAGCTTTTGGTCAGTCCTGAAGGTGAGTGGGGACAGGCAGGTAGAGTTGAACGGTGGTTCTGGGAGGCCTTACTGGGGCTGGTAGATCTGGGGATCAGAGTCACCAACAGTGGCATCAGGTGGGGTCTCAATGAGAGCCTGCAGCCAGTGTTTGTATTCAAAATCTGTGAGCGTCCAGAACAGCTCAGAACCATACCAGTGTTTAGCTATTTGTCACTGTGGAAGTTCAGGATGGCAATCACGGCTCCATCTTGGATGCCTGTACACTACTCCACAGGTAAGGCAAGTTGCCATTTGCTGATACCATAGAAGTTGGTCCAGCTAAAAGCCAGAATTGACTGCAGCATGGATATGTGTAATCAAGCAGCTTTTGAGTTAAAGAAGCAGTGAAGCCACCACACAGTGGTGTCAGCAGATTCAGGTGCTGAATGTCATGCCTGGGATCATGCCTGGATTGGCTGCTCAGTCTTCAGACCTCTGAATATACCCCTGAGACAGATTAATGCTGCCTCAATTAGCTCAATAGGCTCACTCCATCTACTTGCTGTGTAGATGTAAAGCCTAAATTGTATTTAATTAGCCTGGGATCATGGTGGTTTCAAAAAGAATGACACCACCTCCCAACCCCCCCATTTATGGTTCATTCTTCTGTTTTTTACTTCTTTTCTGTTTTTCACATCTTTGAAGTACTTATTGCAAGATAAAAAGCTGTAAAAACAAAATTAATCGAGCACAAATGTGCATTGATGGCTTCTTGCTTTTAAAAATGATCATTATTGGAGCAGCTTCACAGGAGGGCCACGAAGATGATCAAAGGGTTGGAGCACCTCTCCTATGAAGGCAGGCTGAGAGAGTTAGGGTTGTTCAGCCTGGAGAAGAGAAGGCTCCGGGGAGACCTTATAGCAGTTTTCCAGTATCTGAAGGGGGCCTACAAGAAGGCTGGAGAGGGGCTTTTTACAAGGGCATGTAGTGATAGGGTGAGGGGTAATGGCCTCAAACTGGAAGAAGGTAGATTTAGAACAGATATTAGGAATAAATTTTTCACTCTGAGGGTGGTGAGGCACTGGAACAGGTTGCCCAGAGAATTTGTGGATGCCCCATCCCTGGATGTGTTCAAGGCCAGGCTGGATGGGGCTTTGAGCAACCTGGTCTAGTGGGAGATGTCCCTGCCCACAGCAAGGGGATTGGAACTAGATGATCTTGAAGGTCCCTTCCAACCTTAATCATTCTATGATTATTCACAAATGTTATATGTAGGAGTACTAATGAACGAAAGACTACTTTACACTAACTCTAAATACTTTCAAATTCCTCTAAACAAATGAGGGAAAGTATAAAAATTCCAGTTGACTTTGCACAGGTAAATGACAAAATCAAGATCTGAAAACTGAGTTAATGATTATCTAGTGAGGGGAAGCAGCTTGTACTGCAGCATTTCACTGATGACTATGTAGTGGTTTATGTTATTTTCTTTTTTTCAGTGTTTCGTTGCTGCATTCCACTGCAGTGTGAAAACAGTGGCTATGAAAGCATATGGTAATCAAACTGATTGTAACCTGAGTGAGATTGGATTCCTAGAGAGTAGGAAGTGTGACTGCTGTTGTTAGAGCAGATGGAGATTAAATAACATGGGAAAGACTTTATGTGAAAATTAAAGAAGGGTCTAAATGACACATTATTTATTTTTACATAGGCTTCAGTGGTGCGTCTCAGTTGGTACATGGTAATATGTTAATAATAATGCATTCTTTTAGAAAATGGAAAATTAAATTTTGGTATATTGTGCTATAAGATTAATCTAAAATAACTATATTTAACACAAATATTACGGAAGTGTTCTCAAAGAATCTCTTGATGCTTGACCACAAAGGTCTTAACTCTAATTCTCCTATCCTTGTAGGAGGAAACAGCAGCAGGTGTGGGCAGAGGATACTCAATGGGAAGAAGTAGGTGCTGGGTAAGGGCCTGCTGTTTTATGCAACTGGGTGAAGATAAGATACAACAAAACACTTTTTTTTGTATGCATCTGTGTCTACTTACAGAATCACAGAATGGTCAGGGTTGGAAGGGATCTCTGCTGAAGCTGTTTACATCTTCATTTAATTATGTCATAAGTGTCACCTGTTTCTTGTGTGCCTTGAAGTAGTTTGTTAGGCTATTTAAGGTAATTAACTTGCTTTAGTGTATATTTATACAACCTGTTTAAATTGCAAGCTTTCAGCCTTAAAGGTACTGCTCTCAAGCAGAAGGTTCACATTTTTAGTGCAGGGTTTGGCTGATTTTGCTGTTCTGTAATTTTCTCCGTCTACTTGTGGGTTACCGAATTGCTTATTATAGAGACAAAAATCACCATTTCACTTTTGAGTGTCAATGAGAAACATCAACATCTATTTAATGTATGAGAATATACTGAAATGGAGGGAGTGGCTTTTGGTAATTTGTTTCGTTAGGCCTTAACGTGTTATTTGGCCACTTCCACAACCTGTAAGTGTAGTATTCTGTGACATTAGTAGTCCATAGTTCTGGTATCAAAATGCATGACACTTCCACATTTTGGATGTATTACAATGGCAATAAAAGACCTGCCGGACAGTTGGAAGTTGTCACAATTCCTTCAACTACTGCTCTTCAAAGGATTGTCTTGTGGAATAAATGCTGGAGGCTATTAAACATTTGATACTTTAACACAATTATGGGGAACAACACAAAGAGAGGTTGCAACAGTGGTGTTACCTGGCACCAGAAGGACAGGACTGGATAAAAATATGGTTGTCTGCAACGAGGTCCAAAGGCAGAACTGGCTCTGTGGATAGGCAAGGTTATTGTCCAAAATGGATGTGCTTTTGCTGCCTGTGTTGCTTAGGAGGAAGCCTCAGTCAGTTGGCTTGCTGTTGCTGCCATTGATGTCAAGACTGGACTGGGCAATGCATTTTTGTTTCTGCAAGGAAATGCAGTGGTTACCTGGGAAGTTGGTCACCCCTGACTCTGCAGAGAAAGTAGTGATCATCACGTTGGGCCAGTAGGGAGAGGAAGGGGGTTCAGATTTACTTTTATTTCAATTTAGGGTATCCCTTCAGCAAGACCAGTAATGAAACCATGATATTAGTCTGTAATTTTTTGACCTATTTATGTAATAGCTTGCTGCCTTTGGTGTGGCAAGTCTGTACAATTGGCTTTCAGCTAGTTTAGTTTTCAGAAAAATAAATTGAGAAACATAATTTTTCCTATTTTGAGTGGTGCGTGCTATAACAACACAAACATCTTTGCTTGGAAGCAGTCAACAACTAGAATAATAATAATAATCATCAGAGTAAAATATTGTCTGGGAGAACTCCCATTTTTTTCAAAACCCTATTTTATTTTTTAAAAATATTCTGTATTAAAATTTTCAAGTAGATCAGATTTTTGTATTGTAGTAAGACTAAAAACTCAGAGGAACAAGGGTCTTGTCTACCTTTACATTATGCACGTTTAGTAACATCAACACCACTTCACGCACATGTTTTGTCAGCAAATAGTGTGTCTGACTTGGTACATTCAAGCTGGTCCATTGATCCAGCGTATGAAACTGAGTTGGTACTGGCAGAGCCTGGTTTGGTCAAGCATCTTCAGTTTGGCATTTCCACTGACATGAACATGCTTGGTTTCTTCTGGAGTGGTGTCGCACCAAAGAATCAGATGCACGGTTTTGGTTATTAAAGTCTTACTTGCTTCCATACCAAATTAAGAGACTGCATGAAAATGCCAGTAATTTAGTTATCTATCCACGAGCATGCCATTCTAGTTAAAGCAGATAAAATCGCTACAGGGCGGAGTGTCAGTAGTGATTTAGCTGACCAGCCATAGGTGTCTGTTGCAGGATAGCCGAGTTGCTCCCTAGGATTCACTGGCTGTAGCAACTAAATCTCTGCTGAGTTGGAAAGCAATGCAGTTGCTTATGTTTAGGTATCTCTACCTGGTACTGAATCATACGTACAGTATGCTACAGGGAGTAGATGATTTGTAAGGGAAGAATATTTTTACTCTGCTCAAACTTTTGAAGTATTCATTTTAAATGAAATCAGTATTTGTTCTGCTCATCCATTCTTGCTTTTTAACAGACTGCATTTTATTGAGCAGTCTGACATAAATGTGATGGTGGGGAAGAAAAGGCTTTTGTTAAAACTTTAAAAGGAAACAAAAAAAACCCAAATAAAACTCAGAATACAGTCAGCCAAGAAGGTCACGGTCACAACCAAGGGCTAGTTGGAGTGTCCAGCTGACACTGGCTGCCCACGTTGTTACAAGTGAAGAGAAAGCCAGCCTCAGTGTTGAATATGAAAAGAAAAATATTACACAGTTGATGTACCAGTTGATCAACCTGTTCTAAGCACTGTGTGTTATAAGTTTCTGTGCTAAAATGTGTGTCAAAGCATGAAGAAGGAAGGCTCTTTCCCCAACACTTGGGGTTCATTTTCATTGATAGTTTCGGTGCTGTTGGTCTCCCCTCTGGCCCTATGAATGTCTGTTGCATTTCCAGAGGAATGGTATCCACACCGAGTCCTCTGTTTTGATTTTGTGTGGTGTTTTTAACCAATACCTTGTAAAAGTAATTGATAATCTGGCCCCGTATGTTTGTGCCTTCTTTGCTTAAGAATAGATGAGCTTTTGTTTTTTAATAGGAAAAGTAGATTTATTGTCTTCTGTAGTATGCACAAAGCACAGGCTCTTAGGCTTTAGTGTGAAGTTAACTCTCAAATTCCTTGCCAGATGTAGTCCTTAATGATCAAAGAAGCTTTGGCTAAGAGTCCGAACTGTTGATGTCTTGTTTTATCCAAACAGAACTAAAACCTTTGAATGTTTTCATTAATCATCTTATTCTTTGATCAGTGGCACAAGCAGTTGTGGAAATTTGTATGTGTCCAGGTGTTCTGTGCTTAGATGACAAGGCAACAAGGGATTTCGATAGGTTTGGTTAAGCATTTAAAGCTTGGAGTGAGCATCAAACCCAAACCCTTGAGGGTCTGTCTTCCTGCCTAAACATCTGCGATGTGTGATTTCCATTGTCATCTAGAGTGCAATGAAGAGCAAGGGAAAACAGGTATTTAGCATTTGAGGTATGCAAAGATGATTTGTTTCATGTTAAGATTTTGAGAAGGATGACATGTAGTTGTCTGATGCAAGATCCTTTGCTGCCTTAAATTTTTGCGGCTTCATTGATGTTGATGGAAGTAGGACAACATAGACCTACTGAGGGTTTGCCTGGATTTGGTTTGTAAATTTGCCAGAGATATTAGGAGAGATTGTGTAAAAGATGGCTCTGATGTCTGTGGCCTCTGCACGTTTTTACTTAACTCTGCATTTAATTCTGTGTATATTGGGATCCAGCTGCCCCAGTAAAAGGATTGAACATTTGTTTGGAGGGTGTCACTGTTCTTGTGGGGTAGTGGAAACCAGCCCATGAGAGAGACCGCTGTGTGCTCAGGTCTTGCCATGTATGGAGTATGCTTTTCTGAATAGATCCTGGAAACAACTGAAGCCCCTCTTTAAGTTGAGCAGTACGTGTAGATGGTTTTGTGAATGGAAGCATGGGCTGAAGGGAACTCACTAGCGAACAAAATGAAATTATTAGCGTCTGAACTAAACAGAAAGATATAGAAACTCCCTATATATATATTAATACTGCTGTTTGAAAGGGAGGTTGAGATAGAAGAGACAAGAATACATGCGGATTACACAAAGCACTTGGAGTTTTTGAGTTATGAGCCCTGTGTGGGATCACCATCAGTTTGAGACTTAGTAGCTAGGGGATTGGTCCTGTATCTCTGTTTTGGTGGCAAAGGGTTGGTTTATCTAAGGAGGTTTCAAATGCCTTCCAGACAGCGTTATAGATATTTCTTCTGTCTCCTGATGAATGTACAAAAGTAATTACTCTTTCTGTAAATTCTGAACTTTGTCATGACAAGTGTGGCTTCTGTCACTCCAAAATCTGTGTCACAAGACAGTTTCTTAGCTGTAAGGGCTCATTTTATGATTCTTAGGACCTGCCTTCCAGCTGTGGAAGAGAGACAACCCAACACTTGTATGGCGCCCAGTCCTTGGCTTCGCCTTCAGGTCATGTTATCTTGTCCTCAGGAAATAGATGAAGTACTTTCAGAGTGGACCTTTCCTATTTCCAAGATCAACCTGATGTTCCTTGCAGATACGGCAAGGGCTGTTCAGTGTTTGCAGAGACATGTGTTCTCGCCTTCCCAGACTGTGACAGCTTTGCTGTTGAAGAGCTGGTCCTTCAAGAATACTGACTGCGTTAAAGCTCAGGGCACTTTGGAACACGTGATTGCAGTTTTCCGTGGATTCATCTTTACATCAGCTGTGATATAGTGGTGCAAGATCCCTTCTTTCCTCTCAAGGGATTTGAATTATGGAAGTGTAATAATCCACATTCGATGTACTTGATTTTAGTATGTCTCATGGGCTTGCCAAACGTTCCAGCAGATTGTCTTGGGAACTCTTCTCTTGGATCAAAATTAGGAAAGGGGTCTTTCTGGTGGTTATCGCTTTTACCAGGAGACTGAGAGATTTCTATCTCTCTTCCCTTGCCTCCTGCCCCCATACCACAGGGAGTAAGCTCTGTGTGCATCTTTAGTCCCTTACTGATGTTGTGCTTGGCTCCTGTTTTTTTTCTGAGTCACAAAATTCAGCTGCTTCTGCTTTTCTCCAAGCCTCCTTGTGTGGAGCCAGGGGCTTTGGCCATGCTTGTTGTGTAAGCTGTGTGTGAAAAGCGGTCCTTCTACTTGCCCAGGATCAAGCCTTTCAGATTGGCCTTCCTGTAAATGCATGAATAACTAAGAAACCAAAAAGTTCAGCAGTCTCCTTTCAGCGGCTATTCAATGAGATAGCAGCCTTGTCCGAGATGGTGTGGAACCAGCTATGCTGGAGTTACTTCTGGTAACGAGAGCATGCTTCGCAGGAGGTCAGGGTACATCAGTGACTTTATTAAAAAATGACTGTCATTCCTGATATGTACAAGGCAGCCCTTTCTCATAATCCTAGCCATTTGTAATAGAAACTAGTTCCTGCCACCTCATAAGTACTGTGCTATGTACTGAGGAGTGTCGTTCCGCTTGAGTAAGTTATCTTAGTTACTGCTACTCCAAAAGGTTTTGAGATTTATATCCCGATCTGAGAGTCTGAATGTCACCTGTACAGAAAAGGTGCACACAAATAAGAAAGTGAGAGACAGTAAACGATGGAAATCAGTTAAAGTTGATTGAGTGTATGTTCAAGGCTTATCCTCTGTGGGTGATGGTCCTGATAGCCCCCTGATGGGAGGGGATCAAGGGGAAAACCAACACATTGCTTTTGCTATATTTGTTGAGCAAAAGGAAGAGCCTGACATATACCTTCACGCATTATAGATACCGTAAAGACAAGCTTCCTCCACAAGTGTCTGCAGTGTCTGGCTCCACTGAGTGGCCAGGTACATGGAGCATGCATCCGAAGCTACACATTGTGGTGAGTCCCTTCATTTATTATTCCCCTGGTTTAATTGGCTGTGTAAAGTCTTACAAACTGCAGTCACTGAGCTTTTTAGTTAACATACTCTGTGTGCTGTTCAGAACTGAGACAACCTTCAGTCTGTAGATCAGATGTGTATCTTACCGAAATGTAGTTATACTGCTTATATATTCTACTTGTACAGAAGATGAATGCAGGCATGAGTACTGCTTTAGCAAATAATCTTTGGAAATAAAATGCCCGAAGCATGAACCTATTGTAAGGATATGTGCTGTGTTGTGGTGCTCTGTCAAAAGCTGTTATGAGAGAATAACAAAAAAAGGCAAACTCAGAATAAAGAATCAGTTTTTAGGATGTAAAGAATGCCATGAAAATTGGATTGACTTGTTGCATAGCATCATTGTAGACATGAAGTAGGTACAATGTTGTTTCCTAGACATTTTTTTTTTTTTTAAAAAAATGTGTTTTCATGCAGATGCATTTTGCAACAATGCCCTTTTTCAGGTCTCCTTGATACAGGAATCGCTATAGCTATCTCAGACTCCATTTTTTTAACATGCCTGTTCTTTGAAGATGGTTTTGAAGGTGACACCTTGTTGTGTCTTAATCACTTTTCTGTAACAATACTGCAAGCTATTATGGTCAAGGTACTTAACTACTTTTCTGCCCTCTCTTTTACTCTGTCACCCTAATAGCTGTACACCACGTGGGAAAAAAAAAGGTGGAATTCAGATTAGGTTTCTATTATAACCTTTATCTACATTGATAGAGCCGTCTGGTTTATGGTAAGCAGTAAGAAGTTGTGCTGAATTTGAGGTGCATATTTGCCATTTGTGCTTGTAAATCAGCAGTGAAGTAATCCAACAGTTATTGTGAGTTATGTAGAACACTATATAGACCCCTTTAAGCAGAGCATGTATTTGTGAGCATAATTTATAAATAAGGTGATGTGACCAAAGAGAAGCAATCTGGATTGGCACTTGTTATGTGCTACTTTCATTTCCCGTTCTCCAACCCCTCTTGCATCAGCTTCAGGTATGTGGAGGGTGGTGTTTGTGGCCAACCATGGTAGTGCTCCCTCAGAGCAGTGCTGTGGTTCCCGGGTGGTTGAGAGTGATGCTCAAGCTAAGGAGATAGTAGTGCTCTTGGAAGAATGGTCTTTCAGTGATGGGTTCGAGATTCATGTGTTCTCCTCTCATCAAACATCAAATGCTGATAATGCCCCTCCTCCTCGGTTTGGGAGTGGTAGTAGACAGCACAGAGCTTGTAGGTGGAGTGGGAGATGGCAATCCCAGGGTTGGTTTTTCTTCACCAGTTCCTTATGGGATGTATTGTAGTATGAGATGGCAAACTGTATTGCAGTTGGCTAATTCTTAAGTAAAGCAGCTATTACTATCCTCTTACTCTTCTAATCACTTGTAATTGTGTAGTAGAGTACCTCTGGTTACGGGATCATCATTACGCAGTTACACTTTAAATAGTGTGACTTAAATATTCTCTCACTTATTCTATTTGGTCTCCTAAAGAAAAATGAACAATGTTTTTAAAGTGATTAGTTTGCTAAAAATAAATTACTTGACTTGGCTTTCCTTACTGTAGTTACAGAATGACGAAGGAGAAGTGAAAGTTGAATGCTTTCATTACCTCAAATTCAGGGTCGTTTCACAGGTGACAGCTAAGAAATGTTAATACATGCTAAGAATGCATTTATTAATGGGACTAAAGGAGATACGGAGACAAAGCTGTTTCATGTTCCACAACCATAAGGCATGTTAATCTCTTTAGTTGATGGATTCTTAAATGAGCAGATTGAGTGAATAATTGGGTTGCTCTCTTAATCCTTAGCTTGAAATATGAATGAGAAATGCTTTGATATTTATATTTGCATAAGATATAATGTCTTCTAATTGATTTATTTAATACTTTTGTACTGACATAATTGTTTAGTATGCTTGTTCTGTGTTTTGGAAAGAAATTATAGAAACAGAGGCTTACAGTTTTGCTGTTTCTCACACAACTTTCAACTGCCTAATAAGAAGGTGAGGAGGCAAACGATACTTTATGTGAAATTGCATTATTTCAGATTTTGCTAGCTGTCACGTTTCTTGTGTGAAAGCCCGCAGCTATTGCCTGACGTTGTTGCTGGGGAGGAAGATGCACAGAAATGTCATGCTTGCCTTTCTGATTGCCCTTTTACACTTGTATTCATGCAGTCCTCTTACATTTATTTCTGTTATAAAATTCTTAAAATGGGATGTCTGTTGATTTTTGCTGTAGTAAGCAGGCACAGAGTGGATACTGCAGACTGGTCAGTGAACTGCAGGTTTGATAGTACCTTCCATGTTTTTCTTTAGTCTTGCTGAAACTAGGTATTGTAAGATATGATGTCAACAATTTTTTTTTTGTTTGGTTTGGTTTTTTTTTTCGTGTTTTTTTTTTTTTTAGAAGAGGCCTTTTCAGTGTCTGATTTTCCATAATAAAGGAGAATCTCGCAAAATTTGTAATGTAAAGATATCCAATGATCACATGGGTAGGGTGAGACTTCTCACTATATTCCCAGAACATGAAGGTTAGTACTCCTGCTCACTAGTGGGTTGAGTTTTACATTTACTCATGCAGGGTTTAGCAAGTGAGAAAAGAATTTTCCCCAAATATACTGTACACAGATCTACAACAATGACATTGGAAGATTCTTCTTAAAGTTTTATACTAGAGTTTTTCTTTAAAATGGTTTGTGCTGGGAGGGTTAGGAGCTTTCAGCAGACTGTGGCTTTTGTTGTGTTTCATGTTGGTCTTACCACAATCTAGTGTTTAAGTTAATGCAGTCCCCATGTAATCAGCCCTTTTGCTGCTCTCTTGCTCTGCTGCGCCTGGCAGTTTTAGCTTTCTTTTCTTTTGCCCATTTTTGGCAGTGTTTCAATATTTGTTTCTACTTTACTTTTTAAAATTCATTTACTTTAACTGTTGAGCTATTTAGCATTAATTTTCAAAATCCTATTTAATTCTATACTTAAATTAAAAAAAAATTACAATTTTCTGAAAAACTAATTCAGGCTGTCTTATTCAGCTCCAGTGCTTCTCGGAGTTCATAATTTTCACAGTATAAAAGATTGTGCTCTTGTGTGAGAGTTGTAAGGTTGGGTTTGTCTTGTTTTCAGTTTTCTAGTTTCTCCATTTTAGTCTCAGAACAGCTCTTAAGTCCTTTGTGCTTGCTGTAAAACTGTAGATTTTGTAGACCTGGAGCTATAGAAGTGGGGAAAAAATGAAACACGTTATGGGAAAAGGGACTTTGTACACCTATTACAGTCTCTTCTCCTATTATTGCTTGGATAGACTGATACCAGTTTCTGTCAAGTCTTTCCTCTGTGTATTGCAGTTTTATTAGATTCTTCCTCAGAATTTGGCCCGCATCAAAATTAATCTACTTCCATTTTTTGGTTTTCCTTTAGGTATGGATGGGAATGATCAGTAAAATCCATCATAATGCTGATTACACTTATACCATTGCAGTAATAAGATTTGTTCATACTTCATAAGGGCAGGCTTTTCTTTTGATCTTTTTACTACAGTGGATTTATAACTTCATAATACCATAAGCTACTGCAGTTTCTTCTGTATCCTCTAGGACTCTGAATGTTGAAGATCCTTGTGGTTTTTTTTACTGGACTTGTTGCCATCTTAGTACCCCTCAGCTTTGTAAATTTGAGGAATAAGCCTGACTTTGCTCTGCCTGTTAAGCTGTGGTACATAAGCATATATTAATGTCTTCCTGGTAATTACTCTTCCATTGCTCTATGAGAAATCTAAGGATTTTCTTCTGTGGGGGTGTAGGTGTGTGTGGGTTTTTTTTCCTTCAGTCAGCCAAATACAAAGATGTGCTATAGAATTTTTTGTTTTATTCTCCTTTTTTATTATTCATAATTGTTGGTGCCTGTTAGCACAATTTGTCTTGGTTATTTATGTCCTCTGAGAGGAAAACAAGATATAACATGCTGTATTCTAAAACTGGAAGTGGGTGTTGGTGCAAGCATCACATTGTCATTAGTAAAATAAATACACAGTTGATATTGTGGTCCTTTGCACAGTGGGGATGAAGTACCAAGAAGCATTTAAGGTGCTTTCTACTGAGTTAGTAATGGGGGTATTTACTCATTGCAGGGGAGCCTCACACTGCCTGCGTGCTCCCCCAGTTTGTCAGAGGGCAGCTGTGGCACTGGAGCACAGGGATTGATTTGCAGCTTTCGATACCTTCAGTGCCTCCTGCCCGCATGCTGTGCGCTGAACTTTGTCACGGTAGGGCTGTGACAGCCGATCGATTAACGTGCATGTGGCAATGCCAGGGAAATAGACAACCCCTTGCTTAACTGAAATACTTATTTTATTAACTGATTAAAGTACCCAAAGCTAGTAAAGCAGTAAAACTAAAGAAAAAGTGATACAAACAACTAACAAATAATAATGCTTCCTATGACCTATTCCAGTTGCCTACTCTCTGCTGCCCACACTGTGGCTACCCAGGGTGGTCTTGCCCTGCTTATCCATCCTGATGGGTGGCTGAGGGATGCTACCTGTGTTGGGTTCCCATCACTCATCAGGATGGGCTTGTGCTGACCACGGTCCAGGTCAGGGACCAACACAGAGTTTTGTCCCAGATCCAAGGATGAGGAAGAGGCTCCAGCGCTTCTGCACTGTTGTCAGTCCTGTTGGCTGATGGTCTTCCAGGTCTTTGGAGGATCTTCCCCCTCTCCTCTGCCAAAATCGCTCTGCCGTGCCAGGTGATGTCACCCTGAGTATTGGCCTGAGTATTACATGAGTCTCTGAATCTCATATTATTTTGAATGATTTCATCTCCTATGTCACTTTCTATTCTTGTTGATTACTCCCCCACTTTACTTTTGGGTGCTGGTCATTAGGGTTATTTCTTCATGTTACTTTTGGGATGCTGCCATCAGTAATCTCCAGGCAAATGTTTACTCAATCAGTCCTGCTCAAAATCTGTCTTAGTTCCCCCTTCCTTACAGCCAAGAGATATAAAGACTGCTGTATAATTTCTCTGGTAAGGTCGTAGTGTCAAAGGAGGTCTGTGTTGATGCATCCACAGTTATTTGTGTGTTTGAGGATTTCTTGGTAAGGCTTCATAGGTTAATGTAGGATACTACATTTTCAGCAGATTCAGTTAAGGTAGAGGAAGGGGCAAATATCAGAAGTGGTTTTGCAAGGTTTTTAAGATCTATTGTAGCAGTGAAAGCCTTCCAGCTTTTCAGGTCTGTCCAGACAGAGCCAGATTATCACAGGTTCCTCTGATTAGATTTACAGACTCATTAAGTAGGCTGTGTAGACTCATGTCTGTTATAACTAGTATAATTTAATTTCATTAGTAAAGTGGATATATACTTTTCAGTGTCATGGGCAATGGTGTTGCAGCATGTTTGAACTATAATAGATATTTTTATTGTTTTATTTTCATTAGTAGTATATTTTCCACTTTTTGCTCTTGAAGAGATTAGCCACTCTTATTTTAGCGTTTTCCAGCATGACTCAGGCTCTAGGCTTACCCTTAGGACTTAATTATGAATGCATGTCACGCTTGCAATTACATTAAACATAAGCAACAAAATGTTACATGAGTTAAGCTGGACAACAGCCAACTTCCTTTCAGAGAACAGCAAAGTCAAAGAGGTAAGAGCTGAAAATTAAGCTAGGTATTTTCTTATCAAAAGTACGGGCTATACTTCTGTACTTTGGACTCTTAAAAATCTGTAAAACTAGTTTACAAGGATTAAGATTTAAAAAAAAATTTGATGTTAAGCAGTATTTAAGTATAACTTTTAAATGAAACCGTGTAAAATAGTTCAGTATAAAAGACAGGATTTGTTTGTATTGTTATATTCTATTTAAATACTATAAATAAGGGGCAGACTAATTTATCAGAAAACCCATGTCTTTTAATGAAATTCTGTATTATCACTTCATTTTGAACTATCTGTCCTTTTAAATGAGCACAATCTGCTTGAATTAGGAAAAAAGAGCATTACTGATGCTTAGTGAAGTCAAAGGTATGCACCATGCATGTTCTTAGTAGTTCCCAAAGGGATTGTCCTAGGAAGACAAATGTATGTTTTATATAAAAAAGAAAAGAATAATCCAAAACTCGCAGGATGATTTTGATCTGTTTGGAGATCTTTTGTGACTCCAAAAAATGCTGGAGGTTAAACAGGATGTAATCCGGTGGAGGTCAAGCTGAAAGTCAGTTTTTTATGGAACCCTACATTGCATCTGTAGTCAGGGGAGCTAGAGAAACAGTGTTCTGCATCTTGCAGGAAGAAGATTAATTATCTTGATTGAAAACTTTATACAAAAAGCCAAGAGGGTTTTAAATTACCATTTTCATAAGAAGTTGGTAAGGAAGGCAAATACATACAGACTGCAACTTGGTTCATCTAGAAAAATTGCAGTGAAGCTCTATATAATATGGAGATTATTTTTTTTAATTCCTTTTTCAGTAATGGTAGATGTCTAGATAACAAGCAGAAGGTGTGATGGTAAATTGTATGTAACTGGTAGAATCATTTGAACTGACTTAGAGTCACTGTATGAAGGACAGAGAGAATAGCAGGTCAGGTAGCACTCTGTTTTTTAAAGACTTCATTACCTTTCTTAGAGTTACTGCGAACGTAACCATGAGTTTTTGAATGTGTGTGAATCGATATGCTGCCGGAGGGATCTGTTACCAATCATCAAATGATACTACAGAAGAGAAGAGTTACCTTAAGTACCTCTGTAATTCACAGTTAATAAAATGGTGGTGTTATGGGGGAACTTCAATTTAAGATACGTTTAGTGGAAGATCTGTGCAGTTGGACATAAAACAAGCTATTGTTACTAGAAAATAGAGGATAATTTGCTAAAGCAAGAAGGTATTGCATTGAATATATAAGTCAATTCCAGATTTCGTTTTGATGGATAAAGATGAACTAACCACTGGACTGGAAGCTGATGGTTGCCTAGGGACCAGTAATTCTGACCTGACTATATTTAGTGTAGGCAAACAGAGGACAAGTCCAATCACAAGCTGATATCAAAAGGGCTAATTTCCCAAAACTGAGGAAAAATGTATTTGAAATTGTCTGCGAGGAAGATATAGACGAAAAATTGGGAGTTCCTTCAGAATAAGGGAAGGGCATCAGGGAAAAATATCTATAGCTAGGAAGTGGAGGGAAACAGTGAGGTTTTTATTCTAAAATATATTCAGATCAAGAGAAATTAGTACAATGTTACAGGGTCATGACTAGAAAGAGGTAGAAAATCTTAATGTTGATTTTGGGGAAAAATAAGACAAGAATGATAATTTTCTTTCTGCGTTTTGAAATGTGTATCGCAGGATGTAGCAATGAGACTGCAGAAATCCCTCATCTTTTCAGATCTTTTAGTAACAAAGGACAGTGGTGGTAAATAACATAGACTTGGGGAATGAGAACTGCTGTTACACCTGCACCATTGCTGGAACAAGAGATTGAGCAAACCTACCAAAAATTGTTCTAGTTGGTCATTGGACTGGTGAAAAGGCATTTAATAACTCAAAAGATTGTATCTTAGTATCTTACCTGTCCTTAAAAACTTCACTGCTTTTGGGGGGAAAAATTTGCAAAAGCAACATGGTTTGCTGAAAGCTTTCATGGGACTCACAGGACCCCCATCTAGAAGTTCTATACCTATGCTATCGATAAAAAAGTTGATATTAGCATAAAAAGAAATCACTGCTAGTATTTTGTTGAATCAACACAGATTGGCCAGCTATGAACAAATGCAGACTACTGAGTTTTTGCTCCATTAAAGTAAATACTGAAAGAACTAAATTAATCAAGAAAGCAACTAAGAATAACTGCACTGTAGCTCTGCAGGTATCTTCCAAACATAATGTATTTTGAAATCATGAATGTGTTATACCCCCGGCAACTGGCTTCTGTAGGTAGGCTGGAGTCAGAGGTAGAGCATGTCCTATTCTGCAATGTCTGGAATCTTTATTTTGGCTGAGTAATGCAGACCCATCCTTAAAATCACAGTAGCTCAGGGTGGTGGTCCCTTCACCAGAAGAATTAAAAAATGCTAAGGATCTTCTTGTAACATATTAATGACAACTCTAATGAGAGTAGTAAAATAGAGGATGCCCAGTATGGTGGAATGGTTACAAAATAAATTACAACGTGAGTTTCTTAGAAAAATAGAGGACAAATTTCTGGCAGTTTTGCAAACAATTTAATCAGCTGTTACAAGGAAGTACTGGGAGGATTACTTACCACTAATCCATCTCAGCACCCGCTGTTTCAGCTATTTTGAATGATCCATTTTTTGTTCAAATAAAATAACGACAGATCTGTTTGCATGTAATGACCAATGTTAATTTTTCTTGTCCTTTCCAGACTTCAAAATTAAGGCAGGGGAAGAACATATATATTCTTTATGTAAACTTTTATTAAACTTGCATAAATCAAAAAAGTTGCAAGATCTCTGTATCAATGACCGTTGTTTCCAGGTGGTCCAGTAGATGGACACACGGCTTGATTCACCTCATGCTTATTTAAATCTTGCTTGTCTGCAATACTACCAGTACATATTAAGCCCTGTTACATTCTTATTACTAGCAGGTTTATAGTATGATGATGTAATGATAATACAATACACTAGTGACACAAGTTATACTACACTGAACCTATCAACAAGGTAAATAAAAAGGTTCTCTGGCCCAAGTTGGGAAGAAGCCTCCCTTCCCCTTTCCTTCTGCAGCATGGAAGAAAATCTTCTCTCCTACATACCTTTTATTTTTCTCTGGGTAGATTATCTAAGGATGGAACCTTATTAAAGTAATTCTGTATTTGAGGGACAACATTTTTAAAGGTTATTTGAGAAGTATGATGTGTACATAGTGATGACTTGGTTCTTCACTTGAATGCAGCATATTTACAAAAGTAACTATGATATTTGTGAACAGAAAGGCTTAATTCTGCAATAGGTGGTAGGCATTCATACTTTCTTTTCAGGTTCTCATAGGAAAAACTTAAGTCATGGCGTTGGCTAATGAATACAAATTATGGCAGTTAAAAGATAACGCATAGGCTTATCTTATTGCTTTGTGGCACATATCATCTTTGTTCATTACACTTCTTTTTGAAAATAGAATCCAAGAATACTGGCTGGAACCTGGCTTGTAGAATCCCTGATCTCAAAAGCGAATATAACCACTGTTTTATGAATGCTTTCTTTGAACTGTGACAAGAAATTCAGAATAAACCCTTCTTTATTCAGTGCCTACAGGTCATATATTTGCTCCCAATGGGATCAAGTAAGAGTGGCAAAAAATTGGAGGGCGGGATCCAAAAGAATTGCAGTTTTGCCTTGGTTTGATAACCTTTCAGGATGGTTGTGAACACTTTTGAGCTTCCTGCAGGATCATTGCAGTTTGACTTGATGATCTTAAAGGTCTTTTCTGACCTAAATGATTCTATGATTCTATTCTATGTAAAATTTCAGTTTTGGTTTCTGATTATTTTTTTTTTCCATTAGAGCACTAAGCTAGATTTAGTTGGATACTGTTGATTAGTGATCTTAAAAAATGATCTCTAGGTTACAGGGAAATGGCTTCCAGCTTCATTTAGATGAGTAGTCCTGTTGGACATGAGCAGTTCGTAGCTTTTTATATTTCACCGTAGTTGAGTACGGGAATACAAATGAACGCTTATTTAATCTCCACCACTTGTTACCATTTGGTTATTGCAACATCTGTTTGCTAGCCTCTTTGTGTTACAGTTACACTTCACAGACTTCAGGGAGGAAATATTTAATTATTTATGTCAAGTACATTTTACTGATTTAGCAACAAGAGGTACACTTGGAAATGTCTGCCAAGCAAACTGTAGAGATGAGTATTTGGCCTCATAGTCCGGCGTGTGCTTTGGTTCTAGGTCAGTCTCGAGCCTCAGGCAGGGGGTGGGACAGATGCTCTAGTGCCACTTGAGATGGCAGGCAGCGTCTTCATTAGTTCATGTATATTTAACCATGCACCTGTTGTGCACACATCTAAATCTCAATTAGGGAGCATGTCAGGAAAAGATGATCTGATTCTGTTCTTTTACTGTTCTTCCAAAGCTCAGGTCCACTAATCATCCTGATTTTTATTTTGTTTTCCTGCAGTCTGTCCTTTGATGGTACCACATGTCTGTTGGCCTTCTGACAAGTCTTATGTCTGTTGAAACCTTTGGTCCTCTACCCCTGCCAGTTGTTACAGTTGAGTCTTTGAGTTACTGACCAGTTCATTATGAAAGCAAAAAAGCAGCTTGGTCTCTTCCAGTCTGGACGACAAGGAGAATTACTTTCTTATCTTGCTAATATGAACAACAGGATACCACATTTGGGTGTTATAGACTATTGCAACTGAGTAGAGAGTACAGATGGCTGGGCAGAATTTCTTTTCTGGTTTTGGTCTGGGTGGGATGGCCCTGGTTCATCTAAGTCCAGGCTTTAAAATTATTCTGCTGTCTAAGCCGCTTTATCAAATCCTTACCTGGGATCTGTAGGAGGAGGGGGCAAGGCAGCTGAGATTAATTGTTGTTATTGTGGTGGTTGTTGCTGGGAGCGGGAGGCCAGTTGACACCTACAGATATAATTTGTTCTTTTCACTTCTTGTTTACCTTCCTTATGTTCCTTCAAAGAGGATCTGTGTAGGTTTCAGTTTTGATCTCCTATAAAAAACAACTTTATATTTGTATTTTTGTTTACTCTTCCACCCTGCTATTGTGCTGTTTCTGTTGAAGGACGTCAAGAGCTATGTGTTTGTCAAATAATGAGCTTCATGATGTTGTTACTATCATCTTCTGGTTAAGCGATATATGTTCCCTTTACATGTTATGGGTTACCAGCATCACAGATCATGGGAAAGAAAATTATTGTGGTCTCTCCAATAACAGTGGAGCTCAGTTGTTGACCGTACCTGCCACAAGGTGAACCAGTTCATTAGAAAACTTAGTTATATCAGGAAAACAGCCTCTGTGTCTTCCTTCCCGCTATGCATGAGAAATGGGGGACGAAGTCTGTTTCTAGTAGAGTTCAGTTAACACTGTCTTACAACTTACTGCCTTTCTGTAAGTCTGTGTTGTGTCATTCCTCCTTTGAATGATTGCAGCATTAATAGCATCTTCCACTTGTTCTGTAAGGTTTGCAAGTGTAATGAGAATTCATCTGAAATCTTACTATGGATAGAGGTCAGCAGCATATGAGTCACAGTCCTCAAACCAGGACAGATGATCTTCCTGGGATGGTCATCTATTCCTGTCCCCAGTCCCAAAGGAGAATCTTTTGTGTTTCCTGACAGATCTTTTTAGTCTGGAGAAAAGAAGATTGAGGGGGGATCTTATTAATGCTTTCAAATACTTGAAGGGAGGATGCCAGGGGGATGGGAGCAGTCTTTTTTCAGTGGTGCCCATTGATAGGACGAGGGGTAATGGGCACAAGCTTGAACATAGGAAGTTCCATCTTAACATGAGGAGGAACTTCTTTACTTTGAGGGTGGTGGAGCACTGGCACAGGCTGCCCAGAGAGGTTGTGGAGTCTCCCACTCTGGAGACATTCAAAACCTGCCTGGACGCTGTCCTGTGCAACCTGTTGTAGGTGACCCTGCTCTGGCGGGGGGGTTGGACTAGATGATCTCCAGAGATCCCTTCCAACCCTGACTATTCTGTGATTCTGTGAGATTAAAAGCAGGCTAGGCAGACACCTAAAAGAGATCTCACAGTTAGAGTGATGATGGCCTTCCTAAGATGTTGCATCGTTCCTTAGACTCCTCTTTTTATTTTTGAAGGTTCTAGTTTAAGTATAGACTATTTTGAAAACACAGAATGACAGTATAATTCAAGAAACTCTTAAGCCAAGTATTATATTTGGTGTGCTGCAATATATAGAATACATTTTTGAATTTTGAGTCTGAAGGATCATCCTGCAGGTGGGCAAGGTGATCAAGTTTGTCTGTTTGGTATTGGGCTTCAGTAGGTCTTTTCACCTTTGCACCAGGTTGTCCACCTGTCCATCTCCTCTAGAAAGAACAATGATTGCTAAATTCATTGCTACTGCAGCTTTCCAGATCTTTCCTTTTCTTTAACGACTGATTCTTTCTGTTCACAATTTTAAAATATTTTTATTTATTTTGACTAATGAGTGATCCAGTATGTGAAAACTGAAAGTTAAGAGGGGAATGTAGTAAAAAGTTCTGAGGAAACAGTGGCAGATTTAGGGAACTTCTCACCTGTAAATGCTTTTGCAACACTAGTGTATGTCTATAGCATCTCTGCAAAAGTATTTGATGCTCAGCATGACTATCAAATTGATGAAACTTCTATTTAAAGTCACACCAGTTTTATATTACAAAGTTCTATTGTTTTCTGTGCTAAACTGCTTAAGAAACAATTCCAGATTTCTTCAATGAAACTGAGTTGAAAAAGTTCTTGGCAGACAGTCATAAATTTTTTTCCCAGTCTTGCTTGCAAGGTATGAGATTCACTTTGAGCTTGCTTTACCTACCCTAAACAAGTAATTGGATATATTCAGAAACATTGAAAAATTATAAACAGTTTGTCTCAATCTGTTAACTGAAGTCTAAGCTCATCCCTGAAACTAATAGGTTCAAAAGACCACAGTTGGGGTTGATTCTGTCAGGTGTAAACTTAGCCATTAACTCCTCACTATCTGTTCATCCTCTCTTACAGTTCAACTCTCTGATGTTTGCAGAAAGTTACATCATCGTTCCTTTGCTAGAAAGGAGTTCAGTTCAAAAAGTCATTCTCCCAAGTGAACCACTGGTAATCTTCCATACTTCTTTCTGTAGTTTGTAAAGTTTTATAAAGGCGGTTAATAATATTTTGTCATTTTATAGGTGAAGCATGCAATTATTTTACATTCACACTTTCCCTAATCTCTATTGCGGGGAAATTTGTTACACTATTTCTATGGAAATTCAGTGGAAATAAGAAAAGTTTGAGAAACACAGTTCTCTGACACTTACCTACTTACATTGGTGGACATAATATGGGGAACCAAGTGTTATCTCCAGTCTTAAAACCCTGATGATCAGATGCAGTGGGGTGCTAAAAGCTACCTACTCCAAATTTAAGGTGTGTAGAAAAAGAGCGAATGATTCCTACTTCCAGAAAATCTGCATGTGCACAGATGAGAGAACTTAATGTGCTTCAGCAGCTAAATAATTTTTATTTTGAACACTTTTACTTGTTATGCACAAAACAGTTGTTGTAGGCATTTAAGGAAAACGCTTAATAACCCCCTAGAACGTGGATCGATTAATGTGCACACAAAGTTTTGTAACACAAAGCAAGGTAAGTTCCACATAGCTGAGAGCATGAGAGGCTGAATTAGGTGCCATTTTACCCCATATGGAATAGTTCAGGAGGAGTTTAATTTGGAAATGTCAACTATGAAGTAAGTTTCAAATACCTTAGAAATACTTAAAAATGGCTTCCAGTCATTATACTTTAAGATGAGATTAATACTGTGCATCTAAATGAGATGCTTATTTCAGTCCCTGAGCAGATTAATTTCAAGACGCCAAAGGTCAGGGAGGCTCTAGTAATAATCTAATATCAATTGACTGCACGTTTCTGGGAGATTTAGCTGCATTAGAGCCTGGTTGCTGAGAGCAGGATGAATTAGTTATTACTTAACTGGCATAAATTGAAGCAGCGTCAGCCATTGAATGTGACTAATACAATGTCATGGAGTAGCCAGAGGCAACTAATGCTTGGACAACTGCTCTAGAAACTGGGAGCACAGTCACTGTGGCTCTGAGCAGATTTGTCTGTGTCCCACCTAATAAGGTAGGATTAAGTTGGGATTGCAGTACCCAGTGTCATGGTTTTAGCTGACAGGCAACAGGCCATGGTTCTGGAGAGAAATTAGATGTTGAATG
>VZSZ01007648.1:451224-472090 GCA_013398815.1 Ibidorhyncha struthersii | reverse complement strand
TTTTTTACAGATCATGATTCTTACAGCAGCCTGAATCACTCCAGAGCTTGCTTCCCTCTGAATCTTACCACGATCAGATTGTATGATGTGTGTAAATTCACTTTGAGATGCACGGATCATAGGCACTAAGTAATTGGAAAAAAATTTTATAATATTGATAGAAAATAATATTCTGACCATGACACCTAATAACAGTTTTCCTGGAACGCTGAATGGACATTTAAGTCTCAAGACCAGAGGCTTGTTTACAGTTTAATTAAAGTAAATGCACATTAATAGTGATATTATTAGTATTCAGTGTCTTTGGGAATTTACAGGCAATTAATCTTCATATTTCCTAGAGGAATAAATGGTAATTTGGGGATGACTAATTTGATGTAGTAATTCTAAATATGATTTTGAAATTTATTAATACGATTTAAAAAAGGCTTCTCATTTATTTTCTGGCAATCTAGTGATTTAAAAAGGAAACTGCTGCTTTTGAGTTGAGTATATTCGTCTCTTGAGTTGGAGGTTAAAGCTCATATGTCGTGGGAGGGGGAGAGGCAGCCTTGCTGTTGCAACTTGCTTTCTCCCCTGGTGGGGCTGTGTGAGATGGGAGGAACTTGTCTTCCAAGGAGCCAGTTTATGCTCCCACTCTGTCCCTGATGCTCACCGTACCGCTTTGCCTAACAGTTAAATGCACTAGCCTGGAAAGAAACAAGGCTAGTGAAATAAATTAAATTTATTTCTGGCTAGTGAGTTGAATCAGCTTGTGAAAAGATGTAAGACATGCTAGAGCTGATGCCAAAGGATTGTGTGGGTAGGGGAAGAGGAAAATTGTTGTTCTTGAAGCAATAGTGAGCTGCTAGTTTAGCTGCTGGTCATGGGATTGCTGCCTTAGTCTGGGCCAGTTTAACCAAAGCATTTCTGTGTGAAGGTTAACACTTTCTAAAAGCAATATCCAGTTGTTCATATTGGTGCTGTCTGAAGTATTAAATCCTGTTTGAGAAAGCACTTAGAGAATGCAGGAGGATCAGAGCTCTGAGGAATCACGGCAGTCACTGAAATACGCTCATCCCCCATCTTCCCTTGTCTTCTTTCAGGGATTGTGAATTCCATTTTTTCCAGTCATTAATTTCTTTGAGGCTTTGGGGTCTTGGAGATAGCATCATTATTTTGTTGGGCAGGCGTATGTAGAGCTGAGTTTTGTTAGCAAATTCAACTTGGGAGTAATATAAGGCAGTGTACGGAGTTAACATGATATTTCTTTGTGGGGGGAGTTTACCACAAATCTGGCAGGAGATTAGGGCTGGGATCTAAGAGGAATCTCTTGGAATATGTACTGTTCAACATATTCCTAAATCTGGAAAAAGGACAAATAGTGAAAAGACATAGTTCTGTAGCATCAAAAATTAAACCATTAAATTAAACCTGAAGAATTACAGAAGAATCTCATGATAGTCAGTGACTAGGCAATAGTGCAACAAATGAAATTGTAGCAATAAATTCAAAGTAGTGCACAGGGGATAAAACTTGCTGCTAACACAGTGATGGGCTGTAAATTATCCATTAGCGCTCAGAAAAGAGGTCTGGAAATCATTGTGATAGGAGGTTAAAAATGCTGGTGCAATGTTAAAAATGATTAGGAGAGGAGGTGAGAACAAAATGGAAAGTGTTTTGTGAATGTTTTGTGCGCTTGCATCTTGAGTAGGAAACAGCTACTGTACAAGGCAAGATTAAGTAGACTAGTGCTCTCCAGTTTACAAAAGTGGTGACTGAGGAGAAACTGATTTTATATATATATAAATAAATTAAAAAAATCATAAATGTCTTGGAAAACACTAGACTAGGGGATATGCAGTAAAATGAACAGTAAGCCTCTCTAAAATAAATTCATGGAAATAATTTTCATACCTGTACTTAATTATTCTGTGGATCTCTTTGCAAAGGACAAACATCTAAATGTCTACCAAACCGATTAGGCAGGGAAGGTAAATCAAGGGCTGATAAACACAAGGATGTGTACAGATTCTTCAGCTTCAGGAGTCTTTAAAATACAGATTGCTGAAAATTGGAGGAGTTGGTTGCATACTTAACCTACTTTTTTAATGCCATTTTCTTCAGCATCTCCTACAACTGCTATTAGAGAGAGGGAGTTGGTTAGACTGACATTTGGTTTTACCCAGTAAAGCTGGTCTTACACATAGGTTAACATTTAACCACAAGAGGTACGCGTGTAGAAATGACTGCCTAAATAGTCTTCTAGCAGCACTTAGGCAGAATAGATAGAGCAAATAGTAGTTGTATGCATCTCTAGTGGTCCTCTGTCCACACCACTGTTCCACAGGTTGGTTGCTGTATTTCTTATCATCCAAATGTATGTCTTTTAGATGAAGAGAATTACAAGAATATTCAGATTGATTCAGAAAAAGATGGCACTTTTAACAGTAATTTGGTGTTGTGACTCCATAACTTAAGGCCATCCATCAAAGCCATTAAGAAACAAGTTTTGTTGTCATCTCACTTGTTTGTACAATTCTGCAAGCACAGAAGCTGAACAGCGTCCAAAGTGCAGATAAACACACTAAAGGAGAGCCTTCACCACTCAGCATGAGCAAAATCAGTCATGAATCAGGGAATTTCAGTTAAGTTAGTTTATTGCTGACTTCTATTAACTTGTAATTTCTGATTCCAGTATCAGTAAATAAGATGAAGAGTTAAACTAGCACTTGGAGAAAAAAATCTGTCTCCCTCCAGGCACTTCTCCTTCGCCCTTCCTGGTGCGCAGTCCCCTGGCTGCACAGGCCCTTTGTGGAGCTGACAGGCAGGGCAAAAGCGTGAGGTCAGTGTGGTGTAGGTTTCTCCAATGGCCGCAGTCCCTTGCAGGAGCTCTGCCTGCTCCGATGTGGGTTCCTCCATGGGCTACAGTCTCTTTCAGGGGTTGTACTTGCCCTGGCATGTGTTCTTCTACAGGCTGCAGTCCATTTTGGGGGTCATACCTGCTCCAGTGTGGGTCTCTCCGTGGGCTGTAATCCCCTCAGAGGCGTTCCTACTCCTGTGTTGTTTTCAGTGTATCTGCCCCTGCTCAGGCATCTGGTCCTGTTTCTCCTTCTCTCCAGTATCTCTCCTGCCCAGAGAGGCTACTACCCTTTCTTAAATACATTTTTCCCTTTGGTTTGTCTCGTTTTGGTAGGTGGTGGGCCCGTTTTGTCCATTGCTGAAGTGGCTGCGACCAGCACAGGGCAATTCCTGACCTCTTTTTCACAGGTCACCCTTGCAGGTTCCACCCCGCCCCTTCCAGTTATGCCCAATACATCCCCATGCCCCATAGCTCTTGTAGTCATCGTGGCTTTGTTAACCAAGTTTCAATAGGACTGGGAAAAGGTGGCCTTCCCAGTCTAACCTGGGGGCTGCAGAGCTGTTCAGAGTGGTAAGATGCACGAGTCTTAATTCTGCAGCCTGTGGGGAGAGATGAGCATGGGAGGCTAATAAGTATGGAAACTTTTCTTCCAGCAGCTCGGTTTTAAAAAGAAAAGAATTAGTTCTGGTTTTGGTATGGTCACATGAAGTTGGTACTTAGTAGGATGCCGTGAACATATCCAGTGACTGGCTCTTTGGGGAGCTCTTGCATTGCTTTCTGTAGTTTCTTGGCCTCAAATCTGGTATAATCAGATGGGTAGCCAGCTGCTTTTTTCTGGAGACAACCAAACGTGCACAACATTCCCTAAAGGTACTTAGGAAACTGTTAATGTTGAAAGACCAGTGAATTTAGGAACTGTATTGCAGAGGGAGCATGAAGATTGCAGGTTGCACCACACTCTTAATTTGTGCACCAGAATTCTGCTAAATGTTCCTTTGGATCTACCAGCTATAGAATTTCTGATTATTTTCCTGTTCTGCATGTATTACATTTAATGTTATTCTCAAAGACGCAGGCTTGCATGTAAAAGCAGAAGTATATTAATAACTGCATGACTATCAGAATACAGGAGATGTTAATGCTCCAATTTTTCAATCCTTTATATTCTTCTAATTACGAAGTTTGTCCCAGCAGTATTAGTCACTGATTTTAGTGCTAATTTATCTAGGCAGTAGTGTATAATAGAAGATACAATCTTCAAATTATTTTAGTAGCGTGCGTTCATAACTAACTTATGGAAGTAATTGAATAGATTAAATGGAAGTGGACACCTTACATACAAACTTAAATCTTGTATTGAAATCTTTCAAGTGTGGTATTGGAATTTCATCTTTATGTTTATCGCTGGGATTTTGTCACTTCTGAACTATATATTTCATGTGTAAAAAGGTATTCATGAGACTAATTTTTCATGTAGTATGTGTTAGTAGATTAAAGGAAAATATGTTAGATTCTACTAAGTTGCACCTTATTTTTCTTAAAGAGAGCCAATCAATAATATGCTTAAGCTTTATGAAATCAGAAAACCTTCAATGGGAAGATCTAAAAACATATCCACCAAATAAGAATAAATGAAGAAATGGATAATGATCTGGATATGTGCTGGGCTGAAACTCGTTCACGTATGCAAAAGTGAGTTGCTGTGCCTTAGTGATGCCAGATGGTATAGTGCATTGTGGAAGCTGGAAATAAATAGATTAAGGAGAAAAAAAAGAATCCAGCAAGCCTATTCTTCTGGCCTTTGGTATAATTCTGTGCTGTGAAGCTCTGAACCAGGATCACCTGGTATTTACAGAGGAATAAATCAGGGTGATTAGCACGTTCTGTGTGACATAAACCAGACTGTCACAAGACATTGATTAAAATATTTTAAAGTAAAATTAAGAAGGTAGTTGCAAATAGGAGAGAATACTTTTCAAGGTTTTCATAGGTTATTTATCCTTTAATGTGTCACAAATGTTTCTAGGTGCCTTTCACAATCCCATTGGTAAATTTGCGAATTACTCTGTCCAAATCAACACAACGAGCCATGACTAAGATTATCTTTTGAAATGTCCCATGAGTAATAGTGAATCACTCTACATCATCCAGCTATTAGAAAAAGTGGCTGGTATTCTTGGGTGAGAATTTATCATCTTGTTCCGTGTGCCTTAGAATTTATTCAAGTCAGTAAGCTGAGGCAGAATTTAATCATAACCAACCATCTGACCTAGCTACATGCGGCACGAGTGCTTTGAGTCATTTTTATTTCCTTATGAAGTAGTGGAGCCAATACACGCTTTAAAATGAGAAGCGAGATTTGAAAGCTGGGTAGTGTATTCTCCCCTTTCACTGTGCTAACACTGTGTAACCAAGGGTATGAGAAAGATCAGGACGCTTCTCAGAATGGGATACTAGAAGATGATGATTTTCAGATAGTCTGTTTTCAAATAATGGTTGTTATTTGTGATGTTATGTAGCATTCATACACACATGATATTTGAGGTCTCTGGTCTACAGTCAGTAATTGGTCACACTTTTGCTGCCCTAACAGACATTGCGATTTATGTGACTAACTTTGTATCTTAGACAAGGCACTGAAACTATTAATGTCTTTTAAAATACTGTATACGCGCTTTTGTGATTACATGCTTGCAGACGCTTGGGGAACAGCTTTTAAAAAAATGGGAAACGACACACTTTCATAGTAGCTCAAAATCATGAAAATCTATGAACAGAGTATATTCTTTTGATGGTTCTAGCACTACTGACTCAGACATATCATCAGACTTAATTTATAAAGTAACCCTGAAGAATTAAATGGAACTAATTTTTGCTGAGATGACTCACTGCATTGTGTATTCACTCCTGATGAATTTTGTATATGTATTTTTCAGAAAGTAGTAAAAAAGTCTGCATTCACCGAAGAAATTATTTATTTTCATCAAATAAAGGTACTTAAGCCATGCAGTGTCCTATTTAATGAGCTATTCTTAAGGCATTTAGTTTTATAACATACCTTTTTTTCCCTGGGGAATGACTTCCATGGGCTATGGAGATGTGAAATCCACCTGGCTTGCTAATGTTTATAAATCTGTGTTTTGTTCCCCCCACCACAAGTGGGACAAACTATATTTCTATTGTGATCAAAAATGAAATACCAGTGAAATTTTTGGCTCTTTACCTTGTTTTTACTGGATATGTAGAAGCACAAATATGATTCTTTGTCATTCTTTTTAATAGAAAAGTTGAAAACATTCTTGAAAATATGAAGACTCTCCAAGCATCTTGTCATCAGCAAAAATCCCCATTTCGTTCATCCCAGAGGGTTAGTCATGTTGAGTGAACACGCACTTGCTGTTTGCTTGTGTTCATCGTGCATTCTTGTGCGTCATTTATGTATGACAGCCGCATCCTACATCAGATACAATCTTTTCATTTCCCTGAGCTGTTCTTTGTAGCCCTTGTTGTAGAATGTCAGATTATCAAAGGCACATTAGGGAAAAAAAACCCCAACCCTCTCTCCTCCCTGATTATAGCAACCTCTTGGATCTTTGCAAACAATCTTTAGAGCATCCCTGTGAAGTGAGGTGGTGCTGTAATTACTGCTCACACAGGAGGAAATAAGGCACAGAGATTATAATAAATAATTTCTGACTGAAGAGTTTGAGAATGTCTGGAGCTGGACATTTTTATTTAGTGCTAACTTATTGTGGTTTTAGATCAACAGCAGTTACAGCTATTTGGATTTATTACATAAAGAATCAGACATCAAGCTGTCATACTGGGTGTAGGAAAGATACAGAAAGGCATCTAGATGGAGAGCACTGGCTGCCCAACATCCTTTCTCAAGTCTATAGAGAAGAAAAGCTCTACAAGAGATCAGTCAGCCCACCTGGCTACCATCTGATGTAGATATCTGACTTAAAAACCTGAGCTAGTGGAGAAATATCTGGATCTTTGTGATTATCTTTAAAGAGGAGTCTTGATCAACATCATACAGGGGTTACACAGCATTGTTAGAGATGACATACAGTTCTCCAGATCCGAAGAGCAGAAACCACCCTGAACCATATGATCTGCTTGTCTTCTGAAGTCTTCTGTCTGATTCATTACACTCTTTCTAACTTTTGTGACAGCAGAAATAGGGAGAGCCATATGGTTGATTCTGTAGACAAGTATCACTGACATTCTCAGATTAGTCTGTCCTTTATGTAATTTAAGGGAGAAAAGAGTACGTGATCATGTAATTACATATTTCATCCTAACACCTAGATGATGAATTAACATTGCTTAAGCAGGCTTTGTGTTCTCTCCTGATTTTTGAGTGGTGCACTTGAAATTTTAGCATCCTTTTTGTGTTTTAACATTCTAAATGTCCAGGTCTGAAAATCTGCATATGTTGAAATTCTATGGATTGTCCTCCCCCTTGATGGATCATCTGTGGTGTTTGAGGTTTTTTTTACTGCGGGCTTGTCTGTCAGGCTTTTATTAGCATGAGGAGAATGTCATCTCTGTATGGACTTTCCCCTAGAAGATGGTGAGCTAAACTGACAAGAGTGGTGTTTACAGTGACTTTGCTCAGGCACTTACCTACTGTAGCCAAGTCAGGAGAATCTGCTTAATTTAGACAGCATTGCTGGAGAATGACAGACTGTTCTAGAGAGATCAGCAAAGAATGCAAAACTTACAGAAAAACAGAGCTGACTTTTTGAAGTGCTCTCCAGTCATCATAATCCCACCTGCACCCCTTTTCTCAGAGCCCATAATATCTTTCTTTTTTGTCCTTAACATAATACTCTTCATGAATGTTCATGCCTATGCCTTTTATCCTGTTCTCTACAGGTTTTTTTGCAAGCTGTCATTTTATATCCTATCCCTCTGTGCTCTGGTTCTGCTCATACTCTCTTCCCACTGACATTTTGCATTCTCTTCCTTCCTGTCTCTGTTGTTTCTATCCTACATATTTATTTTGTTCACATTCCTCATTCTTCTGAGTTCTTGCTTGAAGTGCTTATTTATCCTCTTTCCTGCTGTCTCAAGGGGCAGTACAGAGTCTTCCTTCTATGGTTTGAAAGTGCTAGTGACTCCCAAGAAGCAGAAGGAGTGCTTGCAAAATAGTCTGCTTTATCTGTGTTTAATCTAGAATAGAGCTTGCTTCTGTGAAGATGGTGACTGCAGTGTGCCATGAGCTCACAGGAGTTTTGAGAGGCAGTGCACATGGGATCTGCAGAGGATGGAGCTGCTCAGATCTTCATCTCCGTACCAGGCTTGAGCTCGGTGAGCAGGAATTTTTCAAAGACCTATACACAAGCCATCTGGAAGAAGTGGCTAAAAAAGCATCCATGGGGGTAGAACACAACTGCCTGCTAGATAGATCCATCCCAAAACATGAAGGTCCTGGAATTTGCTATAGCAGAGAAAGACTAGAGCTTTAAAGAAAAAAAAGGAATCTTTCTAAAACTCACAACCTGAGTTTGCCCACAGAACACGATACTCCATAGATGAATACTGATGAGAGAGTACTACCATGTTTTAGGTCTAGTGTATGTTGTTGCAGTGTTAATTTTGTCATCCAAATAAGTTCTGTTCTGGTAAGTGCTGCACAATGGAGGAGAGCTAGGCTTGTGTGTGTGTGGCTAAGGTAATGGAGGGCTTTCATACTTTGAATAAACAATACCTTAAAGCATACTATCTGCCATTGCATCATTTAGTGGTAATAAATAGTCTAACACACACACAAATGTTTTTCCAAGGTGGTATTGACTTTTTATTAACTTCTATGAACATTTTGGCTGGTATTTGTTGTAGGAACATCTCTAGTCTGGTTTGAGATTTGCTTAAAAAGGTATTGACCAGAATGAAATTCAGACACATTTTCTCTCTTTTGACCTGGGCTTTTTCTCATATTAATTCAACATCTTCCTACTTTAATGAAGAAAAAGCTTAGATTTTAAAATCTGGGATAAAAATAAAATAGTTCCAGGTAGCATCAGCCTTTGAACAAAACAAAACACCATTGTGTTACTATGGATGGCATCTACATGGATGGAGTTCTGGTCTCCCAGCCTCAGAAAGGATGTAGTAGCATTAAGTAAAGGATGGAATGGATTCTGCACACAGACAGATTAAATTATTTGGCTTGAAAAGGAGGACTTGTAGGAGGGTTTTGCTAATGTTAGGAATGATCAGGAGAGGAGCAGAGAGCATAAACAAAAAACATTATGCTCTTGCGTAAGTCCATAGTATTGCATTGTGGAGAAGGAACAACTTCTGTGTGAAGATACTTTAAGAAAGAATTCTTCAGTTTAGAAAAGGAAAGGCTGAGGATAAATAAGAGTGAAGTATATAAAATCATCAATATCTTGGAGAAGGTGAAAAAGGAATAATTATTTGCTATTTTTCATAGTACAAGAGCAAGTGGATATCCAGTGAAATGATCAAGCTTTAAGACGAATGGAGGGATGCAGTTCTTCATGATGTGTATAATTAAATTGTGGGATTCATTGCTGCAGAGTGTTGTGGAGGCTTAAAGTCTGAATGGGTTCAAAAGCAATTAGACAAATTCATGACGGGTACTTCCATCTAGTGCTATTAAGCACAATGATGTGAATTGGGAATCCCTAAACTACAATTTACGGGAAGATGAAAGGTTGCTGGAGAGTTGGGCAGATGGAAGGAAGCATTGGTCTATGAAATAGGATGGCATATTCTTTTCCTAAGCATCCAATGCCAGTAGTGGCACTACTAGGGATGGAAGTAGCAGGGAAGGAGTGATGGCTCCCTCCTATTTGCACCTTCCCTTCAGGTGTTTATATACATTGATGAGATCCCCCTGAGCCTTTTCTTCTCCAGAGCTGAACACCCCCAGCTCTCTCAGCCTCTCCTCATAGGAGAGATGCTCCAGTCCTTTCATCTTCGTACTGGCTCTTCACTGGACTCGACACAGTACTGCAGGTGTGGCTGTACCAGTGCTGAGTAGTTGGAGTTCATATTGTGTTTCAAGGGCTTGGATTATAGCCGAGCTCAAGGTGGGTTGAGCAGCCAGCCTTCAAAGTACATCTCATCATGTCTGTGTAAGAGTCAAGGAGCATTTCAGCAAAGCAGAGTTATCCCCCTTCACCCACAGCAGAATGGATCTTTGTGCATTGCTGTTTGAGTGTCAGGTGCTGTCTGAAACTCTTAGACAATCTGAATTTCACTTGATATTCTGAAGCTGTCATTTCAGGAGCATCTGTGTGCTCACTGATAATCCACAGTATATGCACAAGTCCTTTATTTTATGTTACCATACAAAATTATCTATGTGTTTACAAACATCAGACCAGTTACCAGTAGAATGACACTGGAAAACAAAAGCAAAATTTTCAGGTACAAGATTAAACTGTGTTCTAATTGCTTTTCTTTTCCAAAATAAGAATTTGAGAAATCTAGACAGTGCTGTATTTCCTCCTGTAAAAGAAACATAAGCATTTACCCATGTACAATGTGATCATGTAAGCTTTGTGATGCTGCAATGGATGATTCATTGTGCTGGATTAATTAACGCTTTGCCACCTTCAAATAGAAAAGATACTGTACAAAGAAGAACATCTAGACTAAATATGTTTCAGAAATGAATTGCATACTCATAATTGTTTTTCATTCTTAAAGTATCTAAAAGGATTTTTGACATTTTGTATTGTTGCAAAAGTCCATCCTTAGTATAATACTTTTTATTGTTGAGAAAGGCTCATGGTTGTTTTTCCCTTTGGGTTTTTCTGCTTTTTCATCGGCAATGAAAGATACTTAATATTTCTGGGGAAAAAACAAACAAACAAACAAAAACTGTGAGAACTTTGAAACCATCAGAAATTAGAGTCTAAAATAGTCTACTGGAGAGACAATGTGTATTGTTACTTTTATATTACGTTTTTATTATCAGCTTTTAGTGTTTGTTGTACAGTGAGAACTAAAAAGCTAAACTGCAATATGAAATTGCAAAAAGAAAATAAATCGGTCATAGTAACTACTTAACACTTGGCTGTGGTTTTACAATAACGCACAGTGTAGGGTCACCCAACTAATGCTATTTTTGTAGCCTCTCTAAATTTGGAAACAGAATGTAAAGATACTGCAGAACTAACCTGATAACTTCAACAAATTCTTTGACTTCCACAAAGCTTGGATTTTCTGTCTTAAAAACAGAACTCTCACAAGTTATTGTAAATATAAATGCTGTTCAAGCAAGGAAACATAATTAGTACCCGAAAAATTAAAAATGAATTAGTGGCATCCATAACATACTTTTTCTCCTTTCCTGCAAGCTCCCCTTGTTAAGAAGACTGGATCATTATCTCTCTGGGAGTTTTGAGGTTGGTAATGCTTTGGATGTCCTATCCTTTTTGATTGCTGCTTGCAGAATGATAAACTGTTGGTACAGAATTAAGACATAACAAATATATGTGTAAGTCAGCATGACAACTCTAAACTTAAAATGCAATAAACACTTAGGATTGTGTGCCAAGTGATCAACTAGAATAAGGCAGGAGAAAAACTCAATATATTAAAAAATACTTCTACTGGTACTTGCTTTGCACCATTTTTTTTTCTCTAGGTTTCTTACCTCAAGAAAAAGGGATCTTCTGAGCATTTGTAAAACCATGTTCTAGCAGAATAATGTTTTATGTGAGAAATGATTGTCATTACCTTTTGTAATATAAGAACTAAGAGTTATTAAATGTCAGCAGGTGACAGGTTCAACATAAACATAAGATAGTTTTTCACATGAATTAATGAAATAGTGAAACTTTTTACCAGAGGATGCTTCTGTATGCTAAAAGTCTTAATGTGTTGAAAAAGTCAAGCTGATGGCAGAAAAATCGGCTGAGGGTTATTAAACATAAAGATACCATCTCTTGCTCAGGAAATCCCTGAGCTGAAATCTCCACTGAAATTGGAAAGAAAAAGCAGTCCAAGTTTGGCCTATGTTCATTATCTCTTTTAGGTCTCTATTACTGGACACTGTCAGAAACAGGATAGCAGGTTAAAAACCTTCAGTCTTACACAGCATCTTCCTTTAGTTGAGTGATAGCTGCATTAGATTTCAGAAGGAAAAGGGTTGCTATTATTTATTTACTTGGATTTTTCGCATCAACTTACTGGTGTATTTTTCCATATCAAGAAAATTGCACATGGAACTTCCCCAATGTAGAGTCCTTGGTTCTGCCTCACATACTTGCTTCAGAAGTTTCGTCACTGCTATTTCAGTTTCCTTTTGCTGCTTTCAAATAGAGAGTTTAAAGTGGGAACGGCAAAATCTCACCTTGTTCTTAGGATGTTTCTTTCTGATTTGTCCTTTCCTACCTTTATCTGTTTCTCTATGATGTTCGGGTCTGCTGGGTTACTCTAAAAATATTCCACTTTCTTCAGTGCATGAACTCTCCTCCACAGGGCTCAGTAGCATCTTTCTATATTGAGTAAAGGGTTCTCTTTCATTCCTAGTTATCCTGCTAAGCTTGCAATAAGAGTTGCCTCTTCCTCCATGCAGCCATTGGTTTTTAATCATAACCTAATTTTAAGTTGATTCTGTTCTTCTCTTTAAACAGCTAAGAGCTCAATCCAAGCAAGACTGATAGATGTGAAGTGGGGCCTAGGAGGAATTTAAGTGTCAGAGTCCAATTGTGTCATCCTAACCTTTGCCAAATATCCATCAAGCCCTAAATCCATAAGCACTTTTAGTGAATGTAGCTCTAGTTAAATTCCCTTGGTGCCTGAAAGTCTGCTTGTGCACACTTCATAGTTTCATAGACTCATGGCATGGTTAGAGTTGGGAGGGACCTTGAATGTCGTCTAGATCCAACCCCGCTGCCATGGACAGGGACACCTCCCACTAGACCAGGTTGCTTAAAGCCCCATCCAACTTGGCCTTGAACACTTCCAGGGATGGGGCATCCACACCTTCCCTGGGCAGCCTGTTCCAGTGCCTCACCACCCTCACAGTAAAGAATTTCTTGCTTATTTCTAGCAGTGCAAGCAGTTAGCAGAGAGGTCTGCACATCATACATAGATTTGAATATTTTTGAGTATTCTCCTCTCTGAAGACCCTTTGAAGTGTGTACAGATCACCCTGTATACATGTGACGCAATGAATGACGTACATAATACATTCACGGTGACTTCCCAAGAAGAAGAGACGCTTCCGTAAGTGTCTCGACACAGTAGTCTCACTCGGAAGTATAGTGCTTAGGATTCATAAAACAAGAGGGGAGCAGTTGCACATTCCCATTTCCTTGTCCAAACCCGTTCACACCCTTCCCCGATAAGGTAGCCACTGGATGGTGAATAAGGCAGGGCAGTTCAGGAGCAAGAACACCCTTCCCTTCTCAGAGGGTGCCCGATCTACCGAGTGCTGCCCCCAGTCTTACCCTTCTGCTTTTGAAGTCTTGCATACCTTTCTGCCATAGGAGCAAAAGGCACCTTGTTCTCTCCCCCTAAGCCTATTTTGGGGATTTCTTTGAGGTGTGTGTCTGTAAAAGTTTTGGAGGTAGTATGGTGTTGGTCCTCTGTCAAACCGTCTTTGGAGTGCAGGGTAGAGGAAGTTACATCTCTCTGCATCTGTATTAACATGCATATCGTCAGCTCCAAGTGGGCTCTGTCAAATCTTTCCCCAAGTTTCTAATCCTGCATTTACTTATAAAGCAAATATTAAAACAAGAAGAGAACCAAATTTCCAAAATAATTTCACTTAAGATCTATGACTTTGATATCATCCTGAAATTACAGCAGTGTACGTTCTTAGCCTAAAAAACTCAGTATGTATTGCTCTGTTCCCCACAGTGAGTAAGAAGAACTGTTGCATTTCTTTACTTAACTTAGATTAATTCCTAGCCAAACCATAGTATTAAATGATCATTAGGCCTAGTATTAACCATAAATACTGGTTTAGGTTTGTTTCTAATTGCTGCTTTTCTTTACTCTTACTTTGCTAGGGACCTGCCCTGCAGCTGATTGAATATTGATGTGGAACAACAGTCACATAAAATGCTTCTCTGAACTTGGAGGAACTGTCTTCTGTTCTCATCTCTAGCTAATGTTGCCTTTGCCTTGTTTATCTTGCCTGATAAGTGGAAAACATCTCAATCACACAGGTCTTAATGTGATTTACACAGAATCACAGAATAGTCAGGGTTGGAAGGGACCTCTGGAGATCATCTAGTCCAACCCCCCCGCCAGAGCAGGGTCACCTACAACAGGTTGCACAGGACAGCGTCCAGGTGGGTTTTGAATGTCTCCAGAGTGGGAGACTCCACAACCTCTCTGGGCAGCCTGTTCCAGTGCTCCACCACCCTCAAAGTAAAGAAGTTCCTCCTCATGTTTAGATGGAACTTCCTCTGTTCAAGTTTGTGCCCATTACCCCTCATCCTATCAATGGGCACCACTGAAAAAAGACTGCTCCCATCCCCCTGGCATCCTCCCTTCAAGTATTTGAAAGCATTACCAAGATCCCCCCTCAATCTTCTTTTCTCCAGACTAAAGAGACCCAAATCCCTCAGCCTCTCCTCATATGAAAGATGTTCCAATCCCCTAATCATCTTTGTAGCCCTTTGCTGGACCCTCTCCAGCAGATCCCTGTCCTTCTTGAACTGGGGAGCCCAGAACTGGACGCAGTATTCCAGATTTCATGATGTTCAAGCTCCTTTCTTAAAGAACATTTCCATAGTTTACCCTTTCTGTCTTACAGCTGAAATAACTTATAAAGCACCATCTAACTTGAGCAATCGCATTTTACACAAAGTCCCTTTCCATTTTATAAAGTTGATGATGTTCCTTGAATCAGCTGCAGCACTTCAGGAACCACACATTATTCAAATGCTTGGTGAGAAGATGCAGGTCTGCAGGGCGGTGAAGTATTAATGAATAACAAGGCAAAATTACAGTGCTTCATTTCTTCCAAGCTGCTGTGCTTTATTACTTACTCTGAGAAGTTCTGTCTATGTACCCTTCCAGGTTCTGAGATACACAACAGAAATGCATCTGTCTTATAGGTAAATTTATCCTAAAAAATACATATTTTTTTAATTTATCTAATAATATGGAAACAGCTTCTCAACAAGGAACACACATGCCAGAAGTCATTTGCCAGTTATTGTGTTTGAAACTAAACAGTTTAATTGTGAGAGTTATTAAATAATCAATAGTCTTTGCCAAGGCAGGTGGTAGTTCTAATAAATGGCTCATGTGGACAAAATAATTTGATTCAAATGTTTGTTATACGGTTGTTTTGACTACTGTACTGGAAGCTGAATGTCATTTTACCTTATTTCTAGTTCTATTCTACCTTAATGCTTATTTCTAATAAAATGACTTATAACTCCAAATTCTGCGAAATTTAGAGGTGATTTATAAATCATATATCTATAACATATGTTCCATATGGATAAACTAGATTTAAAAACAAAAAAATGAAAAAAGTGTGTGGGTAAGGCTGTTCATCTCAAAGTCTCTTTTAGAAATTCAAGGTAAACTTTTTGATTCTTATTTTGATTGGTAACCATTTCTCCATCTTATTGTAATTTGAATTTCAGGAGGTTTTTCTTTTTGAAACCTTTTGAATTCTGGGCAGGAAAAACGGTTTCCCACCTCATTATAAATACAGAGAGAGTGAGGAGGTACAAAAATAAGACCAGCACACAAAATGTTCTGCGAACCTTGAATCTCAGGAGGGAATATGTTATTCAAACCCACCAGGCGAGGTGCAAACTGTATCTCCGAGAAGCTGTCTTAGACTCTGATTCCTGTGTGCTGTGGTGGACAGTTTAAGGCAATTGCTTCTTAATCACAGGGCTGTCCTTGATAACAGTGAGAAAAAATTGGTTTGGACAGTATCGATTCCAAGCACTTCTGTTCCTCTTTGGGGACATTCCCAGCCAGCAAAACATTCACTGATGGTCAGATAAAACAGCTTTAGTTCACCCCATGCTTAATTTAATCAATAGGAGCCTGTTTACATTGCAGAATGTTGGCCATGTTAATTTAGCTCTGGAAATACCATCATCATGTGCCTCTAAGGTAGAACAGAAAACAAATTTTGGTTAAATATTTACAAGTCTATCCAAGTCTCTTGAATTTTCCCCAGCTATTTTTTAAAAGAGTATATTTTTTTTCCATAATACTAATTTTGGCAAGTTTTATCCATTTTTCCTTAGCTGCATATGATGATTCTTTCTTTGTAAACATTTGGTTTGAAACATTTAATTAAACAAGAGCTGTGTGTCATCCCTCCTATACCACAGGGAGAACTGGAAACAGCCATTGTGGGCTAATGCTGGGTTTGGGTTTGGAAGGCCTTTGACACAAAATTTCACCTTCAGAATATTTACCGTTACTCACAGATTCTGTGAGATAAAGCAGCAATACTATAAATTCTTAGAGAGAAACTTGGATCAAGTGAAATTAATTGCTTTGCTCAGGGTCACTGTTCAATGCAGTCGTGCGGTCTGAAAGTAAAACTCCGCAATGGGCAGGACTGAAGTGCTTTGTGTAGGTAGTCTATGATTATAAAAGGTTATCCATGTGATATCGTAGAATCATACAGTTTGGGTCTGCGTTGCAAAGGGACCTTGAAGATCGTCGAGTTCCAACCCCCCTGCCGTGGGCGGGGACACCTCCCACTAGACCAGGTTGCTCAAAGCCCCATCCAGCCTGGCCTTGAACACCTCCAGGGATGGGGCATCCACACCTTCCCTGGGCAGCCTGTTCCAGTGCCTCACCACCCTCAAATATTTTCTCATAATCTGAAGTGAATGATTAAAATTCAGAATAAATGATAATGCAGGTGGATTCTTTCTTAAAAAAAAAAAAAAAAACAAAAAACCCAAAACGCACAAAATACAAATGGCTAAATATTCACATACAGATATGTCTGATGTTCAAGCTGCAATGTCCAATTTTGGCTTTCGGGTTTCTTTGGTCTCGGCATTTTCTCAGCTGCGAACTTTTTTACTTGCTATAGTAACAACACAGTATAGAAATTGAAACATTTTGAGATTGCATTTTGGGGACTTGAAATTCCCTGATCATATTACTATTACTTTTATGTATGCTGTGGCATAACAAACAGGGACTAGAGTGGGAGCTGGTGAAATGAATACAGAATATAGGCAGAAGCAGATAAGACTGCAGCGCAATCCATTGGTTAAGACAGTGCTTGAGCAAGGGTCCATTAGCACCCAAGAAATCCCTTAGAGGTGGGAAAACCATCGAGCTAATAATAATCTTAATAGTAAGCATGGAAATGACCGTAATGTTGTAATTTTCTTCTGAGAAACAAGAAAAACATGGAAGAAAAAGGTCTGTGGCTAGATGGGGATATTGCGAGGAAAGAGGATTGTATTTTCCTGTTTTGGAGCGTAAGTAAAACTTGTTCTCAGCAGTATTGCTGTAGTGACCAGTGGAGTTCCTTGGACAGGTGACATGGATCAGTGTCAAAAATCAAATGAGGGTTGATTTGGCTGCAGTGCAGATCACATCAGACGTGTCAAATTGCAGTACAGGTTGGCATTTATTAGACTTCCTTCATAACTATTTCCAGCACCTGAGGTGATGAGGGAGGATATACAGAAAGCAACAGGATAATTTGCTGTTATAGGCTTGTGCCTATAAAAGAGAATGGTAGACTAAAATTGTTTTTAAAAAAAAAAAGGAAAGAAAAATAATCCTTCTGTTACAGTCGTCTTCCAAATAGAGCATTTGTAGAGCAACTGGCTATGCAATTTGTAAATAATTTTGAAATTCATACAACAAAATATATCGTGCATACTAGTAAAAGCTGTTAAAGAAATGATAATTGAGTGGTGTCATATTGTGCTCATCTTTCATTTTTTGACCATTTAGTTTCACATTATGCATGAAATGAAAATGAACCGATTTATTTGCACGTGTGATCCATTTAAACTTTTTTTTAAAAATTACAGAAAATAAATTAATACTCCTTTTTGGTTCTGGGCTGCAAACTCAGTGTTACATCTGAGTTAAGCTACGCCTAGTAGCATTGCATTTAATAATAACAAAACCTTGCAATCACAGAAAAGCTGTCTAATTTAAATAACGTGATTTTAAATTAGCCTTCTCTGGCCAAAGGACTTGCTTCTTCAGTTACAAGGTGCATAAATGAGAGAAAAATACTATATTTAAAATGTTCTTTATATCTAATTTTTTAATGAAATTTGGCATTGCAAACATAAATGAGCATTAAACAGAAATTTGAATTTTGAATGGCACTGCATTATTTAATTAAGCTCTTTGTTAAATGTATTTACATTTCTTTTCTGTTGGTCTTAGCTCTTTTTTCCCTTATAGTTCTGATTTTTGAAAAAAAAAAAAAAAATGCTACGCTTCTGTTTAAAATACTCATGTACTAACAATTTGATCTTTAATAGATTGGGGTTTTCTTTAACCTGGTATTGAATGCAGTAGCAATCTACAATCTCTAGTGATATTTTCAGGTACTCTGTGTTCTAGTCAAAAGTTAACGTCCTCATTTCAGGATCCCAGGTATTTTTCAAACATCTAATACTATGCTCCTGGAGAAGCACAGGTTTGAAAACCTCGCTATTCCATTTTTGTCCAACATTTAGCTGCTGTTCCTGCAAATATTTTGCTGCAGCAGAGAGTGCAGAACGGTCCTCCGTTTCTTGCTCTATAAATGCCCGAAGTAGAGTTACAGCTGCTTTGACAAGTTTTCTGCAGTGGCTCCTGGTACCTACATATGTAAAAGTCAAACCATAATTTTACATTTGTTCTAAATAACTTCTCATAAGCAGATGTTAGGATTCACATTTAGGCAGTTGCATTTTTGGTTAAAATGTTATTTTCAGTTTTTCTCTCCATCCTATTTTTCTGTGTCCTCGAAGAGGAAAAAGAAATTCTGGATGACAGAGAAGCAGCAGCTCTCTCTATTCTGTCTTAAAAATAAAACCCAAACCAATACAGTGAAGAAAGGAAGAAGTATTCTTCTCAGAAAATTGTTTACATAAAATACCGTAGTCAGAAAGTGATAAAGAATAACTATTTTTTTAGCAGCTGGAGAACATCAGAATATAGTCTTCAATTCCCTTATGTGTTTTGTAATGCAGATTCCCTTTAAAATAGCCTTACCAACGTACCTTAAATATATTTTAGAATTATTTTACCATGAAATTAGTTTTTCTCCATCATTGGCTTAGTTGAATCCTTCTTTTTGATCTATGCTGGGACATTAGAAGTGAAGCTGTGGCTGCACATGCTATTTTAGTAGGTTTCTATCAAAATGTGTTCTGCAGTAGACCATACCCATTGAGAGCAGAGGTTATTAGCGTAGCCTGGCTGCTGTGTAACTGGCTTCTCCAGCTTTCACCATGAGTCTTACTTAATTCCCACACTCCATACTTCTGCCACCAGGTTGTATTTACATATTTATTAACTGGAGGAAGAGCAGAGAAGAGAATTTCAAACTTGAGAAGTACAGAACGGCAGAAGGCTCTTCAGGCTGTCCTCTAGCCTTGCTAGTCATTGCTCAGCCCGATTTAAACTCCGGTCTCCAGAGTTTCCTCCCTAGTAAACAACTTAAAAAATATTGCCTGCCTTTTAACTTTATACATTAGAGAATGGAAACAGGTTTGGGGTTTTTTGGTGTTTTTTTTTTTTTTTACTATTTTTTTTATTTGAGGAGGGTTAAATGAAGCACTTAGAGGAAATAAATTGGTCTGGGTGGACAATTTTGGCTTACTAATATTTCAGTATCCCTGTCCCATTAATGGCTTTTTTCCTCTTCACTTGCAGGTAGTTCATTTTCTTCTCTGTGTTATTATTTTAAAGCATTACCTGATAACAGCTGTAGAGAAAATTGTTTATTGTTTTTGATTTATACAGCCTGTTTAAGAACTTCTATACTAAAATCAAAATGCACTTTATTACTTTTATGAGGAAATTAGGTTACATTGGAACAGTTGAATCTTAAGGGAAATTATTTTTCCTAAAACTTCATGGTATTTATTTGCCAGTTTATCTCTGGATATTCTGTGGTACTTTTCGGTGGAATGCTGCTTTTTCTATTTTCTTTTTAAACAATAGTTTCATGCCTATCACAAGGAAGAAGTTAATGCAAATCAGTAAAAGATGTGGTAGCTGGATTTCAGAGGTTTGAGCACCTTAACTGCAGTTTTTGCAACTAGTCTTCCTCTGATGTGAAATACCACAAGTGACTTGCTTTCAGAGTAAGAGTGTTTGAGTTTAAGGCTGCCCCAATGTGGGTTTTGTGAGAACCAGGAACTCGGAGCACAAAGAAGAGAATATGGATAATTACTTCACGGTAGTCCACAGCAGAATGTGATCCACATGTCTGGGATCCTGATCTCTCTTACATTCTTGTGTATGTCTAACATTTTGTGAGCGTAATCACTGAACATCCAAGAGGGCCAGATTTTCCATGAGTAGTATTTTAAGAACAGAAAAAGAAACCTTATTTTTTTGTAAGGTGTTCTGTCTATTGCAGTAGGTAACATCTGGGCAGCACATGCAGAAATCGCCACGGCTCTGCTTGTCTGTACTTCACCACTGCAGGCAGAGGGACTAAACAAATTCAGCATCTGTTTAGAATAAAAACCTCGGTTCAGACATGGGTTAAAATTAGTTCAGTTTAAGTGTTTGTAACCGAAGAGTATTTCTCTGAGCAGCTCTAGGCAGCAAACCGGTGGTTATTTCCGAGGTACTGAAGTTTTGTGCTTTCTGAAGAAAGGGAAACTGGCTAGAGGCCGATGTTGACTGGTGTTTTTTCTTAGCTATTCTTGAAACAGGAATGTAAATTGACATAAAAATAGGAGAAACATTGCTTTTTCTATTTATGAATAGAAATGCTGTTAGCAACCAAGGGATACTAGTTTTCACCTGAGTTTCAGATGTCTCACTTCAGCAGGATCTCCTTACTACCATTGCCTGTGTTTAGAGTACATGATTTTTATTTTTTTT
>VZSZ01007648.1:394436-451198 GCA_013398815.1 Ibidorhyncha struthersii | reverse complement strand
TTTCAGAACTGCTTTATTATGGTTGCAGTCAGAGACCCTCACAGGATGTGCCTGCCCATGGCTCCTCTCAGGGTGCTCACTGGCATTTCCTTATGACGAAGGCTGGGCCACCTGCAGCAAACTAGCCCTGTTGCCTGATCCAATGTAGTGCTGGGGTGTTGCCTGAATGTGTATTCAGAAATTTAGGGATGCGGAGGGCTGGTATCAGAGATGGAACCTTGTTCCCTAAATTTGGCACCCTGCATCTTAACCTGAATTTAAAGATATGTATATTTGTGCCCTACTGTGTGCCCTTTAATGCTTTGAGCAGCATACATACAGCACGACTTAATAGTTCAACAATTTGTAAAACGTGTTTTCATCTTAACAGCCTGCTAGTGGCAGGGCAGCTTGGCTTTTTTTGTTTTTTCTTTTGTAAAAAATATGCTCATTGATATTTTTAGAAGATGTGCACATCGAGCTGAGCAGGTGGCCGGGTACTAGCCAGGAGCTGCCCATCGCCTCCTCTTTGTGCCGCAGCAGCGAGCCTGGGAATGGCAAAGAGCGATGGTGTCCCGTGTTCGGTTTCTTGTGTCCGCTGCCTGGGCAGACTCGGCCTATGACTTTGCCCATTCGGGAAACCTCGTTTACAGACACCAGGAGTATCCACCTGCGGGAATTGGCTTTGCAGGCTCGGGATCCGGACTGCTGCACTGCAGTCGTGTGCATCCCGGAACAGCACGTGTGGATGCGTTTTGTTGGGACTTTGACTTGCTGCTTGGACAAAATAACTCAATCCTGCACGTAAATCTGCTCTCTGCTTCCCGAGTTAATTTTGCACTCGTTTCAAATTATGTGTCTTTCCTAACCTGCTCAGGTCTGATTTTTCTTACTGTTCTGTGGTTCTCTGCTTTCACTGTGCCATTTGCCCCAGCAGCTCAGCAGGTGTAGCTGCCCTTAGGTAGCCGGGCTTTCCATTTAGGCTTCAGGATTTTTCCCACCTGCCCTGTGGAAAAAAATAATGCAGTGTCAGAAGCTGCTCTGCTTTCTCCCCAAAACTCAGGAGTTTCTGAAGTTCATGGCCTTTACTTGTCCCCTCTCCTCGCCTCCTGGCATATAACAGCCCAGGACCGAATGGGCTCTCCATGCAGCCCCCTCCAACTGAAGAGGGTCGCGTCTCTGTATGCGAGGAACAGTGACTGAGGGATGTGTGCGTTGCTACAGTCCCAAGTTATTAGCCTGGGTCTAACTCTTACTCAAATTGTAAGCTGGGACGCGGTGGCAGCATTTGAGATGCTTCTTTGGGCAGTGGTAAGAGTTGCCCGATAAGAGAGTGCACTGCCAGATGCCTGCCTGCTCCTGCCACCCCCCTGCGGCACCCCGGCACTCAGCCCAGCCAGACGGTGCTGAGATGTCGGGCATGGTCCTAAGCCCAGCGTGGTCATTTTAAAACCTGCAATATTCCCAGGAGTTCCCAGGTGTGAAGAAGGAAATAAATTAAATAAGCAAACGAATCAGGAAGTAAACCCCTCAGTCCCCCAGCCTTTGGGGAAGGAAAAGGCAGGACAAAATGTAAACAAGGATTAAATTCCATAAATAAACCAGGAAAAATTCTGGTCAGTCACAGATTTTTTAGATACTTTTTTATTTATTTAGAAGGGCAGATATTTTATTTATTTTTAGAGGATCACAGAAGGGAAAACTACCTGTTAACTCAGTGTCGTGGTTTTGGTCAAGACACTCAGCTCGCTTATCTTCTCACTAATGTATGTTGTTACCTATACATGTTTACTGCCTTCTCTGCTGTATATTCTGGTGTGTCAGCTGCTGATGTGGTGTTTTGCAGGCAAAGAGGAGTCAGCTTGAACTGATGACAAGGAAAACAAAGCATCTATGAATACTTGAAATCATTCCCGTGTATGCTTCTTGGCTCCACTGGACAGTAGTAAGCTGTTAGTGTTGTTTTGAGCCTGTCTGACCCAATTTACCTGGAGGGAAGAAAGAAAAATCTACCTGGATTGCACTCAGGCAGAATGGAATGCGCCAAGGTATTAGAGCACTGTGTAATAGCAGTGTGTGAGTAATAAATCAGCTGAGTAAACTTGTACTGGAGGAGGCGTAACACTACTTGAGCTAACAAGTATTTATTACTTGTTTTGAAGGTTTGGTTTCTGCTTGATGTAACCCAAGCTAGGCAAGCTCACTAAGTGAACGCTAATATGTAAGAAGGACGTGTATTCAACTTACTACTACTTTGAAATATATGATGAGAAGTGTTGAGTACCTTGGTGATAGATGGAAGGTGAAATTCAGTTCTTGTATGAAATATTAAGGTATGTGCTGAGGTGGGAAAGGAGGAATTATCCTAACTTTATATGTCTGGCCGTGAGCTCTGAACATTCTATTTCCATTCAAGAAAAAAAATCTTGGCAGTATAATAGGTAATTCCATAAAAGCATTATCTCTGTGGTCAACAGTAGTCAAAGAAACAGAATATTGGGGATGATTATGTGGAGAATAAAGAGCAAAGCAGGCAGCACTGCAGAAACCTATGACACATACGGTTCTGTCCCCCCATCTTGAAAAGGAATGAGTAGAACTGCACAAGGTACAATGCAGAGTAATAAAGAAAAAAAAACAAAGGTATGGAAGAGCTTCTGCACAAGTAAATGACTAAATAAGCCAGGATTTACCATCCTTGGAATGAGAGGGTTGAGCAGTGGAAATAATAAGCACAAATGGAAAAGGTGAACAGCAAGTGGTTCTCATTCAGGATGTTTGTCTCCCACCAGATCTCAGAGGCAGCAAATGAAGCTAACAGATGGCAGGTTCAGAACAAATGGAGGTGCTTCACGTGTTGCGTGATCAAGGATATTGTATGTTCCAGATGTTTACACGGGTTTAGAAAATAAAGTGAAATTGAGTAAAATGGAATAAAAACATGTCACAAAACAGACAAATCTATGTCAGACCACACAGGTACCGTGCCTGTGACTGAGGACAATGCTGGTCTGCATACAGCTGGGAGCATATCCCTAGGATATGTCTCTGTGTGATCACTTTGTCCTTTTGCTGAAAAGATCCGGAGCTAAAAGACCCTTTGGTCTGACTTAGTAAGAAGCTCTTCAGTTCTTTTGCTGTGTGTGGGAGGCTAGAGTTCAAAAGAGCAGTGCAGTTAGCTTCATTCAGCTGTAACAGACGTCTCAACAGATCTTTACAATGCACCGGCCCATCAAGGATTCTTGGCCAAAGCCTCGTCACCTGCTTCTCATCTGTTCATTACCAGAAATAAGTCTAAGTTTCCATTCTTTGTCCTCAGTAATGTGGTGTAAGAGGTTGTAGAGTATATTAGACTTGTTTAGTTTTTTGTTTTTTTTTTTAATTGTCCATGGATTTTACACACTGAAAACCTCGCGCAGGCCTAAATAACATAGCTACAGAAATAAGTAGTAATAGAAGGTGTGTGTGCAGATGAGCTTTTTATTACATAAGCTAACAGAAGGAAGGAGAACTTCAGCAAGAATGAGGGAGGGGGGAAAAAAGTCTGCTGAGATCTGAAATAAGACGGAAAGTGATTAAAGCAGAGGGAGGGGGGAAGTCTGATTAAAGATAAGGAATTCTGATGATGTGACCTTTCATGCCTGCTGCATCTTCGATGGCCAATGCAAAGTGAAAAGAAGGGTTGATATAAAGGGCAGCACAATCTGAGGTTGGTTGCCACACATCAGTAAAGGAGTTCAAAAACAAGGAGAAGACAATTTTGAATTGTGCATTAAAGAAAAGGAGCAACACATGAAGATGTGAGGGACTGGTGGTGTGGTGGCCCGCATCTTTGTCTAAGGATTGCAGAGCTGGAGAGCTGTGACATACGTGGGCATGACAGGACTGCAGGCCACTTCACTACAGCTGAAAATGTGGCAGGGGCTTGTGCAGAGAGTAGTACAGAGGCAGTAGTGAAACAGGGACAATTTGCTGTCCGTGCTGTAGATTTTGGAGGCTGAAGCTGTAATTCAGCACTAGAGGGTAATATCTGTTTAGTTCCCAAATAAGATGTAAAATTTGCCTCTGCTGGCTTGGCTGAGAAGCTGCGCCTCTCACCTGTTAAACGGCATATTGGCCGCTCCTGGTGGATGTGCAACTGCTGCATGAATTTGCAGAGAAGGGGATGGAGGGCATTTCAGCTGAGTGAAAGCCAAAGTGTTTGCTGTAGTACCTTTTAGCTCTTGTACACACATGCAGACGACTACAAGGTCTGTCTTCTCCCAGGGCCATCACACTGTGCTGGAAGAAAAACTGTTAGAAGTTGAAATTTCATTCAGCCGTGGTGTCCCTATCATTTCTGTCCCCAGGCTCCTCTGGGTGACAGGCAGGATCCCAATGAGTGCTGGCTGGTGTTTTCCTGACTGAACACCAGAGGTGGCCAGTGCTGGGGGGGGAAAAACATACATCTTCGCTGATCTGCAGGGCTTCGGCATGGGAGCACCAGCTGCATTTCCTTGTCAGTGAACTTCTAGGGGGAAAATAATGAAACCAAAAGCCTGTATCACTATTGCCATGCTTTTTCCCCTCAACTCATGGCATGTGCTTGCCTTGTGGGGAAAGCATCCAGGCATCAAAACTTGGGGTGGGCTTTTAAAGACCAGCTTGGTCCCTTCCTGGCACAATGGCCTCCCGTTGCCTTCTGCATCCTTAACCTCTGCTCTGCCTTCTAGTTGGGCTGGAAGTGGGCAGGATTCCTGGGGTGACAGTACTGGCCTGACTCTGATAACAGTGCTGAGGGCTATGGGGTGGGTGATGTTGGATGGCTTTCCTCTGCTGATGACACTTCTAAAACTACCTTCCTTGAGAGGGAGGTCCTGCCTTCCAGCCTTCAGTGGGCTGCCATTAATCCTTTGTTATCCCTTCAGGCTTTCCATTAATTAACAGATTTTCAATCATAAATAGCTGGCTCAGAAGCCTTTCTTGTGTTATCCCCGAACATCCCTAGCATTCATATGAGCTGTTGTCCTTTTTCCTACAACTCCGAAGTTGATTATTGTGATACTAAAGAATTTCTTTTGTGTAGATTTTCTTCCTGTTGCCTAAAAAAGGCTTATATTTGGGTGCTTCAACACTGTATTACCCTTTCCTGCATTCCTTTATTTAAAAACCTTTTTCACATTTGGGATGTTCCCTAAAAAGGTCAGATTTTCCGTCTCCTTTTCACACAGAAAAAACCTAAGTGATGTGTCAGCCAGCAAACTGTTGGTGGGGAACTGGGAACGAGAATTAGATCCTGAAAATTTCTGAGAACATGGTGCCATCTGATACTGCCAAAGTCATAATCTAAGCAAAAAGGGTTGAAACACCACATGCCTATGCTTTTCTTATTCTCAGACTAATAAATTCAACTGGGCTTGCCCATTCCCTGACTTTCAGCAATGTCAATGGAGAAAATCAGGAAAGGCTGTGTTGGAGCAAACCAGTGACATCTTTTTTTCCCAATATCCCACATCTGGTGGTGCTGCATCATAAGACACTGTCTTGGTTTATTCTGTGGAGCACTGCAGGGGTTTATGCTCTTTTTATTTTATCTGTTGTAATTGTGTATTCCCATCATTTTATGTAAGTATGTAATCTCATTTCAGATCCCTCTAAGATTTTTGGATAACAGATACACGTATGTCAGTGTCTTTTCCATATGTGTATGCATGGAACAACTTCCATGGTTAATTATGCATGGTTTAGGGAAAAAAAACCCCACTTTATTAATTTATTAAAATAAAAATGTTAAAATTAGTATATCTTTATTAATTTAAGATGTCTTTGCCTTTCAGTTCCATTCTTTCTTCCCTTGCTCTTCTGACATTATAAATAGAAAACAGTCACTGTATTATCTCTGCATTGGTTTATTATGTACCCTACTTTGCTTACTTCTGTCTTTCCTATCTCTCAGTTTTCTGTTCCTTATAAGGCACTCTAAATACGTCTGTGTTTTTTTAATTGGCCACTTTTAAATTTTACGTACTGCCTGCTATAGCTTTTTATTTTTGAGATAGATGACAAGAAGTACCAATTGTTTATTCCATATTAACCTGTATTATAGCATGATAAAACCAGACACAGAATTAGATTTTGTTCATTTGCCAAGTATGACCAAGTTCTTGGGAAATTTATTGTTGTAAGTGGTCAGAAAGTGTGTGCTGCGTTACAGAAAAGCTCAGAGAAAAAGTGAGCAACAGACTTCATAGTTTGCTGAGGAATTTGGGGTTCTTTGTTCAGATTTTCAGCAAGTTGTTCAGAGAGCTCTGTTTTCAAAGTGAGCTGGAAACATCAGGCAGGTTCTGTAGCAGAAAGAAAGATAACACACTGCACAAATCTTCATCAGTTTAAGAAATCTGGTGCTTCAGGGGGTGGGGACTCTCGTACCACACCTACTAGATATTCTCTTCCAATAACAGAGTGGTCTTGCACAGCCTCCTGTGTGTGCTTTTAAGACCACTGGTGATCAGGAGCAAGTATGGCGTAGTCTCATAAGCATTCCCAGGGTACTACTCTAGCATTATACACACCTTTTTCTATCTTAAATGCAAGCCTGATTGCGCACTGCTTCTAGGAAAACAAGTTTACTGTTCACATTGCTTGTGTGCCTGCCTCCTTGTTTTGCCAGGACACGCAGCATATAAACTCTGCCTGTTGCCTTTGGCCATGACCCCTGCTGATTGCATCAAGCAATACCTGGGAAGGATTGCAACTTTCAAAAGAAAGTTAGCGGCAACTTGCTGTGTCAAAGAGAATCGAATCCTTAAATTAAACCTTAAATGTATAGAATGAAAGGAAAATGCACTGCCATCAGCATCTTCAGTGATTCTTTCCTCACTTTCCTATGAAGTGGTGATAAAAGTCCAAATTTATTTTCACTAGTCTCATTAAAAGTCAGCAGTTCTTTTTAGCATAGAAAACCACCTGGTAAATTATACCCTGAAATATGTTAATTATTAGCTTTTTGTAATTATAATCAAGTGCTTTTATATTTACTGAGGAAAAGTGCTATGTGGGAGCATACATAGCATTATAGAATAGAAAACTCCTAGTTTAATTTCATCTTATTTTCCCTTTGATCTGATTATTCTGAGTGCCACATCTATTACCCAGGTGAGCACAGGGAACATTGACTTTTACTTGGTATGTATCCAATTCAAACAGGTAAGAAATTTGTTTGTAAATATTTCTGCAGCATAATTTTCACCTATGCCCTGCTTCGAGCAGATGACAGTGTTTTCATCTTGCAGTATGCAAGATGCTTTTAATTGGTTTAGTGTAGTCAGCTATGAATCATTCGCTGTCCTTGAATGCCAGAATTGATGACTGTCATTACGATACTCTGAAGAAGGGTGAAAGAGTTCAGTTAATGAAATAGACATTTGGGCATCCTTATCACTTCCATTTACATTTTTGTTTCAGTAGCAGCAATAAAAAAGTTTGTGCTTCGCAGTTACAATAATATTTAGATCAAACAGCTCTTATTATATGTAGTGTGTATGGATGTACATGCAGACAGTCAAATACCTAGTGTGAAAAAAATTATATAATTGTTTCAAGAAAGTAATGATTGTGCAGGATGGTGATTTTCTGATGTACGAGAAGGTACTAAAGAGCTGCTGACTATTAAAGTTTAAACTGTAGCTTAAACTGGCAGTATGGGACTAACTCTTTGAGTATTACCCAGGTATTTTCTTTCCTCAGCTTGTTTCCTTGGTTCTGTCCTGAATATAGTTTTTCAGAAGTCACCTATTTGAAAATGCTCACTGTAGTTTACAAATTTTAGAGAGTCATGAGATGGTGTGAGCTTCTCAAACAGTACAGGTTTTAAACTCAAGGAAAACCCACTGGTGTTCATGTCACGCTTCAACTCACATGCTTTAAAACTGTGCTTTGTGTCTAGTCATGTGAGTACTGTAAAATACTACATCGCTAAGGCTAAAGATATTTATACAAGGACAGTATGGACCATGAATTAAACTCTGGATCATTTCAGAATGTGTTAAAATGCATTTGTTTTGGCATCATCTTCTTTGATCTGATCTGTATTACTCTCAGAAAATTAAGTGTCTGAAAATAAATTTCAGAAAGACAAATATGATCTGCTTCACTAAATAATATATTTACTTCTTATGAGGAAAGTGTGTTTTCCTGTTGATTTTATTATTTGATTAATGCACCCAAAATATTTGGGGAAACGATAATAACTGAAAGTTAGGAAGTCAAAGAATTATGAAGTGTGTATTTGATCAGGAGCGATGGTATATAAGGCAATGCATATAAAAATTATTTTTCTTGCTGCATTTTACTGTTAGGGTGTCACAGAAGAGCTGCATCTAGCTCAAATACAGCCTAGGCTGTGCCCAGTGGGAGCAGGTGTGAAGGAGACTATAACCCTTTCCCTTCCCAATCTTCTGAACTCTCTTCTAGCAGCATTTAGTGTAGGTGCTTCCATGTGGCTTTGCGGTTGTCCTCCCATTTCTTTTGGCATTATATCTATGATATATGTTTGAATTAATAGTAACAGAGAAGAAAAACACATTCCTCTCTTTGTACGCAAGAGGCAAGGCATGGTACAGAGTAAAGATGCTGCAAGGTATAAAGCCTACAGGGCAGAATTAAACAAGGACTCATCCTAACTGCTGAATGCTTGTTAGTTGTTAAATATTTACTTATTTGTAGTATATTTATATCTGCTGAATTTAAAGAGGAGGAAGAAAATTTGAGCGATGTCTGTATTCATCTGTGTTTTCTTAAGTGTGTGTGTGTGTGTGTGTGTGTGTGTGTGTGTGTGTGTTAAAGATTAGGATCCTCAAACAGTGCAGGAAAAATGGGAGCTCCAAATGTGACAGCATTGGACAAACTGGTGTATGGGCACCAAACTACTTAATGCTTGTCTCCAGTTAAAACAACTAGCTATATTTGCATCTGAAAGTGTTTGGGAATAGTTATTAGGAAATGAGCAAGAACCTGCTGCAGAGGGAGCTTAAAGTCTAATGATTTAAAGAAACGGCTAACATAGTTGAAGGATAAGCAGTGTTTGGATGCAATTATGTTAGTTCATGTGTATTACAGTATTAAGTGTTCTTGGTTCAGCACCCAAGGGCTTGCGCAAACATTTCTCTGGTGAACTTCTGAAGCATTAAAGCAAATGCCTGACAAGAAGAGAAAGGCAATTTGAATTCAATAGCCACTAGTAGTTTGAGAGGAGAATACCAAGAAAACACTGAAATAGAACAGTACAGCCACATTGTCGGGTTAACTTCTTGCCGGTTGTTTAAGAAACTACCAAAACAATTAAATTTGGATATAAATAATTAAACAACATGGTAATATTCACATACTTTGGAAAGGCAATAAATAAATAGCAAAGGTGTATTTGAAGATACTGCAGTTAAAATGCAGGAAACCTCAGGCTCCCTGGGAATTGTCTCAACTGAAATGTCTTGGCTTGCACTCATCTTCTCAAACAGGCCAGTGCAATCCTCACAAACCTCCCCACCATTCTTCTGTAACATGTTTGATTTTGAATGTGCTTGTGTGAAAAGTTTGGTACTTGCTCCTTTTCAGTACGGTGAAAGAACCAACAGTGATTAGATTTATTTGTAGCTAAATATATGAGGTCTCACACAGTCTTGTGGTCCCTGCTGCGCACCATGCACTGACTCAAGAGAACAGAGCTGAAGAGGACTGGCGCAGTAAATATCTGGTAGTCTTGCAGCTTCTTCTGTCAATTTGGAGGCGGCTATTTTTGTAGCTTTAGGTAACTGGATGCAGCTGAATCAGTGACAATTTGGGGAACTACAAAAGCCTTCTTCACAGACAGAAATAACAATCTATTTTTCCATAAATGTTTGTTAGTCCTGAACCTCCTGATTATAAACTGTAGGTATTAGGAGTCAATGGCAATCCAGAGCAAATACTCAGGTGGACGCTGGCCTCTTAAGAGGCAGAGATGCTGAAACCTGCAGTCAGTTGTCTCCACAGTTGAAAACTTATTTTCTGTATCTGTGTGATACCTGGTTATCAGTTACATTTTGTCTTTTTCTGCAGTTCTGCTAGGGCCAGTCACCTGCTAGGGTGTGAACTGGTTCATCTGACCTTCTGGGCATCAGATTGGATAATCTCAGCCTTGGAGAGTTTCTCTAATCTACACCTTTGATGTTCTGTCCACAGCACCTAGACTTAGGGGTTTCAGCATTGCAGTATTTAAGCTTTACACATTTGGCCCTGTAGACAGAATTCACATTCTGGAGTTGTGTGCCTTCATCCTGTATGTAGTGAATAGGACCGAGGTGTTTTGTGGTGGTTTTCATGACAGGCAACATACCGATAATAATCAAGCCACATAAGAGTGCATCTCTGCATGTGGGACACTTTTGCTTCTGATGCAGACGGTGTAGGAAGAGATGGTTGTGGCTGCAGAGCCAGCATTCAATGTGGAGCGTGGCTTTGAAGCCCAATGATAGACATTCACCAGGAAGAAAGGAGAGCCAAGCTGTTCAGCCCATCCTGCTCTCAGGACTGCTCGTGCAGATACTCCTGGCTATATCCCTGTTCTATTGCTGATTGCAGTGTCCTGGTCCCATCTACTTACTGCCTCTGGACCCAGAATGAGGCTGCTTTTTTCTGGTCAACACCACAGTTTCAACAGCAGGCATTAAAATACCTACTCTAACTCATAATTTGATGATCACTGTTCTCCTAAGTGGGTTGCAGCATGCAACAAACTGGAGAACTGTTCCAGTCAATATAGGATATTGTGAAAAATGTGGGAGAAAGTCTCCGTTCTCTGTACTCTAATAGACAAAGCTGTGCAAGTGTGGATTGCAGAATGGTAGGGGTTGGAAGGGAGATCATCTAGTCCACCCCCCCGGAAAAGCAGGTTCACCTAAAGCAGGTTGCACAGGATCACATCCAGGTGGGTTTTGAATATCTCTAGATAAGGAGACTCTACAACCTCTCTGGGCAGCCTGTTCCAGTGCTTGGTCACCCTCAAAGTAAAGAAGTTTTTCATTATGCTCAGGTGGAACTTCCTGTGTTCCAGAGTTTATGCCTGTTGCCCCTCGTCCTCTTGTTGGGCACCACTGAAGAGAGTCTGGTTACATCCTCTTGACACCCACTCTTTAGATATTTATACGATATTCACAAAATATTTATAGATATTGATAAGATCCCCTCTCAGTCTTCCCTTCTCCAGGCTAAACAGACCCAGGTCTCTCAGCCTTTCCTCATAAAAGAGATGCTCCAGTCCCCTGATCATCTTTGTAGCCCTCCACTGGACTCTCTCCAGTAGTTCCTTGGCTTTCCTGAACCAGGGAGCCCAGAACTGGACAGATGCGGCTTCACTAGGGCAGAGTAGAAGGGGAGGATAGCCTCCCTTGACTTGCTGGCCGTGCTCATTTTAATGCACCCCAGGATGCCATTGGCCTTCTTGGCCATAAGGGCACACTGCTGGCACATGGTCAACTTGTCCAGCAAGACTCCCAGGTCCATCTGTGCAGAGCTGCTTCCCAGGAGGTCAGCCCCTAACCTGTACTGATGCATGGGGTTATTCCTCCCCAGGTGCAGTACTCTACACTTGACTTTGTTGTATTTCATTAGGTTCCTCTCTGTGCAACTCTCCAGCCTGTCCAGGTCTCACTGAATGGTGGCACAGCCTTCCAGCATGTTGGCCACCCCTCCCAATTTTGTGTCATCAGCAAACTTGCTGATGGTACACTCTGTCTCCTCATCCACGTCATTGATGAATACGTTGAACAAGACTGGACCCAGTACTGACCCCTGGGGAACACCGCTAGTTACAGGGCTCCAACTAGACTCTGCGCTGCTGATCACAACCCTTGGAGCACTGACATTCTGCCAGTTCTCAATCTACATCACTGTCTACTCATCTAAGCTGCACTTCCTGAGCTTACCTGTGAGGATGTTATGGGAGACAGTGTCAAAAGCCTTGCTAAAGTAGAGGTAGACAATGTCCACTGCTCTCCCCTCATCTACCCAGCCAGTCATGCTATCATAGAAGGCTATCAGATTGGTACAACATGATTTCCTCTTGGTGAATCCATGTTGACCACTCCCGATAACCTTCTTTTCCTCCACATGCTTAGAGCTGACATCCAGAACGAGCTGTTCCATCACCTTTCCAGGAATGGAGATGAGGCTGACTCGCCTGTTGTTTCCTGGGTCCTCCTTCTTGCCCTTTTTGAAGACCGGCGTGACACTGACTTTCCTCCAGTCCTCAGGCACCTCTCCTGTTCTCCATGACCTTTCAAAGATGATGGCGAGTGGCTTAGCAATAACATCTGCCAACTCCCTCAGCACTTGTGGGTATACATCCAGTCAGGGCCCCTGGATTTGTGGGTGTTGAGTTTGCCTAAATGACCTCTAACCCAATCCTCCTCAACCAAGAGAAAGTCTTCCTTTCTTCAGACATTTTCTCTTACCTTCACGGGCTGGGATTCCTGCGGACCAGCCTCAGCAATAAAGACTGAAGCAAAGAATGCATTCAGTAACTCCGCCTTCTCTGTATCCTCTGTCACCAGGGCACCCACCTCATTCAGTAGTGGGCCCACATTTTCCCTCGTCTTCCTTTTGCTACTGGTGTGTACTTGAAGAAGCCCTTCTTGTTGTCCTTGACATCGTTTGCTAGATTTAATTCCAAGTGGGCCTTAGCCTTCCTCGTTCCTTCCCTACATACTCTGACAGCATTCCTATATTCCTCCCAAGTGGCCAGTCCCTTTTCCCACATTCTGTAAACTTCCTTCTTCCATTTGAATTTTTCCAGAAGCTCCTTGTTCACCCATGTGGGTCTCCTGCCTCCTGTGCAAACCATGAGTCTGATCTTCACTGAAAACTCAGTGTACACCACAGGGCAGATGCCAAGCTTTCTGTTCCTCTCCCCAGTATTTCCTGCTAGCTGGTTTGCTTCTGTTGAGTATAGGGCATGTAGGAAGTGATGGAAATCTGGGAATATCCATCAGGCACCTAAGGATGACAGGACACGGTCGCTCTTGGTGTTACCCCACCTGAGCAATGTATGCGGCTCCCTTGAAAGCTGTCACTGACGCTGACCAGGACTTAAGTGAACAAGGAGCACACTTGGCTGGTGTCAACTGGCTGGTGTTGCTCCATTGCTATTTCAATAGCAGTCATCAGTACAAAGCCAAAATCATTCCAGGACAGGGAGCTTGGAAAGTCCATAGGAAGCTGTTGCTTCTCTGCATGCTTCCGCTTATAATAATTCATAGCAATTTGGTCGGTCGAGCAGAGATAAATAATTTTGCTGCCACTTGGGATATTTGTTAGCTGATTCAGCACTTTGTTACCTAAGAGCTAATAATCTCTTATCGATACGTGCAGGCTAGCGCAGTAATACTTTTATCTGTGTTAAGAGAACGGGGGTTTGTCTACACAGGGTCATTCAGGAAAACTAATCCAAATTGATTTTTAAAGTAGATTAATTAAATTAGTTTCCATCTCTTCAAATTCACTAAATGGCCAAATTTATGTTAGTTAAATTAGATCAAATCCTTGTTTAACCTTTCTGGTTCAGAATTGCCATGGCCTTAATTTGATTTATTTTAATTCACTTAAAAATTGAGTCAAACCTAAGTGTGCTCACTTATATTCCAAATCAGAGACTTTGATCTAATTTAACAAAAGAACTTTAAAACCAAATGTTAAGTTAATTGGGATTCAAGTTTGAGTGTCCTGAGTAAACAAGTATCTGGAAAAGGAAGTACTCAGCAAATTATTTGTTCTTTTTTTTAATTGTAAAACATAAATAATGTCTGATGGAATTAACATACTCTTGCTATGGCTTAAAGCCTTGTTTGTGTCCTCAGTAAGTGTTTAATGCATGAATTTAAGGATGAAAGAACGTGCTAATATTTGACAACAAAAGACTTAATTTTATCTGCTGATAAAAATTGTACTGTTAATTCACTGTAATTTGAAACTGTTTGTGCAAAATACCCGATGATGGTGCTATCAGAGCTTCCCCAACACTAACAGCCAAGAGTTATCCGTCTGTATCCTACGTCTGAACGTGTTACTCTGTGTATCAGTGTGGTACGCAAGCTCTATGCAGCATATTGTTTAACCTTCCTACGCTTTTAATGTAAAAGATAATGATGCATGTCATGAGAAGATTATACAGGGGCTGGTAACAATATGTGTGACAATTCCCTCATTCCGTGTGCCCACTGCCTCTGGCACTCTTAGTGGCTGGGGAGCTGGGCTGACCTTGGTAGGGGCTCGCAGAGCAAAAGGACTAAATACTTAGTTATAAACACTGGGAGTGAAGTGAGGTCTCTGATGTGGACTGTTAACTAAGGTATTAGTCAAACTAACATTGTCTCAGCCAGTTCTTTCCTGATTTATGTAGCAAATCTTGGTGGCATATTGCTTATTTATCACTGATAAACTGTTCTCGCACAAAACTTTTTTATATAGATATATATTCAGTCTCTCACTCCTGCGGGCTATTGATAACATTATGATTTATATTTACCCGTGTTTTTGCCTGACGGTAGTTGAATAACAACAAAATTCCTGTTGATTTTGGGTGGTTGGATGAAAACTTGGAGCTACAACCAATGTATTAATCAATGCCACCCATCAAAATGCTATGGGTCAAAGCAAAAATTGATATAAAAGTTACTTTATTTTGTTATCTCAGTGAATGGCATAAAGTATTTCCTAGGTTTCCTTATCACTGGTAATGCATTAACGTTGGCTCATCCTCCTTCATAGTCAGTTGCTAATCGATAAATTATTTTGATTTGTGTTTTTTTTTCCAAGGAGTGTACAATCTAGAATCAAATTAATCTTTGTGGAAGAGTGAACCGGCATGTTTCCTGGATTCAATTATTCATGTTTCGTCAAATGTCTGGCTTTGTGTGGCTGGAAAACTGCTTTCTGAATTTATAGATGGTTTCAGAACATTATTTTACCACTGCATAATGACAAAGGCAATTTAAATTTACAGATTATTTTGACATGGGAAGCCAATAGTACTGGTAAATTGTATATAGTCTTCCCAGCTGAGCAGATAGGTTGCTTGTAGAGTCCAAAAAATTGAAACAAGCATAGTACACAATGCAGTAAATCTGTTGTTATCCCAGAGAAACACATCATACTCTCTAGAACCAAGATAACAACAAATTTGTTGCACTGTTGAATACCTTAATGGTATGCAATGCTGCAAGGATAACGTCAGCTACCCGTGCCTGTAGATCTGTGTCAAAAAGAGTAAAAAATTATAAAGATGCTTGTTTGAAAATTATACTGTATTTTTTCAAGATAAAAACATTGGATGACCTGTTTCCCACTTCCGCTCAGTCTGAAATTCAACTCCCAAGCTACTCTGGTGTTACTGGCTTTCTAAAGTGTTGGCTAATTAGTTAGAAGTAGTAGGATAAGAATTAGTGACAAATCATGCATAATTTGCAATGAAAAATGAACATAGCAAATGTTCTGAGGTGTAGTCTACAGGCTAAGGCTTATTCATTTGTTTTGGAGCATCCTTAGCTATGAAATTATTAAAATGGAAATTAGTGTCTTAAAATAAAAAAATTAAAACCCCAAAAGCAATATTCAGTGTCTGAATGCATGTAAAAATGAGTGAACATTTTGAAAATTCATTTTTGAGTTTTTCAGTACCTCTCTTTATGTTGTTCTCCTAGTAGACTGTGATCACCCTTACGTATTGTTCACGTAGTTGATGTCCTGTGTTAGAAAAATGCCCTTTTCTGTCTTCTGATGTTTGATGCCTTTATGGCCACTGGGTGCAACTTTTCTCTGCTTCAATTATAGTGAAAATGTGAATTTTTTCCTTACTGGAGTTCTGGTGTATGGGGTATAAACAGCAGGATTTCAGTAGCAGGGTGCTGCCAGGGATACCCCTTGTAGGAGGAGGCCAAGAACTGTCCTGTGACAGACACAAGGTGTTCAAGCCAGCTCTGAAACACCCCACAGTGTGCTGAAACTTCAGCCAACCAAGGAAGCATAAGATCCTTCTGCCTAGACACATTTAAGAAAAAGCCTCAACTGCTAGCAGTAGGAGACATAGGAGGACATCCGTGAGGAGATATGTGAAGAGATGTGTTTGGAGAACAGAAGGGAGGAATGGAAGAGAGGTGTGGAAAAGGACGTTGTTGGAGATGCAGCTGGAGATGCCCTCCTGGAAAAAGATACTCCATGGCAGAGGAGGGACACTCCCAGCAGAACTGTAGCCTGTAGGCAACCAATGCTGGAGGTAGGAAACTCCCACATGGGGACTGTGTCTTATGGAGGGACCTGTGCAGAAGCAAGTACACCCCTGAAGGGACTGCAGCCCATGTAGGACTCATGCTGCAGCAGATACACCTGGAAAGGGATTGCTGCCATGGAGGACCCACATCAGAGGAGGTACACCTCCGAAGGGACTGCAGCATCTGAAGGACCCATGCTGGTGCGCAAACATCCTTGAAGGAACTGTGGCCTGTGGAAGAGACCACAGGAATACACAAAGGAGCAGAGGTGCAGGAAGAACTAAAGTAAAATTACCTGAGTCAAGACTGTTTTGCACACAACATCTGATTAAACCTGTCAGTGACAGATTTCAAAAGTGTGTCCTAAATACTCTTTTTGGTCAGTGAAGCTCAAAATCGTGATTCTGTGGGAAATCCAAAAACTGTAAGAAGTTCTAAATTCAGAATGAGTATCAGAATTTTCAGGTCTCTCAGGGAAGAATAATTCTGTTTCATTTGGGAAGCTACATATTTACCACTTTCAAACTTAAGATGACCAGTAGCTGTCTTGATTCCTGTAACAATTTGACTGTGCTGCCATAAACAAGAATTAAATTGGAAGGAATAATTAAAAATTACTTGTGCAAACAGCTATCACCTATTATTGCGGGTACTCCTGGCATGATCTCTAGATCGTTTTTCTTATCAACAAAATAATATTTCATCCTTACTCAAAATTTCTTTTTAAAAATGGTGCTTTTTTTCTATTAACCAAATGAGTAGGTACTCTTGTTTTGTAAGTCTTGTATTCAGAGATTTACTTTCAGTGAGTTTATTCCTATAAAATTTCCTGAAGGAAAATGTTTGGGGCTGATGCATTTGGATTTTTTACTTGTTTTCATAAGTTTTTGTTTTATCTACAGGTTTTTCACATAGTGGTTTTCTTCTTTCTGTACCTATCTTCTGTCTCTCCTTCCATCTGCTACTGGTGATAGTGTTCTGTTCTGCTTTCATTAAATATTACCTTGTTTTTCCTTTAATTACGGGGTGTTTCTATTTTGTCAATGATAAATTTGCTAGTTCTGTTTGTGATGGTGTTGAGAGAAATGCTACTACTTCATGTCTTCTGGTTAATTTATCTCTTAGTTTTAATGCTAATCTGGTTAAGACATGATTAACAGTACTCCATGGGCCTCATTTTTTTTCTGTCCAGAGCCTATTTCAACACTCAAATTAATGCTTTCTGATTTGCTGTATATTTACCCAGAGCTGAAGTTTGATAGTTTTGTATACTCTACCAGTGGTTTGGATTCTTCAAAAATTATTTTCAATAATTTCAACTTGAAAATTTTCACAGAAATGTAGGCAGATGGGGCAATTAAATATGAAAGTACTCTTGAAACTTCTAAAATTAATGACAAACGAGTTTAAGAATAATTTTTGCAACATTTTAGAGTGAAGCTTTTTAATTTTACAGTATATCGTAGCATAAGTGCTGGTGAAGGTGTCTCAGGTTTCAGTGCTAATTTACTGGGCCAAAATCTTAGGCCTTTCTTATAAAATAAAACAAGATAGAGCCAGTGCAGTATTTTAATACTGAAACAGATTATGCACTATTCGAACCACGCCTCTCATGCCAGTTAGAGCTCCTTGCCTGTACCACATTGTCTCATGCCATTTATTTCTGCTTATAAACTTTATAACAATCTTTATAACATGTCTGATAATGAAAAGTTTCTCTCTCGTGTCCCATGAAAATTAGACAATGCATTTGAATGCTCCGTGACTTCTGATTTTAGACCTTTAAACATGCTGGATCTTCCCACGTGATACTGTGCTGGACTACACCAGGCAACTGCCCCTTCTATATTCTCCCTGGTAGAAACTTTTCAGATACCTTATGTGATATTGCTTCTTATTATTTGCCTGCTGTACCACTTAGCCACTAAAAAATCAGCCATCTCAAATACTTAGTTGGTTAGAGTTGGAAGGGACCTTAAAGATCATCTAGTTCCAACCCCCTGCCATGGGCAGGGGCACCTGCCACTAGACCAGGTTGCTTAAAGCCCCATCCAGCCTGGCCTTGAACACTTCCAGGGATGAGGCCTCAGCAACTTCTCTGAGCAGCCTATTCCAGTGTCCCACCACCTTCATAGTGAATTTTTTTTTCCTGATATCTAATCTAAATCTTCCCTCTTCCAGTTTGAAGCCATTACCCCTCATCTTGTCACTACATGCCCTTGTAAAAAAGTCCCTCTCCAGCTTTCTTGTAGGCCCCCTTCAGATACTGGAAGGCCGCTATAATGTGTACCCAGAGCCTTCTGTTCTCCAGGCTGAACACCCCCAACTCTCTCAGCCTGTCCTCATAGGAGAGGTGCTCTTATCATCTTCATGGCCCTCCTCTGGATCCGCTCCAAGAGGGCCACGTCCTTCTTGTGCTGAAGATGCCAAATCTGGATGCAGTACCCCAGGTGGGGTCTCATGAGAGCAGAGTAGGCGGGCATAATCACCTCCCTTGACCTGTTGGCCGAGCTTCTTTTGATGCAGCCCAGGATATGGTTGGCTTTCTGAGCTGCAAGCACATATTGCTGGCTCATGTTGAGCTTCTCATCCACCAACACACCCAAGTCCTTCTCCTCAGGGCTGCTCTCAATCCATTCTCCTCCGCCCAGCCTGTATTTGTGCATGGGATTGATGCAACCTTGGTGTAGGACCTTGCACTTAACCTTGTTGAACTTCATGAGGTTGGCATGGGCCCACTTCTCAAGCCCGTCCAGGCGCCTCTGGATGGCATCCCTTCCCTCCAGCATGTTGACCACACCACACAGCTTGGTGTCATTGGCAGACTTGCTGAGGGTACACTCAATCCCACTGTCCATGTTGTCAACGACGACGTTGAACAGCACTGGTCCCAGAGCCGACCCTCTGAGGAGCGTGACTCGTCACTGGTTTCCACTTGGACATCGAGCTGTTGACTGCAACTCTGAGTGCAGCCATCCAGCCAGTTCCTTATCCACTGAGCGGTCTGTCCATCAAATCAAATTAGAGACCAGGATGTCATGTGGGACACTGTCAAATGCTTTGCACAAGTCTAGGTAGATCACAGAATGGTCAGGGTTGGAAGGGACCTCTGGAGATCATCTAGTCCAGCCCCCCCTGCCAAACCAGGGTCACCTAGAGCAGGTTGCACAGGATGACATCCAGGCAGGTTTTGAATGTCTCCAGAGTGGGAGACTCTACAACTTTTCTGGGCAGCCTGTGCCAATGCTCTGCCACCCTTAAAGCAAAGAAGTTCCTTCTCATGTGTAGGTGGAACTTCCTATGCTCAATTTTGTGCCGGTTACCTCTTGTCCTATCGCTGGGCACCACTGAAAAAAGACTTATCTACCTGGCACCCTCCCTTTAAGCATTTATAAGTATTGATAAGATCCCTCCTCAGTCCTCTTTTCTCTAGACTAAAAAGACCCAAGTGCCTAAGCCTTTCCTCGTAAGAAAGGTGCTCCAATCCCCTAATCATCTTCGTAGCCCTTTGCTGGACCCTCTCCAGCAGTTCCCTGTCCTTCTGGAACCTGGGAGCCCAGAACTGGACACACTACGCCAGATGCAGCCTCACCAGGGCAGAGCAGAAGGGGGAAGATGGCCTCCCTCGACCTGCTGGCCACACTCTTCTTGATGTACCCCAGGGTGCCATTGGCCTTCTTGGCCACCGGGGCACATTGCTGGCTCGTGGTCATCCTGTTGTCCACCAGGACTCCCAGGTCTCTCTCTGCAGAGCTGCTTCCCAGCAGGTCAGCCCCTAACTTGTGCTGATGTATAGGGTTATTCCTCCCCAGATGCAGTATCCTACACTTGCCTTTGTTGTATTTCATTAGGTTCGTCTCTGTGCAACTCTCCAGCGTGTCCAGGTCACGCTGTATGACGGCACAGCCTTCCGGCGTGTCAGCCACCCCTCTGAATTTTGTGTCATCAGCAAACTTGCTGATGGTACAGTCTATCCCTTCATCCAGGTCACTGATGAATATATTGAACAGGACTGGACCCTGATGTCAGTTGCTCTTGCATTATCCACCAATGCTGTAACCCCGTCATAGAAGGTCACCACATTTGTCAGGTATGACTTGCCCTTGGTGAAGCCATGTTGGCTGCCACCGATCACCTCCTTATTTTCCATGTGCCTTAGTGCAGTTTCCAGAAGGATCTGCTCCATGATCTTGCTGGGCACAGAGGTGAGACTGACCGGCCTGTAGTTCCCCAGGTCTTCCTTTTTTCCCTTTTTGAAAGGTGGGGTTATATTTCCTTTTTTCCAGTCAGTGGGAACTTCATTAGACTGCCACAACTTTTCAAATATGATGGATAGTGGCTTGGTAACTTCACCCACCGGTTCGCTTAGGACCTGCGGATAGATTTCATTGGGTCCCATGGACTTGTGTGCCTTCAGGTTCCTTAGATGGTCTCGAACCTGATTGTCGCCTACAGTGGGTGATTCTTCATTTTCCCAGTCCCTGCCTTTGCCTTCTGCCCTTGCCGGTGAAGACTGGAAGACTGAGGCGAAAAAGTCATTGAGTCTTCTTCATATCCTGGGTGACCAGGTCTCCTGTTTCCTTCTGGAGAGGGCTCACAAAATAAATTGTAGTACCTTACAATCCATTTTTTCACAAATAAAGTTATTGCCACCAATCTTTCTGTTCGGGGTTTGGGCTTAAATCTCAGGCTTGTCTTTCTGAATCAGCATACTAAGCTCTGAAAGCAATTTTTTTATGTCAACATTAAGCTTACTTCAGAGAATCTTTTAAAACTTTTCTGTAAGATTTGGATTAATATTTACAATTTTTCTCTTGCGCTGTCCTTACTAGAGACTTGTTGAATAGGTGGACTCTGGATGTTTGGCGTGGAATTTCATGTTTCACCTCCAAGTAACGTGACACCAGTCACACCACAAACAAACAAGAAAGCAGGTATTTCAAAGTGATGCAAATATGGATGTACTTCTTACAAACGTGCTGAAGCTACCATATTTAAAGCTTGAAGTAGTTTTCTCAAAGGCCCAAGATAATATTCAGGTTGAAGACTTGATTATTTTGTTCTGGGTGTGAACGGCACTGTGTAAGCAGACTGGCAGATTCTGATGAAAGCTGAAATACTAATTATTGTTCTGTTCAGTTGGTGTGATCTTTTGGTGTTCTTCAGTGCCTTGACCTTTCTCTTCACAATCAACGTACCAATTCCAGGTGCGTTAAGTAAGACTATGGACAGAGAAACTGTCTCAATATAGTTACTGGAGGGCAGCGTTGGTGAGAAGGACAACTTATGTCTTATGTTGATAGCATAAGTCCCTGCATAGACTTATAAGAACTTGGAGTATCTTTTCATTTTCTGTAAATAAAAAGCATTATTCCATTATGGTTTTCTGCACTGGATGCAACATTTGTTATGTGACCATGAGCCGAGGGCTTTCGGCTTTCTCTTGGTGTAATTTGAATTAAATCTTCTTCTTTCCTCTTTCTCTTAGGAAGGAGAGTCTATTAAATCAGATTGTTTTTTCAAGTTGTGAAGGTCTGAACAGCAGAGGAATAGGAAGAATAGGAAGTGGTTATTAGTGCTTATTAGCATTTTTTTTCCTTTTCATCGTGATTCAATTAAGCCTAAAATAACCCTCTCTAATTACTGCTCTGTTTGACACTGTCAAAGGGCTGGGGGTTGTTTTACAATTTAGCATCCATACTATGCTTCTAGACATCCTTTTGTTTTTTTAAAAAAAAGTCATTACACTGATGTTTTAGATATTTTTTTTTACAGGATATACTCAGTATATCCTCATACCACTTGCCATGGTGATTTGCTGTGTGGTGAGGAGCTGAATGCTGAAAGCAGAGATAATATTGGGAGCATCACGCATGTGTGGTTATGACAGCTGACAGGAGAGCTCAGGCACTGCGGAGAGGGCAGGAATGTCCACAGAACTGCTGCCAATAAAAATTAGTGGGTAATATCCCAATTTCCTCCAAATGAAGGGTAAAACTAAAAGGTTATGTAAGGGTGCCTGAGCTCAATGCAGTCAAAGATCTCTTGTCACTGTGCTCGTTTTGCAGACTCCTGTTCCCCATCAGTGGAGGTGTGAAGGATGTCTGTTTCTGAAGGCAGTGTAGGTACAGTATTTTCAAGTACTGGGATAATAGCATTTAGGTAAGCTGTATTCTTAATGTGATTCTCTGCTTCCTTCTCTTCGAGCAGTAACACAGGAAGAGGAGGTTTTGGTACATTGTACCTTCATTCCCTGGCATGAGTGGACAGTGATATATTTGAGAAGCATCGAGCACACTGAAGCAAAAATCTTCTGCTGACCTTGTTACTGGGGCTGACTGAAGCTGTTGTGGGGACCGGGAGAAATAACTTCCGACACATTCAGCTTTGGCAGTGTTTACTTCCAAACAGCTTCCCGTTTCCATGCAATTTCCAAGCTGAACCTGCTTGATATTGACAGGTAATATTTTAATGGATAGATTGATTGGACTGGCAGAATGAATTAGCCATCCGCTTGACAACCATATAGCATTATGTTGTGTATCTGTTTACTCAGCACTGGGTAAAATGCAAGAGTCTATTGAAAATCAGATTTCCATGCTGCTTTGTCAAAGCAAATTTAATCACAGCTAGAACATGTGGCATCCATCATTTCCACTTCAGAAGGCATCAACGGGCACAGATCAGCAACAACAAGCAGTGCTGCCACTGCTGTCTTTGACTCACATGGAAAATTAAATTTTACCATAGATTTTTGATAAATGATGCAGTCTCACCCATCAAACATGATTACTTAAGTGTTCTCTATTAAAGTAATCCCCAATAGCTTTGTATCTAGAAGCAAGGTCTTACTCCATTTGGCTTTGAGTCACTCCTCCTGTTGTGGGATAGGCTTTTGGATATTGCCTTTGCAGATTAGACACTGTTTTCCGTTTGTTTTTCTTTGAAATCTCAGATCTGCCTGGCTGCCTGTTTTTTTACCTGCATTTTAGCGATCAGCTCAGCTACATACTGTAATTTATTCTGTGTTTTTCTCTGAAATTTCACATTAATGCATCTCTGCCTACCTTATGGAGATCAGGGTAGCAAATTATATTGTAAGAAATCTCAAGGTAATTTAAGGAGTGAAACAATACAGAGGACATGTAAAGATGCAACTGGTTGTTTTGTGGTGCAAGTATGGTGGAGAGCATTTTAGGTGTTCAGATTTACATAAAACGTTGAAAAACATTGTAAGTGTTAGTTCTGCATATTTTACTTCAAAAAGCCTTCATCTCATTTAATCAGACACAGAAACTACTCCAGTTTAAACGCTAAGTAAAACTTTATTTGGGGTGATCTTTTTTCCCCCTTCCACTTCCATTTAGAATGGCCAAGTACGTGTTTTGTAACACCACTGTCTATTGCTATTATTCTTGTTAAATTTTAATCTGGTGTGTTAATGCCTCCATAACTGTGAGTCCGAAGCCTTTTTCTTCCAGACATGAAGATAACAGCATAATTTTTCTAATTCCCACTAATTGAGCTATGATTCTTTAAGATTGTCTCATGTCTTGTCCTGTCTCTTGTAATGTCCTCAAAAATTATGTCATTAATTGAGAGAAGCTCGTAGTCACTAATAGGTCTTCTGAAAATCGTTTTGCATTTACTGTTTTGAATTACAGTATGGCTCAAAAATATCTTGCGTATAGACTATGCAAGTTCAAATAATAATGCTTCCTGCATTTCTGTTTCCTCAAGCATCAATTTTCAGCTGTTTATAAATATTTTTGTACTTATAATACAATTTTTAAATTGCTTTCCTTTATCGTGTTACTATTAGTGGTATCAATATTTTGAATCAACTGTCTGAATATGCTTTTTTGCCTCTTTTCTTGAGACAAGCTGTTTCCTCTACATTTCCACCAATAAAACACTTATATAGGTACGCAGCGATGACCTATGGATGCTGATTAAAATGTAAACTTTTTTCCATTGATCTAAAGCAACATCTTAATTAAAACATATGGCCGTATTTATTTCATGTAACTTAAGAAGTCCAGACTTGACATGTTGAACTAGTTGGCTAATTCGTCTGAGGCGATTCACTTATTTATAGTCAAGGGGGAGAAATGCATACTCCAAGGGATGATTCACCATTCTGAGACAGGCACCTAAAAGAGGTCAGGTAAGTCACCTTGTAGAGGTATTATTCTCTTTTGAATGTAAAAGATGCCTGGGATGAGTAGTGTTACCTTGGAATGTTAAGCAATAAGCAGAATTTGAGGAGGAAATGTGCCAAACAAGCACTGCCTCTTTGATTTACGCTGCAATACAGATGTATTGCTGGGGCTGCTGGCACAATGCAGATGTGTCGCACACCTGCCGCTAGGAAAGCTGTAACAAGTTGTCAGTGATGCTCACTCTGTGATTTGTACTGATGCTACACAAATGCTGCACAAGCAAAACTTGTATTTAAAGGCTTGTGCACCATAATTTGTCCCTTACTCTTCCAGATAGTTGCCTGGCAGACGTACTCTGAATTTTCTGTTATCTGCACTTGGACATCTGTATCAGGGACATTTGTGTAGAGTGACAGCTGAATACATACAAGAACTAATCAGTCCCTAAGGGTGCAACGGTTTTCTCTCTGTCAAACTGGTTTATTTCTGTTTTTCTTAGAAAAATATGAAGCTCATGAAGTATAGCTTACCTTTCAACACCAAAAGGTGTTTCTTCCCAAAGGGTGAGAGATGTTCAAGATTTATGATTCTTCTGCTGTCTGATTTGCCAGTCTGCATGATTTATGATGAGCTTGTTCCAACGCTAGCTATCGGATCGTCCTTTTCAAACCAGAGTCTCTCACGCTAATAGTCAGTGCAATTCATAATTACTTGTCACTGGGCCTGATTATTATCTGAGTGGATTGATACGCATCCACCAGGCAGCAGGTCTTGCTTGTTGATCCATTTTCTTCTGTGTAGGTCTTACGACTTAAAGGTATGCCCAGAGTGATAACAATAACTCAAAATTTAGAGAATTGAATTTTATATACCCAAATTAGCTATGATGAAGATTAGCTGTGGTGTCTGATCATAAATAACAGATGAAGTGTGGACTGGGATAGCCAAGCACAGTATTACGTTGCATCCGCGTATGGATGTAGTAGCTCCCATATACAGCTGACCTAGTTTGTGTGCTTCCTGATCTTGCCCAACATGAGAATTCATCGGTTTGTCGATTTACGTATGCCTGAATTGAGTGTTAGGCTGCTGCTTTGGGAACGAATAGCGTGGACAAACTCCTCAGTTTATGTATTATTGGATTTTCGGAACAAGGCTGTTCTTGGCTGCTGAAGCAACTTGTTAATGCAAAGTCTACGAACCTCCGTCTCAGCAATAGCAACCATGAACTGTCAGGAATGGTAGTGGACCTGTGCGCTTGGGATTGCTGCCTTGCCCGGTGTTTTGAGTTTATTGAGACCACGCGCATATGGGGTTTTTTTCTTTGATATGAGAGAAAATATCTTTTAGTTTGAATTCTTCACTCATTTCCATTCCTGAGAACAGTGTAATTAGAAATATCTGAAGTAAAAAGATGAGTTGAGGCAGAAAATTAATTTTGGTTGTAGCCATCCAGTCTAGCAAAGAAGCAATAGAGCTCATTCAAATTTTCGAATGATGAAATAAAATAGAGATAGTGTAGCTGAATTGTATTTATAAATAACTTTATTCTGGCTTATTTTAAAACAAATAACATTTTCTTAATTTTTTATTGCAAAATTTCTAGACATTTTTTGATATTGTAGTGTCCCAAAACTATTAAATTAATGAAACTTTGAAGTTTCATGACAGTTTTAGTAATATAACTGAGTAAGAAATAGAATAGTTGCTATTTTAGATTTGATAACTGCTTTATATGCAGCACAGAGAAGAGAGGAATAGACTTAGTTGGTATACTGAGCAAAGCAAAAATATTACTCTTCCTGTGCGTCTTTTTATTCAGTAAAGAAACTTGTGTCCAGTTGAACAACATGATGTTGGGACCTTGTTAGGATATTATTCCACTCTACTGAATCAAAGGCTTTTACAGTGTTTTCTGGAGCTTTCTGTAATCACATGGTCTCTTCAATCATTTTAGCAGTAATGTAACAATTTCTTACGCCTCTTGCTCTTGTATGTATACATCCATCAAGTTTTTAATTATATGCAATCTTTTCACAGCAGTTTAACAAGGGAGGAGTAATGCATGAAGCAGCAATAAACATTTACAAGCCAATGTTTGTCAATTATCACTTGGGTAAATACATTTTAAAGACCAGGGCATCCTGATTTGCTCCAGCGGCAATCTCGTAATTGGAACAAATACAATTTAGAGCACACGCTTATGGTAGAAAAGATACTAGGGAAACCGAGGGGAATGGAGATCTAGGATTGGAAATAGTTGCTTGATTTCTCATGGAAGCCTGTGTTTTTAAGAAAGCAAGATGTTGCTTTCTGTCAGTTTAAGCTTTTTTTTGGTTGTCTTTTTTGCAACACAGGGTATGAAAGTGGAAAACTTCAGTGAAAGCGCACATTTATTGTAGAGGAGAGCGCTAAGACTTTTCAAATAACTAGTGACCTAAGTGTAGCATGACCTGTGCTATCATCTGTCTCTAAAGGAAAAGAAATCTCTCTTCAATTTTTATTTTGGTAATTACCAACCTTTGCTCTTCAGAAGTCTGGGCTTCGGTTGTTTCCCCTCATGCGAGTGATCCCCGAGTGTACGGTCATCATTTCAGAGTTATTCTCACTCCTATTGGAGTCTCTTCAGGGAACTCCAGAGGAAAGGGAAAAAACTCTTCATCACCAAGGTACATGGCATTTGTCATGAGCTGGCAGGTGAACTCAATCAAAATCAACTCACAACTCATCCTTTCCTCCTGAGTAATTTAATTTGAAAGAAAGGTACTGGACTTCACTCTGTTTCCAAAAAACGTGTGTGTGGTGACGCTGGTACCACATATGGTGTTCTACCTCCGCCTTTAAGTTGTCTCTGTATTACGCAAACAAGTTCATACCTGCAGTTTCTCCTCAGTTACAGCATATCATTCAGACGCTGTCTAGACTGGAGGGTTTTTTTTTCCTTTTGCTAAACACAAGAAGTCACAGAGGTTTCCTTGAAATCCTCCACACTGGGTCCCTATACATTAGGTCACTTCAGTTAAGCTCCATGAGGCAATATCTCATCAGGAACAATCAACCTAGTCAGGCCTGGTATGCTGTGAATTGCCTGTGATGATCCAAGTCACAGAGAAGACCACTCTTCCAAACTTCCAGCTGCTGCCATTTCTTGCCTCTTACAGCCAGTATTTGCTCTTTTCAAGGGCAGCCAATTAGCCAGGCTAGAGCTCTCTTTCCCTGCACAGCTGTTGGAAACTATCGTCATTCCTTGGGAAGCTGTGGGATGGGACCGAATTGCATTGGACAGTTTCACCATATGCCACACTGCTCTGCCTCAGGTCAGCAAGTCTCCCAGGAGTTTCTGGATGGAAGTGAGTTAATTTCTAGCTCTCTTGTCCTGCACGAATGTGGATGTGTCCTTACGCACGCTTAAGCAGCAGCATGCCCTGGCAAGGTCACAGAGTGGCAGAGTGAATTTTTAGGAGATCCTAAATGTAAATCTGTTCATGGCAAAACAAGATCTTCTCCAGACGATGGCTTGTTCCTGGTTTCCTCATTTGCACTGTGAATAAAGCCTTGAGTCAGACCTTTGAGGTAGATGTGCATAGATATTTCTCCTATAATAAGCTCCCTGAAGAGGATGAAAAGCTTTTGAACTCAAGCCAGATTTTAACTGAGTCAAAGCTAGAATAAGTAACTTCTTAAATCCAGAAAACCCGGAGTAGCTAGATAAGATGGAATGAAAAGAAAGTGTACAGGATTTTTGTTGATTTACAAAATCTGCTACCCACTGTGTCTGTTCAAAAGGTTTTTGCTTCCAGGCAGTTTAACAGCTCTAAATCACAGCAAATGCTGCACTGACTCCTCTGATACTGAGGAATTTGCCTTCCAGCTATCTCTTTGAGGTCTGGGTGTTTACTCCGGGCTCTGGGCAGTCTGTGTGAGCTGCAAGCATCCCCAGTCTGAGCTGTGACTCCCTTTTCTCTTGGCAGGCACTGCAGTCTCTGGAAGGTAGGTCTTTCTTTCTGTGCTCAGTAGTTCCCTAGAAGAAAGGCGGTTTCCCCTCCTTCCTCTGCCTTACTGTTTTTTTTGGAAGGAACATCTCGTGCTTGTGCAAAAATATAAGCAAGCATACACGTGGATTTGAGCTTTCCTGTTAAGGTCTAACATATGCTTTTCCTGCACTCCCTCTTATACCAAAGAAAAGTTTATACTGAAGGAAGGCCACATCAAAATTATTTCATAGCCTCAGCCAGATGAATCACTTCATCTACCTCGCCATGCTGTCTATAAATAGATTAGGAACCTACCTCTAGCCATCTATCTCTCTGTATTAGGGCTAGGTTCTTTATTCTAGTCCTGCCAGAATGGCTGGTTTGTCCACAAAGAAACTGGCAGCTTAGGGTGTTCTGCTAAATTGCAGGAAAGGATCATGAGCTTTATTTAACGGAGATATTTTTTAGACTGCAGTCATAGCCACAAGTACCTCCTTATGAGAACACGAAACGTCCTGAACTACTACTTCCATCTTAAAAAGTCAGAGACATACTTCATCTAATACATAAATTTTCAAGATCACAACATCAACTATTCATCCCCCTTCATGAAAGCGTAAAATCCACTTCTGTCTTGAGAAGACTCTTGCATCCTACTAGAAACTGTATTTTTAGGGGTCAGATTTTGTCCTAATAGATTGAAGGGGACATTGTATAAACTGATAACTTTTTTGCAAAAAATGTCTGTCATATGCATCATATCTTCTAGGATATAGATGGCATGGCAGTCGTTCTATCTGAGCCTTCTGAGGCAATATTACACAGATGGTGTTGACTTTTAACAATTTCCAAACAAATAATTTTCTTCTTCTGATAATACATCTCCCTCTAGCAGAGACCTTATTTCTTTTATTGGAGCTCCAGGCTGCTCCTGCAGTTGGTTGAGAAACTTCTCAGTGTTGGGGTTCTGCAGAGAGCCTACCTGGTAGTTTTCTTGTTACTTCCAGAAACCATTGCTCCGTTGCTGTGGGTGATGAGGACTTGAGTAAAGCTCTTGTGATGTCTCTCCTTATGCTCTCTGTCTTTTAGACACTCATGGACTCAAAAGTTAAGTATGTGCATCATACGCGCATGAAAGAACAAGAGTCATGTTTAACAGCCTTGAAAAGTGTACAAAAATGATACTTGTATAGACCTGCAGATATTGCTGGAGTCAGGAGACCAACTGTGTTGTTGAGGAATAGTGAGCGTGTTTGCCTGTGCACCCAAAATTGCTGCCTTGCTGTACAGTGCTCGTGATAAATAGCTTAGTGAACTGATCTGTCGGTCTTTGAAAAGGCAAAGAAAAAGGAAATGGAAAAAGGGAGCCTAGATGAAAAACTACTTGTCACATCTTGCAAAAATGATTGATAGTTCAAAAGGAATCTTGCCTTCAATAAATGAATATAGAAACGCATAAATCTGAAATAAATAAAATGTTGTGACTTCAATGTTGCTTTCTCCTTTCTGGATTTCTCTGTTGCTTTCTTCAGTTTCTCACTTCCCCTTCCCTCCTGCCCCTTGTGATTCCCTGTTTACCTTTCTTCCCTGTCAGCATATAGTTTTTATTTACAATTTTTATGTTCTTTGTGGATATCCCACATTGATATTTTTCTTCCCTTTCTATCTCTTCTGCCTCTGCTTTGTTCTCCTCTAGTCAGTCATCTTTTGATAGCCAGACGATTCTTACTTCCCCTGCCTTTTGTGGCCTGTGTACTGCATCTCCTTGGAGAGACTCTCTCTCCTCCACCATATCTGTATCTTCTCCATTGGTCTTAGACTACATGCTGGAGAACGCATCTCGAAGGTAGATATTCCAGGAATGTTGGCTCCCACACCACTTGCTGTTTCAGACTGCTTAGGCTGAATGAAGACTAGCAATTTTCTCAGATGCTCTCTGACAGCTCCAGCATTTTGGGAACCTCACGATGATGTTCCCTTTCCCTTTGCCATTCCAAGAGCACCGTGTTGTATGGAATTCTGTAGTACTCATATCTCTGCCTCTTGGACCTGCGTAAGATTTGAATCAGTGAGGATGATGTCATGACCTAAAGTGTGACCTGCTAGTTGGGTCTAGCTCAATGAGGCCTGAAACTACAGCTATTAACTTGTCATTATCAATTATGGAACTGCAGAAGCTTTTGAGTGCGTAGTAGATTAAAAATAATAATGCAGACCAGAATCAGTAAAACTAATATAGCATATAACTATGAGCTGAACAAAAGTTTTAATAAAAATATTAAATTTTGCCTGTACAAGTAGATTTCTGAAAATGAGAATATATAACTTAAGTAAGCTAAAATAATTAATCTCAGAACTGTGAAGTTTCCTATCCCACAGCACTGCAACAGAATTCTGTAAAGCCTTTTTCCACTGAAATTAACTGTTTTCTTTTTGTACGATGTAATCATATTTTGATATTCAACTAATACAGAATACTTTTTTACTCTGAACTTATTAGCGGTTAGGAGAAATAACAGGGAATAATGTTTCTTATGCTGTTACCTTAATTATAATGTCTTATGCTGATTCTTAAATTTAGTTTTAAATACAGAGATAGGTCTTTATTTTAACTGTGTAACACTTGGAGAAAGCTGGAGTCTTATAATGGAGCTTTTTCTAGATTATTAGACAACTCTTTAATTTTAGGAAAAGGAACAGACTTTATATAATCTCAATGTGACAGTTATTTTTGATGAATCCATATTGATTGAATGCTTATGGAACGTTCCTAATTTGAAATATTTTGGGAAGAGAGCACTATTTTAACCAATTATAGCAATAATTCGTCTTATGCTGTTTTATTTTATACTAGTGTATCTTCAAACCTGTCAATAACTAAAAGGATATAATGCAACATTTTTTTTAGAAGAGGTGCTTGTACTGGTTTAAAAAAAACCCAGCAGATTGTGAAAGTGTTTTGCTGTTTGTATCCACCCCAAATGACTAGTTAATTTGTAGATATCTATGCTGTAGAGCTCTGACAGACACACAGTGAATCTCAGCTTTAGATTCCCTCTACTTTCACTTAAGTAAGAGAGATGCTTTCAGGGGGCAACTAATCCACCCTAAAATAGCCAGGCATCTAAGCCATACATTCTGAGTCCTGTTGTAATTAGCAAAGACAGCACAGCAAGCCCTTAGGAATAAAAGCCAACAGTTAAAGTGGGTGAAGAGAAAGTGTGTTCTCCTCACGGTGGAGCAAAATTTTTTGGAAGCTCAGCCGACACCAAGTTGTGAAGAAGAAGCAATGGAGCATGAGTCCTTGTATTCTGTGTTTCATTTTATCTGTGTACCCGTCAGTGTCAACACGAATGGTGTGTGGTGTGTGCTGTTACCGTAAGCTGGCAAAAAGATAACTCTCGAAGAGTCAGTTTGGAGTTTTAGAAAGCAGGCACTCTTTATTGCAGCACTGGGTGCACAGGGGATGGCTCCACGTAGTGTGCACACCCACTTGCTCAACTACAAAGATTATATGCAGTCAAAATATACATATTCATTAGATTTCTGAGAAATAATTAACACATTCATACTATTTCCATAACTCATTAATATATGTAAATGTCCTTGACACATGCGCATTTATGTCTATTGGTGGTCTTGCAGGGCTCTCTGGTGGTCATCGATAGTCTTCCTCACCATGTCTGCTGAATGAACTCTGTCTTCGCGCATGCTCAGTTTGCCCTTTGGCCTAATTACACGACACTTAATTAGACAAAACTAGCTCATTCTAGCATATACTCCTTATCTACTCTATTCAAGGCTACTGTGTCTCAAAACTTCCTTTTATCTACCCAAGCATAGCACCTGTTTGACTTACCTGCTCATAAAACATCCCGAAATCTGGCTGTATTGCTCTAAGGAGGGAACCATATGTGCTTCAGCTTGGTATCAGTGCTAAGGCTCCTTTGTATTTCTTCCTTACACCAGCCTAACTGTCTCCTCAGGGGTTCTTCACTGGTGTATACAGTCAAAGTAAGGGACAACACATGGAGAGGAGCTTTCATTCATCTGTATGTGACCCTGTGAGGCTGCACTCGGAACTCTTTGTTTTGGCACCCTGGTGTAGTAAGTACGTTGAGAAACTGGAAGGGTGCCATGGAGGGCTGCTGTGATGAGCAGAGGCTAGAGTCTGCATCATGTGTGAGGGAACTGGGCTTTTCTAGTTGTGAAAAGAAGGCTAGGAGCACTCTAATAACAGCCTTGAAATGTATTTACAGAAATGACATGGTGGTCTTAGTAGTACCAGAGAACACAACAAGTGGCAATGCTCACAAACGTTGCATGGGGAGGTTTAGGTTGGGCATTAGAAAAAAGAATGTCAGTAGGTGGATCGTAACTGGAACAGGACACCCAAAGAGGTGGTGGAGTCTCCGTTCTTGAAGGTTTTTCAAGACTCGGCTAGTTAAAAGCTACGGGAGACCTAATGATATAATGTTGGTAATAGTCCTTCTTTGAGTGGGAAGCTGGTTGGATCTCAGAGTTACACGGTTCCATGACACCATTTCTAGAGTTTTGTGCTTTTCCTTTTTGAAGATGATGTTACTGTGGGGTTCTTGCTTCTGGCTCGCCCTCAGCTGTGGAGAAGAGTCTTACTGCTTATTTGCAACCTGTATGATTGCACATTAGAAAACATTAATGCAAAAACATGAGAAAAAAAAGGCATTATGGAAGGTCCATGTGTTTTGGTATTAACATTGTTCATTTCTAAAAAAATCTGCAACTGATTTTTTTCTTTTGGTGGTAGGAAGGGTCTCAGTGTACAAAATGTATAGGAAATTGCAGACTGCATGTGAAATTTGGAATCACAGAATTGTGATTTTAATTGCAAGGTAATAGGAGAGAATGGTAGCTGTTGTCTCAGGCCTTGGACCTCCACTATTTCTGTCTTTCTTTGTGTCTTTAGAAGCAGACAGATAATCAATGTACAGTCTTAAGTGCAGGTGTTATAAATTTACTTTAGTACCTATCAGCCAGGGGATTATTGGTATATTAAAACATTAGTATTTAAAACTTGCACATCAAACCTTCTGGATCCAACAGCTCCTCTAACTGTAGCCTACATAAAATGTTGGGGGAAAAAAACTTAACAGTAGTGTCTTTACTAATTAAACAGTCTAACCCAGTATAATAACCATTTGAATTCCTAGGGAAGGTCTTCTGGAAAGAAGCTGAAGTGTAGTGGTTGACTTCAAAGTGTTTCTGTGAAAGGTTTTGAAATCTGTCTCCTTTTAAACCTTGGCTGACAAAATTAGTTCTGAAAAAAATGATGTTTGATAAAGTTTATTTGGAAAGCAGATGCTTGCTGAGTCAGAGGTCATGGGATTAGAATATTGTACACTGATTATATCAGGCAGCAGCTGCGGCTCTGATTCATGTGCCAGGTTTACATAAAAAAGGATATTTCTTCTGGGACCAATCAAAAATACTAATATTTGATCAAGGAATTACTAGCTGAATCTTTATTAATTGCAGAGTGAGATGTTCAGTGACCTTTATTTAAGATGATTCTTCAGAGACTAAAAATTAGCTAATCTAAGTATGTTTCATTTAAAGTAGACTAACCTCAGAAATATCATTAGGAACTAAGCATCTGTTCGTCAATCAAAAAACTCTTTACAGAAAGAGCTCTTAGTTGGTACTTCTTATGAAGTCAAAAGAGACTTCTAGATGAAGTAAGTCCACCAAAATAGCAAATTTTGCAGAATATTATAATACATGAAATGAAAATGAAAGATATATTTCAACTAAGTGCAAAGGCAAAGATAAAACTTCATTATGGAGCATAGAAGTAATTAAATTGCTTTCTTCAAGTTACTGTGGGTATATGGAATATGTTATACACCGTTTTCATAACCTCTGTAATCTTGAGCATGATGGGTTCAATGAAGATGGAATTTCACTGTAGGATTTTACTTACTTTATTCTCTATACTTGCTCAAGAAATTTCGTGTAAGTGACTTCAATCTCCACTTGGTATGTCTGGCTAAAATATGATAATAATTACTTTCAAAAAAATGTCAAACTAGTATAGGGTAGGCAATGGCAATAGAATTGGATAAGTGATGCATAGAATGGCATAGCTCTGTCCTGAGCAAAGCCGGTGACTTCAGTGAAGGCTTTAGTGCAAGCTACAGGTGAGACTAAGTAAGCATTCTTTCAGTCTCAAGGTCCATCTTCATTAACCTACAGTTTCTCAAGTTTAGTGTACTTTGGGAACAATTTGCCAGCTCCGTTAGCCGCCCAGGTATGAATCTGAAATATTTCCACAGCGCTAGTATTTTTTTTACTGTCATAGGAAAATAAACATTTCTTGTTTTATTTTCATGGGCTCTTTCTTCATTGGTTTGTGAGTTTAATTTCTTCCAAAAAAGATCCTTTATAAATTGCAAATATGACTCTGTCATAAAATTTTAAGAAATCATTGCCATTTTTGTAGGAAATAATTTAAAAGCTGGAGGGAGGGGAAGATTCATACCTGTTAACTGTAAGCTTTTGAGTTACCTAAGCTAGCAATCTGGTCGTGTTGGGCTTCCTAGAGAGTGACCAGAATTGGGGTTCAGAAACAGATGAAGATGGTTCAGAAATCATGTGTTCAGCTTTGAACACAGGCCTTTCATTTAAGTTACATTTGCATTCAAAATTAGATGGAAATAGAAATTATTTGCTTGAGTTTGCACACTGATTTTATTTTTAAGCACTTTTCCAGAATGATGTACTTTTGAACAAGTCAGTTCATGGGGAAACTTTTGTCCATTCTTCTAAATGGCACACAAGCTGGAGGGGTATTTTCCTATTTTGTTCCGCTTCTTAGTCTCCAGACAGAAAAATTAATGAAAAATGCAGCATTTTCTTTCGCTGGTGGAATGCATTTATAGTGAAAGTGTTACCACTGTCTGATAAATTGTGGAATGCAGTGGGATTTCTTTTTCTTAATTTCTTAATTTTTTTACTTGAAATGCATAGAAAACTTACCAGCAAACATACAGTAAGTATTGTGATGAAAAACTTAAAAAGCCGTAAATGTAAATAGAGAATTCTCCACTTTACTGCTCCCTCCTTTTGCACATCCATATGTTGCAGTCCTTAAGAACATGTTTGCAATGAGACCCATTTTCCATGTAGTGCGCAAGCTGGAGAGTGAATGAGGGGCGCATATGGAGTTCAGCAGTTTCAGGGTCCAGAACGTGCTCGCTTATTTTTCCTTTTGTAATACACACCCTACTTGTTTCTTGATAAATGTAATCTCTCTCCCTTTGTAGCAGCAATATATAGGAAGGACGAGTATTTTTGAGTAGTGGAGAGAACACTGAAAGGATCTTGGCTACTACTGTAGCATTTCCCTGTGGTGGGAAACACCATCTAGGAGGAAAATAGAACACTCCTTGCTGAAGGCAGGCGCTGGCTGGTGAGCAGGGAACGTGCAGTGGAACTACGCCTCAATTGATGAGAGTATCTCTTTCTTTCTAAGCACTTCAACTTATAATTTGAAGCCTTATTTTGAAAAAAAAACCCAAACAAAACAAAACAGCCAACCCTGTCATTTGTAGCCCTGTTTGGTCTTTGCTTAGGTAGTAGAGTAAACAGAAGTCATGAAGAGCATGTGCATAAATCTCTTTAGTGATGCAAGCCTCGTAGAACAGTATCGGTTGCCACATACTTGCATGTGTTCAAAGGGACACAGCCTGAACTTTGGCCTTTCTGCCTCAAAGGTAGTTTAAGTTGCAAAATTAGCAAGGTCTGTAGGAAGCTGGGGGTTTTGCTTGTTTTGGTTTTGTTTTGCTTGGATTTTTAAATTGTAATACAAAAACTACAATTGTCTTCTATAGAAATTTGACTGCAAAGCCTATAAGACTTTTTAAGTCTGTAAAGACCATACCGAAAACAACAGTAGAACAAACCAGTGAATAGCAGTGAATGGTTTATTTCCTTTGCATTGCATCTCTGCTGTATAGTAGGCTAGCTAGTAAGTCTGTGAAGAATCTGATAATCAAGGGTCTTTTGGACCTAGGAATCAAATCTTTTCGGTAACTATTTATCAAGATTGTATTTGTGTTTGCACTCCAGAGGATTCCACAACAGATGCATGGTTTACTAAACTGTTAAGCTTAAGTTATGGTGAGTCTGCAAGTTTTTCTCCTGTTTTAGTCTTTGAAGCTGCTAAAAGTATTCTGTAAAAAGGAAAACCACATTTAAATACATTTAAATTAATAAATAAAATGTTCCTCTGTATAAAAATACATTCATAAGTGCGCAACGTTCTGGCCATAAAGATGACTACATCATCCTTCTTGTTAGCAGGAGGTAAGGAAACAAGAATGTATCTGTTGCTAGTTTGGGGGTTTGCCTTCAAAAAATCAATACCAAACTTTGGAAAGACACTGAGATATTTTAAAATAAAAATATTTTATAAACTCTCTCTCATCTCTTGTTTTGATTGATCCTGGCCTCTCTTTTCATCAGAAGACCAGCAGATTGTGAGCAGGAGTACACTTGCATTTCCCTTCAGCCATGTGATCGCCTGCCAAGCCTTGCAAACATATATTTTGCTGCACTGTTTGCAGATTTCTTTTTGATGCCTATAATGCTATAGAACTTGAATTAATGCCCAACTTGACAGTCATTATGCTTTAAAATAATTGCTATGGGTTTCTTTGCTGGTAAAACCAGGAGAAGAAATTAATGAGAGATTCCTTTTCATTTGCCGCTTTAGTACTAAACTGTTCTGGACTTTTTTTTTCCTTCAGTTTCCTGAATTCTTCCTTATCCTACCTAATAATGGGCTTTTGAGTGCTAATTAGTAACTGCAAAAAATAGCTCATACTTTTAACAAGATATGAGGTGTCTTGTTCTGATAATATATGGTAGAGCAGTTTTATTTTGCATTGTGTCCATTGTACAGTTTGTACCTCACGAATTCGGTAATTAAGTAGGGGAGGGGACTAGGAGGAAATACCCTTGTGGGGACAAGGTGCTATGAGGTTTCCTTATTTTTATCAGTGAAGACATGCAAGACTGCAATTTTTTTTTTTTCTTGTTTAATTTCAATCAGGGAGCTTAATCATATTTCAATATCAAATTAAATGATGGTGCATTTATAATTTGGTGTATTTAAAATTTGCTTCTGTTGTAGTAGAAGTTGTTTTGTTAGTGTCCCTATTAATAGGGGAATCTACTTTTGCAATTTAGAAGGAAATGTTTGGCGGTTTATCTGTATTGTAAAAATAAGATACAAGGACTAACTCAAGCTTGCAGGTCTGCAATTACGGCATCTAGTCACTCTAATTTCAACAGCTTTTCATAGCACTGCTTAATTCTGTAGGATCACTCAATTTGCTTGATTTTTCTGTCCTTGAAGGACAATGAGTCTGATTTCTGTTCTGATAAGAGGGTTCACGCAGAAGTCAGGCTTCTAATTTGCAAAGGCTTTGGAGTCCTCGTAGCACCTCTTCTTGTGAGATTTGATTAAACTTTTAGACTTAGAGTTTGCACAATATGTGCCCTTCACTTACTTTTTACATATAATGAATAGTCCACAGACTTAGCTCTATGCAAGTCTAAGTCTATGGGAAGCTCTTGTGTGCGTGATAGATTGAGCAATGCTAAGCAGAGCTTGGGAAGAAGAGCAGCAGGATGTTCACGTTCATAAAATCCTCCTTGGTTAAATAATGCCTCAATAAAAATTGAGGAAGTGCTATAGTGGGACCCAGTGGCTTGTGTCCACACTGCTCCTAACCATGATAGCAGGAGCACACTGTTGCTGTGGAAAAGGCCTCAAGTTACGCCAGGGGAGGTTTAGGTTGGATATTAGGAAAAATTTCTTCACCGAAAGGCTTATCGAACATTGGAACAGGCTGCCCAGGGAAGTGGTGGGGTTGCCATCCATGGAAGTATTCAGAAGACAGGTAGACGTGGGGCTTAGGGACATGGTTTAGTAGTGATATTGGCAGTGTTATGTTGATGGTTGGACTCGATCTTAAAGGTCCCTTCCAATGAGTCTATGATTTAGCTGTCTCCTGTTTGTACCAAGTCAGTGCAAGGAGTGTTCCTGGCATGATAAGAAGCCACCTGAGTGCGTGTTAGTGGCATACTAAGCTTCAGGATATGCTTGGGCTTGTGGGATCATGTGCATTTCCAATGACACTTTTCAAAAGACAGGAGAATCCAACCAACTTTGCTAATGTTCCTTTCTTTTCCTGTGCTGTAAGAAGTGAGACTGTTTCTACAAAGAATTAATCACCTCTGTTTAATGTGTACATCACTGAACTCCAGTGACATACACTACAATGTATGATTGAGGAAATGTTTAGGATGTTTAAAATGTAATGGCCTAGCATTTTCTTTGAAGAATACTTTATTCACTGATCTTTCCGGCATGACAATGAAAAGTTAGTAAATGCAGTTTTAAAGACTCTCTGAATTTATTTATCTTCTGTTCTCCTTGAAAAGATCCAAAGCCTGGCAGGTTAACTGTCTTTAAAATCTGTAGTATAAACATCGCAGGAGATTATTTTTCCGACTAAACCAGAAGTCTGCAAAAATGACATGTGGGACAGAGAACAAATAGAATGTCTTGTGTTTGTGGGGTGTTTCAATTCAAAATAGGAAACTACACTTCCTTAATATTTTTCTTCTCTTTTCAGAGACTGTAGGCAATCAAGTGTTCATCCTAAACGCAAACTGAAATAGCTGTCAGAACTTTTAGAGAAGTTAGGGGTACAGAAGCATTTCATCTTGAGATTTCTTTTCCCTCCCTCAAAGTTTGAGTCTGTTTGGGTGAGTTACCCAGATCAGATTTTGTCCAGCGTAAATAAATATGGCTGCAGGTATTATAGTACCAGTAGTTAAAATTAATGATGAAAAATTCCCATGCAAAGCAAAGTGATGATAGATACTAGTAATACAGGCCAGGATGTAAAGACTGAGATTTGCTCATCTGACAGCCAGAGCCACGCGTGGTGCAGAATTTTTCTGACCAGTTTCTCCTCTGTTTGCAGAGTAACTTTTCAGGTCTTCTCCCTTGCAGTAATGCCTCTGAAAACTGGTTGTAGCCCAAATTCTGACTATTTCTAGTTTTAATTTCTTTCTTCAGTTCTAGCAGAATGAATCTCCCATCTTCCTTTGCAGGAGGAACAGGCTTCTCTGTGACTTGATTATGGTATGCATTTTCATAGTGTGGAAAAGATAAGAGAATCTGACTTTGCTAATGCCTTGTTCTTTTCCTGTACTGTCAGAAACGAGAATGTTTCCATAAATGATTAATCATCTCCATTTAATAAGCCTATGTCTTCATTTCCTGTAAGAACAGATGGGAAGAGATGTCTGTCTCTTTTCTGCATTATTAGGTCTACGGAAACTTAAGATGGCTAAAGCAGATTTTGGAAATGAATTGATTTGTCCAGTTTGTCATGAAGCAAGGTCCAGCATGGAATTTCTTCGCCAGGGCTAGCAGTTGTAGCTCTAGAGGCCTCTCTGGTATCCATCTTTCTGGAGGATGCTTGATCCAAACCAGAAAGGATTCCACAGAGCTTGCTAGGCAAAATGCTACTCAAAATGGTCCTCAATGAAGCAGGGCTCTGCAGGATTTCATAGTGTCTATTTTACATGATACAGATTGTTCCCATGGTGTTGCTGGGACTTAAAGAACATGGGATTGGTTCTTGTTCTACATCTCTTTTTTGAAGGCAAACGGTTCTTTCTACCTTATAGAGAAGGTTGAAGTTGTATGGTTGTAGGATTATTAGACTTCGGAGATGACAAAGCTTGGATGTCACGATTGCTTGTCCACTCTGTCTGCCCTTTATTTGTATGATAGCATTGTTCTGGGCATCAAGTGTCTTGTTGGCAATCTCTGACAGACTTTGCAGTAGTCCGAGTGTAATCTTTGCTACGAATTCTTTTAGAGACCATCTGTTTCTTGTAATTCCCTTGAGATTCTTTGCACTGCTTATTTTATCAGTACAGGCTTGTGATTTTGTACACTGGGTAGTGTGTTGTGTATTATGGACCCTACCAGTAAATGGCTGACTCACTGCATGCTCAAGATCAGAGGTGCAGATATGTAAATGTGTCCAGAATATGTACAATAAGGATATCTTCTTTAAGTGATCATGCATTCTGTCCGCCATTTAACATGGTATTTTCCTTTTTTGTTTCCACTGCCCCACAGTGCTAGTTTGCAAAGTTATTAAGTGCTCATGAACAGTGCCTGGATTTCTTGTACATTCATAGTTTTTCATGGCTTGGAGTTATAGTCTAATGTCAGAGAAGTACATTGGCAGAACTGTTCTTAAAATACAGCAACAAACTCAAAAATCACCGAGCTTTCACTCTCTTTTTCCAGTTTGTGTTAGGGGTGCTTCTGTTATGGAAGCAGTTAGATAATCACAAGTGATGTGAGCACAGTGTGCCGTACAAAACACCCCTCTGGCTTTTTCCTCGAGGACTCTGGCATCATGAAAAGCTAATCTGCAAGAAAAATTGTGAGTATTAAAAACAAATGAATAGTCACTGTGCTCCCTCTGTTTCTCACTTATGACCCTCATCTAGCTTCCTAAACAAAAGCATGTAGCAATCTGTCAGAGAAAGTATTCTTGACATCCTCAAAATGAGCTTCTCCCTCCCCTTTTTTTTTCTTACTTATTTAAGTTCTTGCATAATTAAAATCTCTTTGACGTCCTGCTTACACTCATATAGTTATCCTGTCGCAGGATTGGTATCCATCTGGCTCACAGCTGATGGAACTTTATAGTAGGCCACTCTCCTCATTATCAGGCACCACTGGGGAACTCGTGACCTTAAATGTCACCATGGCTATACTTTTTCATCTCCCACCAAGTGTAATGATCAGTAGGCTACACAGTTTTTTTTGTTTTGTTTTGTTTTTTTAATCTTGAAAGGCATTTGATTTAAAACAACTTGCTCTTGTCCTCTTGTTTTGTAGGTATGTATTGATTATTGATGTATTGATTTTTACACATATTGTAAACATCATAAATACACTAACAAATGAGCAGGGATCCAGCGATTATTTCAAGGCTGTTTCTGGGCATGTCACCTTTAGCTGTTCTAGCTCTTATAAATCGCCACTAGCCAAGAAACACAAACTTGACCTATTCAGAAAGGTAACTCATGTTCCAGTGGTGCAGATACAGCCCACGAAGAGCTGCATCAGCCCATTCAGGATGTACTGGAGTAGGTACACAGGCAGGCAGAGGTCCACTGTACAGCACATATACAGTGAGTCCAGTGAAGCTGCCATTTTTTGTACGTATACACTATATATACAGCGAGGCTGACACAGCTGGGAACTGCTGTGCTTGCGTGTATCAATGGAGTTTTTATTCAGGGGATCCCATTCATCCAGACCAGCTTGTGCATGTACAGTAGGTCTGAAATGTCCTAGATATTTTAGAAATTTTTGTTTTTCCGCACGGGCACAAATATCTCCAGGAGGAAGAATAGGACAGATCTGGGAGAAGAGAGCCCTGTTTTTGTAATGTATCAATAGTATCCATGTCACCAGGCTAATACGTTGAAAGCAGTTCAGCTGAAAAGCTATTCAAATTGAAGTGAGCAGCTGAGCAATGGTGTAATTTAAAGGTGGGCTGAACTTCATGGCAAACACCAAAGGGCAAATGTCTCGGTGAGGCACTGCACTGTATAAGTTTTAATGTTTTCAGAAGTTTGTCTCGGGTTGGAGTATGCTTTTTTTAGCTATCATGCATTTCTAAAGATCTATTTAGGGAAATCCCAGAGTTTCATGAATAAATGAGATGGCATATTCCTTTCTTCATTTCATGAATTACAGTATCAACATTTTAGAGCTTGTTCATGAATTAATAATTACTTTAATCAATAAAAATAATTACAGTGCTAAGAACATTTTAACAATGAATGCTTTCATGCCATTTCCACTCCTTTTTAATTAAAGCATGACAACTCATATTTACCATTTTCATCATGATAGCTCTAAATGGTGAAATTTGTCATCTTTGACTTGGGCTCTAATTATAATTCTTTTAGATGGTTCAAATTTCTTCTCATTATTCAATTATGCTTGCTCCAATTTTAAACCGACGATTTTTTCCTCTCAAAATCTCTTTCATGCTGTAAGAATATCTTTAACTTCGTAATACCCATTTTAAATAGTCTATGCTATTCAGAATAAATGCAAATTAAATATATGAAATAGAAAAACAAATATAAACTGCTGAATATAAATAAATACAGCAGAAGACCAATTATTTCCAGTTTAAATGCATGTATCTTATTTCAGTATAGCATGAAATATTAATATAAATTTGTTGCAAATATAGAAATTGCTAAAAGACCATAATAAGCTTGCCAAAGCAGCATACAAACTTAATTTTTATGCCTGTGAAATAGTCTTCAATTAAACAAAGTCTTATTATTTTTTCATACATAATCTCTTCCTTGCTCTTTCAGTAGATTGCTTGGCATTCCCTTAAATATAATAACTTACTCTAATATTCTTATTCAGCCTGTGCTCCATATCTTCCTTTACTAATATTTTTTAAAATTGGCTATGTGAGAAGAAATTTCTGTTCCTCATCACAGTAAGGACTATTTGCCTCCCAAATGTGCGTTTTTTGTTGGTGCCTCAGAGAGCTGTGTTTTGCCTGCTGCATATCAAAGAGAGTGAGCCACTGAGGAACTACAGGGAAAATTATTATGCTTGAGTTGGCCATATTCGGACATGTAGGACCTAGATTTTTAAAGTCCTTGCTTTGTAAAATATTCTGTAATGCTAAGACATTATACCAGCACTCTAAGACAGAGCTTTTAGTTATTTCAAACACAACTGTGAGAGTACTTGCAGGAATCAACCTAGATTGAGAGCTTCCTGATGTGGATTTATGCCATCTGAATTTAAACATATAATTGTGATAGGTATGTCAGACCGTAAGATCTCTTTGTACTCCCCAAAACCACAATGGTTCCTTTTCGCTCCTTGCTATTAGTATTTCTGTTATTATATGCCTTCATTACAAAGCTTTTGCTACATCTTTCCTGTGCATCAGATTTGCTTGTAGGCTGCTCTGTGTAATAAATAAGAAGAGGTGTATTTGGGCAAGTATCAGCATGGTCCAGTTGCTGTGCCTGTCAGATGGTTTTACCTATCCTAAGGATGCTTTCAGTTGACCTTTACGGTTTTCAACCACTGAATAGTGTCTGCCTAAAAAGCCAAATACCTCTTCCTGTGCCCTTCACAAGCCACCGCTTTCAGCCGGACTGCTGCTTCAGGGTTTTGTTGGGCAAAACCCTGTTGTTGATTTGATCTCTGCAAAGAGATCCCAACATTTCAATTCAACCTCCGTGAACTACTGTGATCGGACAATTAAAGACTGAATTATAGTGTGTGTGCATGGGCGCTAGCAAGTTAAACTTGCAGATGGAAACCAATTTCTGCCATTATATCTCTGGAGTGCTTGACTTAAAATCATCATAAGGTTGTTTCAACAAAATTTTGTGCATGTCGTTTCCAGTTGTTTTAGAACATCCATCAGGAAGAAAGCAGCAAATAAGCCAGTACAGACACAGATCATCATCAAGACTGAAAAATTTGAGATCCACTCTGGAGAGGTTTGCTATTAAACCTAGTTCAGCAGTCAGCAGCTGTATCCTCTGACTGACTTGCCCTTTTCCAGTAGCTTCATACAAACTGGCTTCCCATGGTGGAGATCTCAGGGTTCATTCCATCTCTGGAACAAAGAGTGCTTCTGGGTGTGCACTTCCCTTCCTCTTTTTACCAAAGCACATCTGACCTGTCCTGCTCTGTCTTTTCTTTCTGCCCAGTTCCTTTTTCAGACCCTTTCCTTGCCTCTTCCAACCTCTTCTCTGTGGAGGCCCTTCTGGCTCTGTCTAGGCACTCTTGCCCTCTCTTGGGTGCTGTCCTGCTTGCACAGTGGAGTGGATTACACTGCAGTAGATTAACAAAGTGGTAATAAAAAAAAAAGGAGTAAAAGTATAAAACTTGATGATGGTTACACTCTATTTTTTTACCTAGTGGGCAGTGCCCCATTACAAAATAAGTGCTTCTTCACCTGTCAGTATAATTGAGATTAGTTGGTGTATAAGACTCATACTGGCTTTTTGCACACAGCAGATTTAATTTCTGGTATACTAATTGCAGTTGGTGTGTTAATGTCTTAGTGCATCTTAATGACAAAAATTATTTTTAGAAATTGTTAACTTTATGTGGGTCTCAGAATAGAGGAAGTATATTTTTAAGCTGTTTAAAGTCAGCTTCTTGCAAGGAATAAGGACAAGCTTTGGACTTGGTTGTCATGTATGCAGACAACTAAGAGACAATCAGTGATTTTTATATATACATTTTTTAGTGACACAGAATATGTTTTTATGAAATCCAAAGTAGCAGTCGCCTATACTCAGTTGCTATTTCAGTATGAATTGTAATTACTTTAATGAAGCAGCTATTTCCAGTTTATCACACTGAGAGAGGAGCTCAGATACCTGTTTTCCTGGCATGTGTGTTTGACAAATACTAAATATTTGAAATATTACACCCAAATCCCATGTCAAAGTGCTTTTTTGGCATTATTTCTTGAACCCAGAAAATTAAGATACATCCAAAAAGTGTCTTGAGCAAATATTTGCATTTGTTGGATTTATCATTTGCTGTTGGCAGCTACTTCAAATTATTTCAAGATATCTGAGGTCTGGGAATAATTTGCCATGAAATGATAAAGCTTTTCCTTTAAAAAAAGGCATAAAAAATAATTGCTCTATAAGATGTAACATTTATGAGGTCATATGAATGGTTGTATAATGTGCACATGGTGAGAACTGTGCATTTCACGTTAAATACAAGAATGGCTGTGCACTGGGAAGGAATATTTAAGAAATCAAGAGAACTATAAATGGCCATCTGCTTCATTCTCCATTTTTATTTGCTGGATTAACCCGCTGCAATATTTTAATGGATAATGGATTGCTGTTCCATCTGCTTATTAAATTTTTCATACTGCAAAACAACCTTATCATGAAAAAGGGTTCCTTTCTGTGCATGGAGGGGACGGCTGTCGGGGAAGAGGAAAAACAAAATGCAATATGACAAATGACATGAATTATACCTTTCCTGTTAACCTTTGCTGTGATTCCAATTTTTCCTGTACTTGCTCCTGTCTTCAACACAATGGTCCTTATGTTGCTGTGGGATTACAAAGGAGGAATAAATAGTGGGGTCCTATGATTGTCCTTCCGCCCGTTCTGAGCAACCCTCTACGCTGCGAGTAGGAGAGTGAGTGGTGAAGCCGTGCTGTGCTCTAGTTACTCTCAACTGCTTATGTGGACCTCCTGTATTGTTGCTGACAAAGTATTAATTTGAACAGAATCATGGAATCGTGGAATGGTTTGGGTTGTACCTTCAAAGATCATCTAGTCCAACCCCCCTGCCACGGACAGGGACATGTTCCTGTAGATCAGGTTGCTCAAGGCACAGTCCAACCCGACTTCGAACACTTTGAGTAGCTCCTAGGCTGCTCTTTGCTGAGACTTAACAGAGTTGACAGGCTGAGTAGCATGAAGCTTGTGTGAAACATTTTTCATTTCTTTCTATTTCGCCTCTTTTGTACCAAACAGAGGCAACGGAGAAGGAGCTAGTGTGTGGTTGCCTGTGTGCTCTGAGACTGGACCTCAATTTTGTCCTTTGCTGCAACAGCAGAAAATAGTTGAATCTCAGTTCTGTAAATATGCATTACTGCTTTGCCTATTTGGATAAGCAGCATGACCTGGTTTTGTGAGGTGTTTCCAGGGAGCATTGTTTTAAGGAATGAGCATTTCTAGGTACTGGGGAAAGCCCTTTCCATGAAGGGTAAGTCCTGGGTCTGGGTGCAGGGTTTTTTTAAAAAAAGGGGTAGTGATGTTGAGTGTTGTGCTGTTATTTTTAAGATGGGAAGATGGCTGAAGAACTATTTACCATAATATTATTCCAAGATCGTAAACCGCATAGTAGGATTTACCTAAACAGGCCTAATAGAGCATTTTAACTGTTCCAGTGTGATTATGGTAACAGTGCAGAAGCACAAAGCAAATTACAGCCCAAGCTTGAGAATCTGATGTTTGCAACAGAAATGTGTTGCAGAAAGACATTTGAATACATTGTTTAAAAGAGAAAGACATCTGGTTCAGATGACCCACCAACCCTGGAGTATATGCAGTTGATCAGCCCAGAGCTTATGTTTTCATAAAAATTCCTGTTATCTCCCAGTCTCGTTTCTGAGCGGAAACAGCCCATTAAGATCTCATTGCTAGGCTGAATGCATGGTTCAGATTACTGTTTTCCCCATGTGCACCACATTTGTTTACACTGAATTTCACTTGCCATTTTATTGGCTAATCACTCGGTTTCATGAGCTTTTTCTGCAATTCTCTTCCCTCACAGCATAAATTGCAGACTCCACAGTGCTCCTGACTAGAGACAGGCTGTTTGGTATCTGTGCTCTGTTTGAGCTATCTTACTGTCTTTCACACATATTTCTGAAACGGGACCTTATCCTTTGGTACCTCCTCCTGAGTTTAGTTAGTTTTGCAAGAACTCCCCTTTCCCTTTCCTTGTTTTGGAGAACAAGATACTTAAAAATACAAGGGCTAAAATGCTTCTTCCCAAATTCCCTGCCCTGTGTGAGAGCATTTGCCTTTCATAATGGGCAGGTTTAGCGTTTGTTTTGTTTAGGAAAATTACTTATCTGAAAATGTGTTTTGTCCAAACTAAGCAAGTGAGGCTTGGCATGCTCATGCCTTGCTGTTCACCGTGTCAGCCTTTTATCATCTCTGCCCAGGCTTTTCTGCTGGGCCGCTGTTAGGAGGAGCAAAAAGTCAAAAATGAGTCCTTCCTTGACTCTGAGGACTTCAGTAGGAACATTTTATAGCCCATGGCTATGGAGAAATCACCCACCACTTTACACAAATCAGAGAAGTTAGGTCTTCTGTTTTTGTCTTCAGTTCTGCAGTCAAGAAACTGCAGAGCTTAGAGTGGGAACCCATGAAGCTTCTTGGGAGTACACCATCAATATCCAAAGGGGTTGTACGTGTGATGAGATTTTTCAGTACAAACACCCTGGAAAATTGCAGAAGCTGCTGTATTCCTCATCACATCAGAAGGGCATAGTCAAAGTGAGCTTATACCTGACCACTTGTGCCCTGCTGCTCCTACAGTCAAAGTTAATTGAGTACCACTCATATAAATCATACGGAGTAGTGTGGTGGTAACGGGAATGTGATCTCCCCTTCCTAACTGCTAGTCAGCTTCATAGAGCTGTGCTGTTCAGCAGAAAGCTTTGGCAGATTAATACTATTTGTTTCTCAGATACTGGCTTCAGTTGCAATGATTACATCCCTCTGAGCTATTTCTGTAGGTCATCACTTGAAGTCAAATACTTTTTTTTTTTGTTTTTTAATCTGCTCAGGCCCCTATGAGCTTAACGACTACAAAAATATTAAAAATTAACTTTAAAAAGATGAAAAAAATGTTGATCCAGTTATAAGATGTTTGTAAGGCTATGCATATTAAGGCAATACTTTCTCTGTGCAGTTATGACTTGTTTTCTCAGTCAAAGAAACTCTCAGAAATATGTAATACGGGATTATAGTAGAGAAGACAACTGATGAAAGGGATGTTGTGAACTTTCAAAAAACCGCAAGGTGTCTTGGTTGCCGTCTAGTACAGTTGCTGCAGACAATACCATTTAAAAATACTTCTAACTGAAAATGAAGTGAATTGGCTTTGATCCACATGGTCATAACAATTATTCATCAACTTAGAATAATTATGAAGCGCTTCTGGCATGCCGTAACTCTCCCAGTTGCAGTGAGTTCATGGACTTCATTGACAATGGTCTTAAGAAGCACTTTGCTGATTAATTAGGGAAAAGTCAGTTAAAAGCGAGAATTTCTAATTTTCATGATATGACAAAGGCTTTCTGAAAGATTTAGACCTAATACAGCAAGTATATTTTGTTTACCTGTCACGAATACTAAGAAAAAACTACTCTCCAGTAGAGAGTCTCTCATTTAAAGTTCTTAACATTTTACAGAAGTAGTGGGTGAAGCCCTCCAAATATATAAGGTTTCTGATGATAGCGTGTCCTCTGTGGTTACCTGTACTCCAGAAACAAAGGAAATACTCTCTATCCCATCCTCAGATTGTAGGTGATGGCTCCCTGTGCCAGTTGTTACCAAGATTTGTAACAGACTGTAAAATCAAAGTTAAACTTCCACAGGTCTCATACCGTGTGGTGGTGGCTGATTTGGGCAGTCTCCCTTCTTTGTATGTGCACGGCTAGACAGAAGTTACATGGACAAATTAAGAGCCTCTAGGTTTTAGATTATGGGCCAGGAATATGTTGAGCACATTTGAAAGCTTGAGTCACATCAATAATTGAAAGCGCTTTACAGATTTTTAAATCTTATGAATTAATAAATAAAACATAATAAAATCTTTAGATGTGAAATAAATGAAAATGAAATACAAAGTATAGTTTGGTTTAATAATTATAATTCTTCATCGTGTGCTTCAACATTATCCTATTAAATCTTTGCTCTGAATTGCTGAGACTGACTTTTTTCAGTGCCTAAATTATGGTAGATTGCACAGTAATGAAATGCCTCTTTCTGAGATTCTAATGAAAAGGAAAAATGAGGAAAATGCATGATATGTGTCATTAGATGTTTCCTCTGCAGTGTTAGGAACGCCATTTAAAATTTACTTTTTACTACAATACCTCGTCTTTCCTTATCCTTTGATTTTAATGCAAGAAGGATCTTTTTGTGGTAGGTGGAAGTACTGTGAATTCAGACTTCGAGTGCCGTGTACTTTTAGTGCTGTGATTTTCAGACTTTTCATCCCGCACCAGTGGGAAAACATTGGCAGAGGTTGTCTTTTAGAACTTGGGGAAAATCCTGTGTTTTAAATTGCCCTGAAAATCCTAACCAAATAACAAAGAAGTTGTTTTTTTTTTTTCCCCCAACTAATGGCTTTTAGACTCCATCCGCTTCAGTGCGGGAAGCAGGAGAGCACCGCGGGGCCATTTCAGAGTCTCTGTGCCTTTCTTCCCTGTGGTCCCAGAGGATTTTGAGAGTATGCAACTCGGGGATCACGTATGCGTTGTAAAAGCATTCCTCCAAATGGTTTTGATGCCCTTCCCATGCAGGCCCTGGACTATCTCTCCTCTTTTTGTCCCATTTCTAAGGCATCTAGTTTTGGTGCTAAGGACATCTTAGCAGTCACCCTTTATCTTTTTCAGGAGCAAGGCATTCCTGGGGTGTGCATCGTTTTCCTAAAGGCAGATGGTTTTACCAGGTATGGGGTCACCTCGCCTGGGGACAGTTCGCTCTAGGGACTGCTCTCAGACAATGTGGTGGATAAAGGCACGAGGTTCGTCTTCCTCTCTTCCATGCAGTTCTCTGACACTATCTGAGCAGAGTCTTAAGTATGGCCATACACCTGTCCATTGCCTGCCACGGCACGCAAGTGCCTACCCAGTTTCTTGCTATAAAGCCCTGTTCTTACTTATTGCAACACAGCCATTTCACATGCTTTGAAAACACACAAAAATAATGTTTCTCAGTCTAGGCTGGGCTAGATGGGAATAGCCCAAAAGAAAACAAAGTTACTAGCGGGGTGGAGAACCAGACCCTGGCTCTCCTTTTGCAGTGTAGATGAGACTTCAAACATCTGCAAGGTTAGGTGGGATTGTACGTAGAGTGCTTCTAGATTTATGTGCCATCCTTCGCTGTAGGTCGTGCAGCACGCCTACTTCCTTCGTCCTTGGACCTGACTCCCCTTGTGAGAGATACAGGCTTCGCATATGGCATATCTTTAACGTCTCTTCTGGGTTGCATAGCTATTGTATATTTAATTGCCCTCTTAGCTGTTTTTGAAATGGGGCTTAATCCGTTTATGACAGGGGTGACGGGAGAGGTAGCTTTTATTCTAGAGAACTGAACTGGGAGACCCCAAGAGGTCCTATCCAGACATGTTTGCATTTCTGTTGGGTTTTTGCCTTTTTTTAGTAAGTTTCTGAAGCAAGGGAACAGCAAAAAATGCATAAACAGGGAAAACACATTTTTTCATTACCCTGATGTCAGAGGCTAAGCTTGTGCTGAAGAGGTTTAGTGTGTCCTGTTGTCTACCTGTGGGTCTACCCCATAGGCTGTAGGGCGAAGTTTGAATTCCTGCTGCAGATGAATCCATTTCATGATTCTTTGTTGCTCTTCGTTGGTTAGCCAGATTGATCTAGATCTTGTGAGGTGTTTATTTTGATGTCTGTTATGCTATTAATTTCCTACTCGGGTATTCAGAGAAAAGCTGTGTGTCAATGTGAAGCATTACACCTGCATCAGCATTGTATCTGTCACTTTCTGCATGTATAAGGAGTTAAGTATTTCATTTAAAAGAAAAAAAAAAAGACATTAGGGTAATTTTGGGGTGTTGTCATAATCCATAACATAACTGAATTGTATTTTTGTGTTTTTAGCAGCCTAGCTTGTAGTTTAAGTTGTAGGCATGTATTACATTTAATTAAAAAAAATGTCCTTTAATCAGACTTAAATGTATTACCTTTGAATTTGATTTTGTCTTATAGGAAGAAAATAAAAATACAAGTATAATTTATCATTTTAGTCATTTATCTGCTTAAAAAGATTTCTCATGCCCCTTACTGTTCTCACTGTATTTTTGGATCCCTCTGACACTAGTATATTCTTTTTCCAAGAGTACACTTTACTGAAACTGAGCAAAGGGATTCAATGCATGTTTGCAATCTATAACATAAAATAAAGATTTAATATTTTAATTAATTTTCGAATTCATTCCATCTTCTTGGCTGAACTTCTACGTGAAAGAGAGATTCAGTGAACTATCCACTATAAATTTCACTGTTTTCATCACATTGGAGTGGTTTAATGAAAAATTCAGAAGTATGAGCAATTCAAGTAATTTTCTAAGTGTTGTGCGTTGTATACAATAATATGTTTAATATTTTACATTGATCTGAGTGAAGTTTTTCTAATGACCTCAGGCCTTTTTAAGTCTTGATTGACTAACTGGAATTTTTTCTCTGATTTGCAAATTTTGCTGCCCCTAGTAATCTTTCCTTGAGACAGCCTACAGAATTTCTAGGTTTTCAAATGGGTTGTTTCGTGGATTGGTTGGGGACGTTTTTCCATGGGAAAGGTCATCAAAGTGCTAGCATGTTGCATTTAATATTCTGAGCAGACTCTTCACAAAATCTTGTACAAATTCAACTGCAATGTAAGCAAAATACTGGATTGCTGAAAAATGGAAAAAATGTTTCTGTAGCTGTACTACTTATTTTATGTAAGAAGACTGTGCAAAGGGCTTCAGTCTGAAAATGTCATTAAAATCTCTTTTGGGAATACTATATGCTTATGTACTTAGATATGCTTTGTCTTGAAGTGAAATCTTGACATGGATGTGGACAGTTTATGATCAACCCTAGTGAATTTTATTTCATTAAAACTCAAAAGAGGTGCTATTGTATCCTTCTGTTTCAGTGAAATGTATAAAAATGTTTTTCCATGAGGGTCCTGAGTCTGTGTTTAATGTCCAGAAGACTCCTAATATGGTACACAGTTATGTATTTTCTCAAGTACAAGGCATTTTAAATGATGTCAAGGAAAACGGAAAAGTGTTTCTCTGCCTGTGACCAGGACCTGGATAACATGATCTGCGGTTGTTTCATTCTGCCTCTTTTCATGGCAGGGGGGTTGGAACTGGATGATCTTTAAGGTCCCTTCCAACCTCAATCATTCTATGATTCTATGATCCTTGTGTTCACTATGCTGCAGCTGTAGGATCTGCATTACAATTTAGAGAAATACAAGCTGTCAACTGGTTGATCATGTCCACGTCAGCCAGCTGTGTCATCTTGCTTAATACTTGCTTTTAGTGTCCAAACCTTCCTTTCAGTGGCAAAAAATAATAAAATAAAAGTCTGTGTTTTACAGTAATTAGTCTTTGGAAAAATACATGCCACAAGCTAATAAATTATCATTAGCTTATTTTTTATATTGCTTTAATATTAGGTAGCTTCCTTTTGTTTACAGTATGAGGGAGTATTTCTTCTGGGAACTGTCCCAACTTGCACTGAAGGGGGGAGTCTATTCTGGGGGAGTGTTCCTCATCTGTAGTCTTCAACCCGTTGTATAGTTTGCTGTGAGTGTCAAAGTTAGTGGCCAGCTTCATCTCATGTACACTAGAAACCAATTAAGTCTGTCATTTCATTTCAACATGCAGGCCAGTTAATAAGTTTGGGTCACCGCTGACGTGAATTGGATTTGAATTGGTGTTCTGGAGGTGAAAGACTGGATATTAAATTATTAATGCTTTGCAGTCTTAAGTTTCCTCCCTGAAAGTGTCCTTCCCTCCCTCCTGCTTCCTGGAGAGGTTTGTATAAAATACACGTGTCAGGTCAGGTCTGTTCTCAACTGGCAACCTGGGATTTAGGTTCCCCTTTCCTGTTCCCCCCACCCTGAAATGTATACCAAGTCGACATATTTTTCATTATTCTCACTATGTCTCCAGCTACTGTCTGCTTTTACAATATTGATACCTTTTCTGTTCCGCACAGGAGTCTCTGGCTTTATAGCTGAGGAACCAAAGACCAAGAGTATTCTTGTATGTCTGGAGATTTAATTTTGTCTTGCTCTATTTCTCTGGGGAGGAGTGTCTCTGGAGGAGCAAAACGTGATATGCCACAATAGGATTTTTCTTTCATTATTTCTTTTAGTAGCAACACTACGGGTACTCTGTTTTGTAACACGTCAGTGTAGTTACATCTTTAAAAATAATCTCTTATAACCGAGAAGGGAAACATCACACAAAGACAAAGTCTTCCTTCATATCAGAGACAGGGAGAAAACATCTTTCAACTTAAATTTGTATAAAGCCTGACAAACGTAGTTTGCAGTGATTTTACTTTCAGGGAAAAGCCTTTTCAAATAAATAAGAACTTGCTCCAGATTCTGATGACAGTGCCTCTTTGAAAGTCAGATCTGATTTTTTGCCCTTTTCTTGACGATGATTATAGTAAGTGACCTGAATGTGGTCTTTTCTTTTGAAGTGAGCAGCTTTGAGACGCGTTGATGAAGCTCCTGCTTTTCACCTTTCGAAAATTAAATTAGCAGGTTTGTCGTGTTCCCATCCCCATAAATGGGAGTGGTGCATGTGTCTGCTTGTGTGTGCTTTTCAAACAGTCCCCCTGCTAGCATGCTTAAATATACTTAGTAGTTTATCAAGTAACATATGCCAAGTTTGTTTTCCCTGATTTCTGTTAATGCCTTTTCAATAACTGAAGTGTATGAATAAATAGATGTTTATTATGATTAAAAGAGTAACCATACATTCTAAATTTATTGAGTGCTGACTGGAACTTTTTGGTTGGAAGTTGGTTGGGAAAAATTACTGTCAAACTCATTTACCATAATTGCAGCAGAAGTGCAGTTCCTTCTGGGAACATAGGCATTTGTATAATCTGACTCTGTGGCACTGAGCTATGCTGTATGTAGTGTATTTATGATTGAACAGAAAGTTTCAAACAGCAGCCTGTGAAATTGGATTTCAGATGTAATGTACCATAAATAAGTGCTATAAAGAATGCCTTTAATGCTATAAATCAGTTTTTATTGGTTTCAGCTATCTCATTCTGGTTATTGTATTACCCACAAAATCAATGGGAATCAAAGAGCTGGAATATATATTATTTTAATGTCCCATCTCCCATGGAAATGGCATATGAGCCCTTAGATCACCTTTTGGGTAGGTTGGGCAAGGCTGATAAATTACAGGCGATGAAAGTGTATTCACAAAAAGGTCTGTGTAAATAGTAGCTGTGTAAGACTTGAAATGGTTTGGTACAGCACTTCTTCCTCCCTGTAAGGGGTTACTTGCCTGTCTTCCTGAATGTCCTTTGCTTTTGTTGTTTCAATAAATTTCCCAATGTGATTTTATTCTTGTAGCTCAGGCTTTAAAAAAATGCCATGACAAAGTTATGTGAACCGAATTGCATCCAGAATGGGAAACACTTTGAGGGTGGGAGATAGGGTTTCTTTGAGCCTTTAAGCATTCCCTCTAATGGAGGCTTGCTTGATCCTGGGAAAAGAGCAAGAATACTTCTAGCAGCAGTTAGAAGAGCAAAATATGGTTTGGGTTCTGTTTAAGAACATACTATTCTAGGGGAAAGAAGGAAGGTCACACATCATGATTCTATGTATAAACTTTAAAAACCAGAAACAAATCATACTATCCTGGGAGAGTGAAGAAATAGGAAGAAAAACTTTTTTTCTAACTAAATAATATCAGATTGATTTAAAATGTTAGCTATGCTTCCTCTGTGTTTCTCCTTTGCTCATATTAGTATGTCATGGTAGGATACAGTTAGGAGAATTATGCATATCTGGAGCTGTTATTTAGGGCTGGAAATCTATGGTGGAAGGCAGAATACTTGTCCTTACACGTGTTACAAACCTGCACTATGTTAAAAGATGAAAGTACAAATATAGTGCAATAGAATAAGGGTACACTGGTAAACGTCTCCTGGAATATTGTACTGCTTCATGAGGTTACATATGCCTGTCAGTAAAGAAGGCTGAAAAAATAAGCTTTTTGATAGGTACTAAGTATGGGTTATTTACACTGTTCTACACATCAGCATTGAATTCTCCCTTGTCAACCAAGGTGGTATAATTTATATGCCAGAATAAAGAGGACAGAGTAGACAAAGAGGAATGATCACTGTGGAGATTTGAGTAGTGTGTAATAGGTTATTCTTGGTAGAAGTCTGCACATTAAGATGAAGGTAGGGTAGAGGAACCAGGAGAGTCGATGTACTCATCTTTGATCCCATGAATAGTGTTAAATTATCTTTGAGTCCAACTCACTCATGTTGACTTACACCCACATCACTTCACGTTGGATTTTAAGCTTTTATTACAAGGATTGAATGACACGTTTTATTATTTGCAATAGTATAAGCAGTTATTCTCACTGGAGCGCAAAGATGTGTGGCTTCACGAGAGGGGAGTGTTAATCATTTACATGCAGACGTGTGTGGTTATCTGTGGGAGTGGGTTAAAGAGACAGATGTCAGACCTGGCTGCTTAATAGGAATGCAAGACATGAACGATACCGAGGAGGCAGAATAAAATGCCCGACTGCCTCAGAGATGGTTATAAAGTTCCCTACTCCTACAGTAATTTTACAGGTGGTGATTATAGGAGATGTAATGATTTCATGCAAAATACAAGATAATTAAAATGTTTGATTTGATATACAGAGCTGTGGTCAATTTGCAAGCCAGCTGCTGACCAGCACTGCACCATGCCCTCGTGAGCATCGCTCAGAATTATGCCCTTGGTTCGAGTAATGCTGTGTCAGGCATAAATTTAGATGGTCTTGTTGCTGCTGCCAGTTTGGGTCCGACCTAGTACCTGGGCTGATTGCTAAGTCCAAAAGAGACAATAAATCTATTTCTCTGATCAAAGAATGATACAGGAACTGTCCCAGCGTCTTTGGGTGCAGCAAGTGCAGTGTGTTGCGTCGCAGTGGGAAAGGAGATGAATGAGGAATGCTCTGAGGATAAGAGCTTGCTTAGAGGTCAGATGGGAAAATGAAGGACTTGACAAGTACTTAGGGTTAGGTGGGCAACCAGCTTCCTGCATATTGAAGAGAAGCATACGATGGTGGCTCATTTGCTTTCTTCTGCTGAAGGAGAGAATTTAGATGTTAGCATCTGAAACGCAGATAGAGCCTTGTCCTTACTCACTTCAGTTATAATTTCCTCAATCGGTGAATAAAACAGTGCTTCTTGAGGCTTGTGTGCACATGGTCCTACACATCAACTGTATGGTTTCATAGAAACACTATCCAAAAAAGTCAGTGACAGACAGATGAAGATACCTGAACTAAAAAAAAAATCCCTTTTGCAATCACGTGCTTCACCAAATCCTAGAATCATAGAATTGTTGAGGTTGGAAGGGACCTTTAAGATCGTCAAGTCCAACCATTAACCTAACCTGACAAAACCACTTCTAAACGATATCCCCAAGTACCACGTCTACCCTTTTTTTAAACACCTCCAGGGATGGCGAATCCACCACCTCCCTGGGCAGCCTATTCCAATGCTGGATAACCTTTTCAGTGGAGAAATTTGTCCTAATATCCAGCCTAAACCTCGCCTGGCAGAACTTGAACCCATTTCCTCTCGTCCTATCCCTTGTCACTAGGGAGGTCAGTCCCCATCTCTCTACAACCTCCTTTCAGGTAGTTG
>VZSZ01007648.1:339761-394379 GCA_013398815.1 Ibidorhyncha struthersii | reverse complement strand
CAGTACAGGGGGACGATCACTTCCCAAGTCCTGCTCACCACGCTATTCCTGATACAGGCCAGGATGCCGTTGGCCTTCTTGGCCACCTGGGCACACTGCGAGCTCATATTCAGCCGGCTGTCCACCAACATGCCCAGGTCCTTTTCTGCTGGGCAGCTTTCAAGCCACCACTCCGCCCCAAGGCTGTAGCGCTGCATGGGGTTGTTGTGACCCAAGTGCAGGAACCGGCACTTGGCCTTGTTGAACCTCATACCGTTGGCCTCGGCCCATCGGTCCAGCCTGTCCAGATCCCTCTGTAGAGCCATTCTACCCTCAAGCAGATCAACACGCCTGCCTAGCTTAGTGTCAAAGGATAGGATCAAGCAATATGGTTTTGACACATCTAGAAAAATAATAATACATGGAATACACATGCACATGTTTCTTCTGTCTGTAGTGGAGTGAAGTGCAGTTTGGAGCTGTGCAGTGGCCCGTCTTCCCAAGCTGGGTAAGCCCCTGTGCAGTTGCTCGTAGCCCTGACTGGGCACTGTGCTGGAAGGTGGGAGATGCAGATTAGGCAGGGGACCTGAGTGTCCCCTGTCTTAGGAGTGTGGTCCCAGTATTTGCTTCTTGGTGCTTTGCCACAAACTAGCATTGAAAATTACAGTGGCAAGGAGGTGAACAGGAGCGACTGTTGGACCTGTTGGAGCGGGTCCAGAGGAGGGCCACAAAGGTGATCAGAGGGCTGGAGCACCTCTCCTATGAGGACAGGCTGAGAGAGTTGGGGTTGTTCAGCCTGGAGAAGAGAAGGCTCCAGGGAGACCTTATAGTGGCCTTTCGGTATGTGAAACAGGGCCTACAGGAAAGACGGGGACAGACTTTTTAATAGGGCCTGTAGCAATAGGACAAAGGGTAATGGTTTTAAACTAAAAGAGGGTAGATTCAGACTAGATATAAGGAAGACATTTTTTACTACTATTAGGCTGGTGAGGCACTGGCACAGGTTGCCCAGAGAGGTGGTAGATGCCCCATCCCTGGCAACATTCAAGGTCTGGTCAGAGGGGGCTCTGAGCAACCTGATCTGTTCAGGCTGGATGGGGCTTTGAGCAGCCTGGTCCAGTGGAAGGTGTCCCTGCCCATGGCAGGGGAGTCGGAACTAGATTATCTTTAAGGTCCCTTCCAACATAAACCATTCTATGATTCTGTAAAGATGTCCCTGCTCATTGCAGGGGGGGTGGACTAGATGACCTTTAAAGATCACTTCCAACCCAGACCATTCTATGATTGTAACTGGCAGATCTCATGATTTTTCAGAAATACCACATCAGAGCTCTAATTCATAAAGTCCACGTCTTGAGATAGAGTGACAGGCAGATGGCAGACAGCTGTGAGTGTGAGGCTGTAGCATGAGCTCATGCTTCCCACAAGGGTTCCTGTTGGGATGGGTCCCTTCTGGGAAGCACCCAGTTTGCAGTGACAAGCAATCCCATGGCCTCTTCCCTGCTCCAGGGTCCCATGCATCAGTACAGCTGGCGAGCTGTGTCAAGCCTGTGGGATTGTGAAGCAAAAAGAAATAAAACGACACAATAGTGGGTCGTTAATGCATGAGGAACATATGCTATTATTTAGGAATACAAGTGGGGTGGTGGCGGGGTGTCTGAATGAAGTCGGTGTGTGTGACTTCTGCAGGTGTGCTGCAGAGGGACACACAGATGAGCTGATGGAGCAGTCATTGCTGAAGTGTTAGAGAGCACTCAATGCGTATTGATTTGAAAGTGTGGCAGGAAAAAAAATTTGCAGGTTTTGTAGCATGTAATTTTTCAAGGTGTTAGCAAGAACGTTAAATAGTTGTGCTAAAACGCAGCTTAACTTGAAGCCTGCAGGACCAATACTCTGCCATTAGCTCCCACATCCTCTCTGTTTCTTGCCTGAAATTGCCATAGCCCACTGCAGAAATAGAGCATTTTCCATACAGAGTATTTACTGTTTTAGCCAGCTCTACCAATAAAAAAGCAGTTTCTGCTCTTTCACCCCCCTGTGCTGTGCTGGCATGAACCCTTCTGAGGCCACACAGTCATCTTGGTTAGGCACCTGAGCTGGCTGAAAAGTATCCCAGCTCGACCCCACAGCCCCTCCAAAAACCCCTCAAGTTTTTCTGTAAGTTCAAATCCTGAACCAGCTCACCCAGGCACATGAATGCCCGATCCAGCACAGTCCTAATGTTTAATCCTTTAGTTTATACCTTGCCTGTCTTGGCTTTCTGATTACCTCTTATCCATTAACTCACTGTTCTGTTCCCTCTTTTATCCAGGTTTGATTTGTTGTTTTTTTTCTCCTATAAAATTATTAATTGGCGGGGGGAGAAGAAATCGCTTCTTTTGCAAAGTCACAGGAGTGGCTCGTTTGTTGTTGCCTGAGCTGCTCTGCCTGTTCTTTCTGCCGGTTCTTTTTCTGTCTGTTTTAGATGGTTACTTTTAACGAGCAGCACTCTGCAGAGTTATTTGAGTGGGTCTGTTCCCTGGTTCTGCAGGGTGGCACAGATCAGAGGCTTTGCTTCTGAGCAGGACACCCAGTTTTAGTTGTCAGTTTTTCCTTTTTCTCCTGTTAAGTCAATGGTATGCTCAACAGGGCAGGGTAACCTTCCCCCACCCCCCTTCATCCCTTTATCACCACTGACAGTGCACAAGAGAAGATGAAAATAGGAGCTTCTCTGAACCCTCAACCAGATAAGCAGAATCCCCAAAATAGAAAAAATGGTGTCAAACCAACAGACTCAGCACTTTCTCTATTCTATTCTATTCTATTCTATTCTATTCTATTCTATTCTATTCTATTCTATTCTATTCTATTCTATTCTATTCTATTCTATTCTATTCTATTCTATTCTATTCTATTCCATTCCATTCCATTCCATTCCATTCCATTCCATTCCATTCCATTCCATTCCATTTTCTTTTTATTCTATTTTCTCCTTTCTATTCTATTTTTCTGAAAAATAGAAATATTCTAAAATATAAAAATTCTAAAATATTTCTATTTTCCCCCTCCCATCTGAAATCAAAAATCTGTTTGAATATTGACAGTCTTTATCAAAGTATCGAATTATTTGCCAGTTAAAGAGGAAAGGTGGGCATAACCAAACTAGCTGCTCACCAGGCAAAATGTAGTTCTTGACGTGACTGTGGATGCTAAATAGGGATTATGGCAAATGAACAGATTTCCAGGGGCCAAACTAAGCAGCCTATGTAAATGCTGTGTACTGTGCCCTGAGAAGGACTGAACGGATGCTGTGGCAGGTTTCCCATCACTGGATGTATGTCATGGGAGCGCGCCCTTTCTTTTTTGTGTGTGTTTCTGGCTTTGATGAATGCCAGGGCAGGGAAACGTGAGCTTTTTACCTTTGTGATGGTTGGGTGAATACCAGTAAATTTGCCTGTTGATGCTGATGCAGTTTTTCTTCAAAGTCAACTGAGAGGAAAGTGTAGTCCAAATGAGGTCAGCAGCTACTCTCTGTGTGTGATGAAATAAAATACAAAGGAAAAAGAATGGGCTCAATTGATGGTAACACTCACAATCTTGTGCAATATAAACAAATAACAAGCCCACACTAGAATTCTGCTTAGAAACTGGGACTTCTCAGGCATGTCTTAATGAGCTCAGCTTCACAGGCGAAACAAGAAACTCTCACAACCTCCATTCTTCATCTGCCTTAACTTGCTAAATTGCATTGACACAGAAAGAATGTGCATTCAGCATGTCTCCTTAGACATAAATTATCCCATCACACTTTCTGCAGAAGCACTGTGCCTTATTATTTTTCTCCACAATGTGGTAGATATAGGTAATCACGGAGTAGGAGCTGAAACTATTATGCCACCTTTAAAATGAAAGGATTTTAAAAAATAGTTAATACTGAGATTTTAATTGTCTCTTATTTGTCAAGCGCATAGAGTTTGGGTTTCCAAGCTTCACACCGCAGTCATGAGGCATATATTCAGCTTACCTGCTTTCAGCACCTTGCCGAAGTACCTGCATTAGCAATGCAATTGTTTATACTTTCCTTCTAGTCAACAGACGAAGATAGGCCCCTTCAGAATTAGGTAACTGAGATCTGAAAGACTCTTCGGAAGTAGTTATAGTGCTAAATTAGTCACCTTAACTTAATGATTAAGCTTTAGTGAGCTAAATCGGTGCTTAGCTCTTTGTTTCATGTGAAAAGAAAGATCACTGTAAACGATTTTAACTCCGAAAGGAGTTTTTAAAAGAATTACTAAAGTTGCAGGAAAATCCTCAAACGAGGTGGCTACACTAGGCATGGTTTGCCAACACTTTTAACAAAATGTTCTTAGTCTCTGATAAATCCTCAGAGTTAATAGAGAGAGTTGAGAGATACTATAATCTTCTCTTTAAAAACAAATTTGTTTTATAACCCAGGAGCAGTAGGCTGCAACAGCTATTTGTAATAACGTGCATGACAGTAGCCATTGGAGAGAGGCTCTTACAGTCATGTAGGCTGTATGTACTAATACAGTTTAAAACATCCAGAGAGCTTCAAGTTTAGGATTATGGAAGGATACAACAGGTAGATAAAATGCAGTCATTTAGTGGCTTTGGGAAGCCCAATGACAAGGGAGTTTTTTGTTTGGGGGGAGAGTGGGGGAAGGATTGCATAAATAAATCAGTAGTCATGAGTTACCAGTGGTCCAATTAGTGCAAGGGTGTTGTGTTTTGCAGAAGACCAGAGAAGGTGATACATTTTCATGAAGAATTTGAAGGAAGACGCGAACGCTATTAGAAGGTTTTGGTTGTACTTTCCTTCCCTGCCTAAGGGTCAGCCAGGGAGAAGGAGCTCCAGAGAGAAGTGGCATAGTGAGTTGTTAGGCAGAATGAAAATGTGGCTCATGCTGTGGTCAAGTAGTAGGTTTGGTAGGTAAGCGCAAATAAGATGTCAGTGGGCATAGGATAGTGTACTCACTACAATCAAGTAATGACTTGGACATTGGGAGGTGTGAGTCAAAAAAGCTTTTGGAACAAGCCCTCCTTGTCTGTATTCTGGTGGGACTGTAGGATGCACTCTGGTGTGACAGTGATTGATGGGACTGATCCTGCCAAAGGTACCTATATAAAGTGTAAGCGGATTGTCTGAGCTCATCATCTAGGTACCTTCTTGTGGTCGCTATCAAGCGAGAGAGAGAAGGCCTTTACAGGGAGCATTTCTTGTCCACCCTCACATGGATGTTAAAGGTGATTGTTATAAATTGCCTTGTGGCATGTCTCTCTCCATCTCCACAGAGTGACTAAAAGTAGTTACCAAGCTTGTATGTGGTTGGGTGAAAAGTATTCTGCTCAAAACATGGAGTAAAATCAGTGAATTTATACCGAGCTATGCAGGCTGGGATCATGCTTGTGTGATTTAAACACTATAATCTCAGCAAAACTGTGTGTTTCTAAATATTTTAAGGGAAACAAGCATGACCATATTCCACATTTAAAAAAAAAAAAGTGGGGGTAAGGGAAAAAAATAGAAACCTGAAGATAAAGGAGAAGGTAAAAGCATCACATGTTCACTTGAATTAGAGATTTTATCTATTGTCCTTCGAATCAGATAGAGGGAAGAGAGACATATCTGTATGTAGTAGAGGAACTTTCTAAAATTGTACAGTTGCCTATAGTTCCTATAGAAAATAGAAGAAAACTATTGTAGTGACAGCTGTAATGATGTATCTGCAGAAAGCTAATGCAGCAGAGTCTTCTGATTTAAGAAGTAACCCGATTTGCCCAGCATGGGTTTGAAATAAAAGGGAATCCTTCAGGTTTGTATAATCCTTGGTAACTGAAGATAGCTGCTCTTTAGTGCTTTATCTTCTCTCCTACTAGGACAATACAGACTGACCTGAAACCTTTAGTATTTTTGCTTGGGAGCACCAAATTGCTACCGCTTGTGTTGGCCTGCTGAGAAACAGTAATAGAAATCTTGAGTGAACCTTTCACTTCTCAGAGACTGAGGATTCATTTTTAATGCCCAGTTCAAGCCTTCGTTTTGCCCATATTCCCACACTTAATAGCAGGCACTGGTTCTCTACTTTTGAGCAGAAAATCTTATTATTAGAATGCCTAAACTGATTATTTTAATCAGACAAGTGTTAGAACTTCAGAAAATTAACTTTCTTTGTCTTTTTATTGCCGTGCACAGGGGAAAACCCAGATGCTGTGACTTCAGGTAGTTAGTTCAGCATTTGTACATTCTTCAAGTACTGGCAGTCCTTCTGATAAGCCCACAAATGTATGTTTTATAACTTCCATATTTTTATCATTATTTTCAGAAGCTGATGGAGTAAGCATACTGCCTTTGCTGTGCTTGTGTGGGTTCTTTTCTTGGGTTTGGTTTGTTTGGGGTTTTTTTCTCTTCATTTTTCCCCCAGCTCAAACACACATCTTACATTCTTTGCCAATTGTTCTCTGGCCAGGAGGAGCCACGAAGGCTGTAAACCTCCAACAAACTGAATGAATACAATTATCCTTTAATAAAGAGCTCCTTCTGCTGGTGGGAAAAAACCCACATACACTAAACCCAGCAAAGAACGTACAGTCTAGGTTGTGTGGTAGGTACAGGCTGATTTCTGAGGTATTTCTGGTTAGGAAATGCATTATACTTAACTTTTCTATTAGCAGAAGGATATGCATGTGAGCTAATGCTGTTATCCTGTGGCTCTTCACCGATACTGTCCCTCTGTCACACACAAGTAATATAAGAGAAATTCTGTTTCTTGATACCTGTCAGTCTTTGATGGATGTAACAGATAATAACATGCAGCCTTCTCTGTGTTAAAGACGTAAATATTGTAGTTTTGTTGTCAATAAAATGCATTTTCTGTGTATCATGAAATAATGCAGTGGAAACAAACTTGCTGAAAGAAGTGAGTTTCTCATGCACTAAAATGGAAAAGTCATTCTGGGGTACCAACCCTGGGTAGTAAGCTGTGAGGGAGTTCTGCTTTTCGCGACCTTTTTCTTCCGATACTGAAGTTATTGGGACCGCTGCGCTAATATGGTTTGATATTCTCAAGCAGCATTCAGCATATTTTGATAATGGAACAGGCAGTGAAGACAAATGCTACAACAAAACTAATTTTCTTCTTTGATGACTGAAAATTTTTAACTTTAGCCAAGTTTATTTTCACTTAACTAAGCTCTTTCCATTGTTTGTGCTCTCTGAGGTGCCAACTTAATAATAGGACACTGCTGTGTCCTGAGAGTTAATGTTACGTGTGATGGGGGGCTTTACTAAAATGTGGGGAAAATCCAAGGGAACTATACCCTCTTCTTAGCCCCCAGAATGGAATAACCTGGAGGGTAATCACTGTGGGCATACAGTCTTTCAAATAATTAAGTTAGGACTGTGAATAAACAATGTGCGTCTCCAGGGTTGCTGTACAGTCTTTTTGTCTAACTTTTGCATACATCATTGTAGGAAATCCTCAATGAGTAGTGAGATTCACCTCTGATGCTTAAGTTGTGTGGTATTAAAGTACTCTTTGACTGAATACAAAATCATTTTTCTTTGTTTTCTCAGAATCTCCAGAACCTCTGTTTTCAGGCAGGGCAGCAGTACTAAGTAACAGTTCCTTCCTTTGCCCTTCACAGCTGATTCTGATGTGGGGCAGAAGAGAACTCTCATTGTCTTTGAATACTGCTGCTGTGTTCAGTTTAGCATCTTGGACAGATACTTACTTTGGATGGTTAATTCTTCAATTCCTATTTCTTTAGAACTCCTGCATCTTCCTTCCTGCTAGCTCATGAGGGAGCACGGGCATTTCTTCTGGGGAAGAGAGGAATGAAGGGGTAGCGCTTATGGGAGTAGTTGTGGTCCTTTGAGAGCACTGTTTTCTTCAGTCACATTTGCCTCCTTCCGCTTGGGAAGGAAGGACTGGGTTCTGTTTAGCTGAAGAACCCAAGACAATCTGGCCAATGTAGCTTTTTATATCCACTTGGAATTATCAGTTCGGTGGAGGACTGTTTGTACTGTTCCGCATTGTTCTGCCACAAGGCAGTGCTCAGGGATTTTTATGACGTATTGTTATACAAAAGCAACACTACCAAAGTATCAGATGTACTTGCTTAGTCACTTTTGGATGCATCGACTCCAGAAATCAGTTAGCAACTCCTGCCCACTTTTATGTAAGATGTTCTTTGAGGTAAGTTTTATACCAGTTGAGCTTGTAGTACTCCTACATAACTTAAAAATACTTAGTTCTTGCCGAAGTACTTTGAAACCAAATACAGTGAGTAGGCCTGATTTGCTTCTTAAAACTTTTAAGGCATATATATTTAAGTTCTCAGTAGACTAATGTACAAGGCATGTTAAGAATCCCTGATGTTTCTCAATATGAAAACTCTTTTCTTTTATACAGAACTGCTAAATGAAACTTTTTATGACAAAAATCTCCCAATTGTTTGGCTTTTTTTTTTTCCTGTAGAAAACTGTGCTCCAAACCACCTATGGGCACAATGCAATTGCCCACATGCTGGCGTCTAGTATCTTTGAGTCGCTGTAGTATACCCTGCCTGGCCTCCAGCTGCCACTCCAGAAGGACGTGGATCTCCCATTGTGTCTTCTGCTCCATGACAATGTCTTGGAGAAGTTGGGCTTGGGCTGTAACTGAGGGTGCCCGACTACAGTTCAGCTCAGAGCTGGAAGAGCTCACTGAGCTTTCTTCTGGTGGCTCCTTCCAGCTACTCGTGAGCATTCGGAGCTGTAGCTATGCTGTGCTGTCTTCTGCAATAAGGTGATCTAGATACTCAAAATAGGGGCCTACATTTAATAGGTAACTTTGACCTTGATTTCTCTGTGCTTTGTTTTCTCATCTGTAAGTTTGGATAATACCAGCTGTTCATCTTTCAGGGATATTGTGTGGATAAATTATTAGTGAAGCACTTAAGTACTTAAGGGATGAGTAATGTTGTAAAGTCTACAAGGAAATTAAACATTCTGTCTTTCTAGCAGGATCTGAATATTGTTTACTAAATGAGGTACAGGGTCATACACAAAATGCTCAATAGAGAGCTGTGCATCCAAATGAGGCAGAGCTCCTATCTTAGAGAAAAAAGAAGTGTGAATCAAGACTTCTGTGCCGAGTATATAGGTGTATATAAGCACATGAAAAAGAACAAAGGTAGGGCAGTCTACCATAATTCTGATACCTGCAAGTTTTTGCTTGTCAACATACAGCTTCGACACTATTTTAATGAGGTGCTGCTATATTTTGTGATATTGTCTGGTTTATTACACAGACACATATACACGCATCCTCTTATAACCAGCTTTGTTAATGCTGGAGTCTGTAACCAGCACATACGATGGTGCCGAATCAGGGATTCAGGTAAATGTTAAAAAAAAAGAAAGTTAGGAAGTTGACAGGGGGGTATTTTTTGCTGTTTTTTTTTTTTTTTTTTTAGCATCTGCCTTTTAACATGGCATAAAAATTTTCTAAAAGGTTCACCACTCAGTTAAACTTTTCTATTAAATGCTGGATGCAGAAGCCATATATTTAACAAGTTTTCCACTCTGTTGCTTTACTGTATAAATAATATGTCTTCTGGAAATTTCTAATACATGTCAGGTATTCATGATGAAAAAGCACATTTGTACTGCTGGTTCAGAGATAATTACTTGCCATTAGGTTCATAAGAACATAAATTTTATTCATTTCTATCATCTAACTTGTCAACTTCTTACATTTCGTCTACACTCTGCCCCTCACTGACAAGCAGCAAATAATTTAGTCTTCCACCAAAATGATAATGACTGGCAAATGAAAATTTCATTGGAAGAGACAGCACAACATCAGTTGCACTAAAAGAATCTTTTTAATTTTTTTCAATGATAATTCAAGTGCTGTCACTGAAAGGAATTTACTTAAGTGACTTCTATTAAGCTGCTCTTATTTAGATACTTCCTTGTTATTTAAGAGGTAAGCAATACGTGCTGGTTATTTTGTTCAAAGTGCATTTTTACACACAGTCTTGTAGTCACTTGTGTTTTAAGTTGTTTGAGAAAATCATAGGCTTTACCACTGTAACAAAGTTTCTTCTCACAGTTATGACACTTATGTGGCACAAAAATGCACACAAATCCGATAGGGGATGCAAATGTCTAGTTTCTCATTAGGCAAAGGTCATTTATTTCCATGTCAGTTTGGTTTTGAGATGCTGTCCAGCAGGTAACACTGATGGTTTCCATGATGTGTTGTCAGTAGCTTAATCATAGACTCCCACAAAATTCTGTTGCCTCATTTGTAGCAAGGTCTGTGGCATGCTGATACACAGATGAGTAGGAAAGATCTTGAGATGTTGCAGAAAGCTGCTAATTTGGTTGTTATTTGGGAAAGACTTTACTGTTACCTGATCTCTGCCCATCCAAAGAAATTGCCCATTTATTCCTAGAGTAACTGAAAGGGCTTTTTTTTCCCCTCAGCTTTTGTTCTTTATGTGGAGCTCTTTCTTACCTCAGTGACTGACTGCATAAAAACCTTAAAGAATCATAACTAAGCTGGAAGAAAATATGCATTGACAAATTTTATTTTCATAATCATGATTTGGGATAGTTATAGTATTAGAAAAATATACTTCAAATATTGAAAAGATTAATACAGAACAATGTTTACTATATGTAATTTGAAATCAGAAAAGGTAAAGTAATTCTTGGCCATGTCTGTCATGTTTGTGTATTAATCTGTCACTGGAGACAATCAGATGCAATACAGGGGGAAAAAGAACTAGCACTAGACAACCAATTTTCCGGTGAATTAGTCTTTGGCAAAGGTTGCTTGACAGGGGACCCTTGCCTTTCCATCAAAGAAAAAAAAAAGTAAAAAAAAGGAGAGTAACATCACCTTTTCCACCAGTTGCTGGTAAAATTTTAGAAGAATATGATCCAGTTAGTCCCACGATGCCTTCCAGCATATGGGTGCTGACAAGATTTAGAAAACTTTCAAAGAATGTCCACTCAATGTGTATGTTAGATATTGGTATTATAGCCTTGCCTTTATGCTAGCAGGAAAATGTGCACATCTTCATGTTGAGATGAAATGGTTTGTGAAATGTTCATGCTATGCATCGAGTACTCGAGAATACCTTAGTAAACATACAGTTGGAGGCTATTAATGTATATTATTGACTTCAATTAGAGTTTACTGTGTATCTAGTAAATGGGAAAGCATGGAGTTGCATGCGTAATGCGAAATTAATGTAAATGCTTGGAGGAACAAAATGACCTCCGATTCCCTAAAATATTTTTACTTTGCAGGTCAATGTAGCTGCAAAGATTTTGTTTATACAGTGTTAACACAGATATAAACTCAAAAGGTGGACGAAGTTAGCAGACATCCTCTGTCCTGGGGATAGATACTTCTGTACTCTTCTGCCTCTTTCGCATTTCAAATTACCCACTGCTTGTGTAGATATTCTTGATAGTATTTTTGATATGTTATTCTACAGCAATGCTAGGTGGCAAGTTAAGATAGAAGCTACAATATAAGCCCGAACGAATTTCTTCCTTTGGTTTGTTTTTTTGTGAATTGTTTTGGAAATCTTAAGGTCTCCGAGAAATCCGGATCCCTGAACACCAGGCTCTGAGAAACAGAAAGCTGGGTTTAGGTTGTTTGTGGGGAATGCACACAAATGTAGCCACTATATAATCTAATGCATTTGCTTACAGTTTTGTTGTTAACTGTCAGCTTTCATAGTAGGATGATGCATTTCATTCAGTCATTTTCAGTTTCCTTTTTCTGGGTGTAAGATTGAAAATATTCCTTTGAAGAAAACTTTTAGGAAGAAGCATTTCAAAAGAATGAAAATACTCAGTTTAAAAAAAAATAAATTAAAATATAAGTGTGAACTGGCAGCTCAATTTCTGTACTTCTAGTTTACCAGAGTCCTAGCTTCTCCCACTGCCGGAGCACCTGGAGAGTCCTGGTACCCGCTGTGGCTCCAGAGCTATTAGGATCCCCACTGGAAAGCCATCCTTTTGTTTCCTCGCTCCCTTGCAAGGAGCTGAAGGACCCCAGGATCTTGAATACCAAGACAAAGTTGCACTGCCAGGAGGACTGGGGTTTCCAGCGTCTCGTCAGGTGAGTTGGCAGGAAACCAGTTGAGTTTCTACCTTCCTGTTTCCACTCAGGTGTTTGTTTGAGGCACTTCCATTTCAGCCAATCTGATTTTCCAAGAAAAAAAAACCAAAACTAGCAACGTTTACAATGCAAGAGATTTCTGGCCAGTTCTCTTGTCAATTTTGGCCAGCAAACCAAGGTGAGATTTATTATTTTCTTGTTAGCTAACCACAAAGGTACCTATGTTACTTTCCTATTCATTCTTCTTGAAACCACTCTGAAGATGCAGCTTAGATGAGAATTTCCCACGTAGTTTATTAAGCAGAGCTAGCCAAAGGCAGTGATGCTGTACTGCCCTTTACTCCCCGTCAAGGGGAGGCACAGCTTACCATCAGATATGTAAGGTGTTATGTTGTTACTGGGAGCATCTGTGCATTAAATACAACACTTCTATAGATGCATTTAGTTTAAGGTATCTTTCAAAAGCCACTTACTTTTAGCAGGCAACTGGTTTGTAATTTATTGGAGAGCTGTTTACCCATATTCCTGTAAGGATTTGGAATAACGTGCTGGAAATAACCACTCTGCTTCACAAGGTGTCTTCCAGTCCGGTGGAAGCATCTAACACCCAGTGAGTTCGGTGTGTAAGTAGCAGATAGGCAGAAGGGAGTCTGAGAAAAGAGAGAGGAAACATACTACAAAGAACATCAAGTCATCCAAACCCTCACAACTTAATATTCAGACATGGCTTTTCTCAGCCCGCAAGTTTGGGCTCTGGAGGGTCTCGGCAATGGTGTCGCTTTCCTTCTCTGCACTGAGGCAACCGGCATATGTCAAGCCATTTGTACCATCTGCCACACCAGTGTCAGGAAAAGCAAGAGGAGCACAAGGGGGACCAGACACTTGAGGACTTCAGTGGTGAATTATTTAAATAAGAAACACCAGGCTTGGTGTTGAAAAAGCTGCATAATCTTGGCAGCCTGGCTTTTCAGCAGGCGGTCAGTAAAGCGAAGCACAGCTGACGGCTCTTGGCAAAGCAGCAGGATATTGGGTATCTGTTTGTGTACCTGCACTCCTGAAAATGAAATGCTGAAATAAAAGAGCAATTCGAATGCACTTTGTGAGATGGCTAATCTACAGCATGTTTTGCTCTATGAGAAAAGGAGCCTTGATAGAAATATTTGCAAAAAGAGGCTAGAGGATTTTCTAAGTTTGCTGCTTAAAAGTTTACCAGCAAGGATTTTTTCAGCTTGTCCGTGACTAATTACCTCACTTTTGAGAACTTCTCAAGCTGCGTCTCTGGGTTTCTTTGTTGTGGTTTGGGGGTTTTAGTTTTCACTTTTCATAAACAGTCTTAGTGGGGAGGCACTAAAGTGGGGGCTGGGTCTGGTTGCTGGGAAAATGCAAGACTTATTTCCCACATTGCCTTCTTGGCTGGCAACTGCAAGCTTAAGTATATTATTCAGTTTATTATTATTATTATTATTATTATTACTACTATTGTTACTATTATTACTGTTATAACTATCATCATTATTATTATAAGACTCTACATCTGCTTCTGCTCACTGCTTTGCAAAACTTGCACCCATTTCTTGCCTGGAAAGGAGCAAAGAGAGGACACAAGAAACAAGTCCATTGCATTTGAAGAAAAGTGTGGGGGTTAAGGGAGGCTTCTGAAAACCTATCATGTTTTTCTTGGTGTACAATAAGAAAGATCACCTCAAACAGTTTTAGGTCTGAGAAAAAAATTGAAACTGGGGAAAAAAATTAGGGACTGTAAGGAGTCTGATTTATAGGGGTGATAGCAGCACGTGAGGCATCTGCCTTCCCACCCAAGAATCCAGCTGTGATCAATGCAAAACGCGCTTGTTGTCACAGGATGGTGTGGCTATTGCTTACCCTCAAGCACAAATTACCTCTGTCTGGTCAGTAATAAATATACATTTCTTCTTTTGCTGTAGCCACACAACTTTGATCTTAATGAAAGCTAGAAGCAAATACAGGTTGGTGTACATATATGTGTGTGTGTGGAAATGAGTGCTGAGTTTCTCTATTTGCCTTTAGAAACTGGAATTCAAGAAAACTTTCCCATGTGGTAAGTTTTGTGAGAAAAATTAGGAGAGTTTACTCTGATGTTTCTACAAGGTCTGTGGATTTAGATACATGCAGCAATTTTCCTGCTTGTTTCCTCACACCTGGTTCCTGCTTTCCCACTCCTAAAAGTGAAGAAAAAGAATTTGAGTGCAAATTCTCTCCCAGCCCGATGGATAGGCTGTTACACGATGGGACTGTTTGCTTGGTTGGTTTTGTGTATTCACTTTGCTTTGTTGCGAGTCTCCTGTGTAGAAAGCTATTTGTGCTTTAAGAAACGGAAAATGACAAGTGCTGGTGAACCTGATGGGCTCTCAAAGCCCTGAAATGGAGGAAAGTGGGAGGTTTGCACCAAGCACCGGAGTGCTGACCTCAGTGTGTCATTTAAGTGTTTTAAGTACTCTTTAGCTAACGTTCGTGCAAAAACATTAAGGTGTTCATATACACATTTCTGGGAATGATGCTACAGAGATTACAAGAATAGGACAGCATTTTATTTGTCATCAGTGTACTCAAAGCAGAATTGCTGAAAGAACCAGTGTTAGTGACAGAGCTATAACAAGTTTTCCCAAATCATTAGTTTTGAATAAACAGTATTTGATCGTGTTGAAATTTTGCTTGAACTTATGAAAAAAAAAAACTGTATTGCAGTTATCAGAATGTATAACTTAATTTACTCTGCTAGTGAGAAAAATAAATGTCTTTTCAGAACAACATGAAAAATAATCATATTCATTTTCTTACGTAATCTAAAAATATTAAGCCATTACTTCTATGACCTTCCTGTGTTTTCATTCTGTTATAGGACTTGATGTACATAGTACAAAGTCAATGAAAAGACAGTTGTATTATGAATTGTCTGTTTCTTAAAACATAGAAATCCAGTTGCTTTCCTATAAAATACTTTTTATTTTTTACCTATTGCATATCATGACTAGTGCACCTTAGTGCAAAGTTCCAAGAGTTACATTCTTCTATTGAGGCCTACATTTGTAGTTTAATGTATAGTATCTGTATGCTGAGGAGCTAGAAACAGTTACAGAATCCCGTCTGCTTGGTGACAATAGCACGACAGTGACTGCCTCTCAAGTGCTTGTGTCTTTCGAAATGAAGATCTTCCTTCTTCCTTGGAAGAACCTTGCTGGGTGAAGAAGGTCTCCAAAGCATTATTCTCCCATGTTGTCTGGTCACCTTGACTGAAGCAGCATGAGCACATGTTTATGTGTAACTACTCACCTTCTGTTTCCAAATCATGTCTAGATAGAAGATAGTTATATTTTTAATAGACACCAGTACAAAATTCTGAGTGGGACTAAAGAAAAATGACATCTGCTCCTACTCCTGTTTCTGTGACCATGGTATCTAAAGCCAAAAAGCAGTAAAATACGAAGGAGTGGTTATCCGTGAGTATATTACTTTGGGGTTTTTGAGGAGATAGGATATGATTAGACAGTTCAGTGTGTAAAAATTAAATGTGGCAAGATTTAGTTCTCTTTTGCCACTCTTGGCTCATGTTAAATCAGATCGATGACCAGCCTCCTATGTTGGACCAATTCTGTGGGTACTGCCATGAGCTATTGCGCTTTTCAGAGAAACACTTTAAAAGATAATCATTAAAAACTTTGAAAGAAATCATCTTATGGTTTGCTAATAGATCACAAGTAGGTTTTTTCTGCAGATGTTCATAGTGCTAGACTGACCTAAATGGCTTTAGGTATTTTACCACTGGCAGTGGAAGCTGTTCAGTTCCATGGCTGGACATTGATATGTTGGCAGAAAAGTATTTGAATTACTTTCCAATGTCTTTGGTCCTGAAATAACATTGAATGTGAAGTTAATTTCCAGCATGAATATAAACGTCCACGAAAATTTTACATGAAAGTTTAAGATTGGAAGACTGTACTTAGAAAGAAAAAAAAAAACAAAACAAAACCAAAAAACCAACCCCACGCCCCCCAAAAAGTGATGCTGGATGCTTAACAGGACATAAAGGAACGTGCATTTGGGTTTTACATTAGAAGAAAATTATTAACCTGGGATGTCAATGTTTCTTTGTAAGATGAATCTTTTGTATCTAACGGTATGTTAAAATTAATTTTTAAGTAATTCTTTCCTAGAGTGCTCCTGGCATATGTCATAATTAATTATGGTAATTTCTGTCCAGTATGGCAGGATGGAGCCAAGTCTACACTAACCTAGCTTCACCTTTTTTTAATCTTTTAAACTTACAATTGCAGAGGGTTTCCAGAGCGGGGCTGGGAGACTTTTCTTATTTATTTTATTGAGGTTCTCTTGAATCTTTCTTTACAGAAGTAAGTTCACGTAAAGGATCTTTTGAATGTTATTATTTCTTTTATTGTTTCCTGATTTTGTAAAGAAAGTTCTATTCTTGCCTTTCCCTGCAGTTTCCTCATTTCCCATCTACCTTCAGGAATAAAGGCATAGCTTTACTTTTTTATCTGTAGGCTCTACTTCCTAATTAACCCCTGCCCTGGAATTATTGGCTCGGTAGCCTTAATGTAAACATTGAATCAGTCTCTTCTAAATTTGATACCTGGAAAAATGAGATGTTATTTCTGCAATGAGCATGCTTTGCATTCTCCTTCCTGCACAAGAAGTTCCTTCAGCTTTTTAATTTCATTGTGGAGATACACGAGGGCACTCACTAAAGGCAGGTACACGGACATGACCGGCACTGAGCAAATGTAGGACATGCCATTGATTTCTGCTAGGGAAATTCAGGATGTGCCACCAACTCTTCCTTCTTTCTGAAGCAACTCCCGAGCTGAGCCTGTGAAGAGGTAGCTGTGTTGGCACCTTCCCCCCCATGTTCTCCCCCACTACTACCTATATCATTTTTTATCACGGTTGGTAAAAAGAAAACGAAGAAAAAAGCCCCCCACCTGACAAGTAGGTAAAGATTAATTTCTGGTTTCTGATGAGAGTTTTATACAAACCTGCCTATTTCTTAATCAAATACAGAAAATGCATTTTGTATGTGATACAGCTTTTTTTTTAAGCAGAACATAGTTTTTCCCCTTGCTTGTTCCTCCTAGTACATTTTTCTCTGGGCCTTCATTTCGTGTCTGAATATTTTTGCTGGGCATTTTTGAGCTTTGATTTTCAGGGGGAAATGATATCTTTTATTAGCTGACCTGATAAATGAAAAAAATGGGTGAGTTCATCTCTCACCAAGCTCTTCCCAAATTATTGAGTTACTCTTCTCACCTGTGTTGCTTTTACGCTGGATCAGCAGACAGCAGTCCATTGGCAGAGTGCTTTATCCTCTGAAAACATTTTGGGATGGTTTGCTACTCTGGGATTCTCTGAAACATATTGTGAAATTCTCAATGATCCTTGACAAAGCAGAAGTGAACATGCAGTTTTTCGGTAATTTCTCTAATATTGGAATAATGAGGAAAAGAGATGTTGTACTGATCTCGGGATTTGTGACTGTTTAGTTTGGAAACCAGGCAATAGATGATCATTTTGCTTAAGAATTTGCTTTATTTTATGTGACTTTATTAAAGGAGAAATGTGATGATCCCTTTATTTTTAAAAATTAATAATGAGACTGTAGCTGGAAAGTGTGCTGCTCCAGGTTGTGGGTGCAAAAGTTTTGAAATCGTATCCTAACAGAATAGCTGCATTTTTATATTCATTTTGTCTGGTGGCAAATAACTACACAAGGTGAAATTAGTCCAGTGCCTCATAATTAGGACCGACAGCTTGTAATGCAGATGCTTTGGATGTATAAAAAAACAACCTGAAAAGGAAAGGAGCTCTTTGAATCAGACTGTGTGGTGATGACTTTATTTATAGCCTGGTTCATTTACGATTGTAAGTAAACTTGATTTCCACACACAGCAAAGTGTGAAATATCCAAATTAATCACAGACGTAAGTGCCTGGGGAAAATAGATTTTGAGAGGATCAAAGGTATGAAATGAGAAACAAAAGAATGGGGAACAGGCCATTTATGGATTAACAGGTTAAAGGGTCGCTTAGCCCTCAGAAACAAGGCTCAAAGGCAGAGCTGCTATTGATTTTTTTCTTAACCAAAATCCCATTTATACTGAAAAGAATTAAAGCATAGACACTAAACAGATTAAAATCTTCTAGATCCCACTTGCATGTGGCCTCTGAACTTATCTGGCTAGTTGTAAAATGCTAGTGCCATAGTCTTTCCGCCATGATATGGGTAACCGCGTGATGTGCCAGTTTGTGGATCCTGTCTCACCATGTGGATCCCACCAGTTCAACAGAGCTCTAAGTGGCAGATGTCAAACTTAAACTAGGCCTGTGAAATACTCTTCAGGTTTTAGACGGGCACGACCAAAGGTCCAGTCAGGCAACATGTGGATTTTGGACAGGGCATACAGTGGGACAGAGAAACTGTGCTGATGGGTGTGCTTCCTGCAAAGCAGCTGAACAATGAAGTCCCTCTTTCTGGCCCTGCCCTAAGCTCTGTTGCTCGTAGTGGAGTTGCAAAGAACGTGACGTCTGACAGACATCACGGTGACTAGCATGTCCCAGAAAACCCATATGGCCATAGCATAATCCATGCCTTAAGGGAATCAGTTTGTTACATGCTACTGATAAAGGCCACAGTACTATATTGGGACATATACTTCCCACTTTAGGACCTTAATAGGCAATGAGCACAAACTGGAATACAGGAAATTCCCTCTGAACATAAGGAAAAACTTCTTTACTTTGAGGGTGGCAGAGCACTGGAACAGGCTGCCCAGAGAGGCTGTGGAGACTCCTTATCTGGAGCTATTAAAAACCCGCCTGGATGCATTCCTGTCCAACCTGCTGTAGGTGAATCTGCTTTAGCAGAGGGGTTGGACTACATGATCTCTGAAGATCCCTTCCAACCCCTACCATTCTGTGATTCTCAGGGGCGAAGAGCTAAGGAAGGAGTAGCGTCAGTGATGTGGTGTCACCTACAGTGAAGGTCTGTACCTTTGGTGAACCACAACCACTAACAATGCCCTACAGCACTCAGTGTCCCACTGTTCTCTTCACAGCAGGCACCTTGCAGCTGAAAGGGAATGAAGCTGGACTGAAGTATCTGACTTACAAAGTGGTGTGCATTGCACCAAAAGGTTCTGGGATTTTCTGTCTGATTCAGTTTGGTTATATTATTGTCTGTTGGGGAATTAATGGACTAGATAAGTGGACTGGAAACTGGCTGAACTGCTAAGCTCAAAGGGTTGTTGTGATCAGTTGCACAAAGTCCAACTAGAGGCCAGTAACCAGTGGTGTGCCCCAGGGATCAATACTGTGGCCAGTACTGTGTAACATCTTCATTAATGACCTGGATGATGGGACAGAATAAACCCTTAGCAGGTTTACAGACAATATAAAATGGGGAGGAGTAGTTGATACAACAGCGGGTTGGAGCTGCCATTCAGAGGGACCTTGACAGGCTGGAAAATTGGGCTGGCAGGAACCTTATGAAGTTCCACTAAGGGAAATGCAGAGTCCTGTAGTGACCTGGTTTCGGTGGTGTTCTACAGGATGACTTTGGATTAACAGGTAGGTGAGGATTTTCTGTCTCATGACTTAGCTGCTCTGTTGCGACCAATAGATCATACCCCTCTTGAGCTCAGTTTTCATTCTCAAGTATGCTGCGCAGTACAGCTTACTTGGTGCTCATCTTTACCAGTGCAGGAGCTTTATGCAAAGCCAATCAATATTTTCACCACAAAGAGGTGAGAAAGAAGCACGTGTCTGTTGGCATTCCTCAAGCAATTAACTCTTGAGGCTTTCGACCTCAAGTGAAGTATGTTTTCTCTGCTGGCTGCCTGTGACTTGAACTGGTGTCCCTCTCTCTGTCTCTCTCCCTCCTTTCTTTAAAATCTTGTGTACTGAAATCCCTTATGGAGAACACGTGTTGAAGAGCATTCTGTGCCTTCACCAAGCAGGCTGGGAAGTTCTAGTCATTCCTGTTAGATTTACATTGCTGTGCAATGGGGAGGAATGATAAGCTGCTGTTCAGTGCCAGAGCTTTCATGGCTCACTTCAGGGAGGAGGAGATTTTTGAACTGGATAGCCTTTGTATTTTAGGGTCTGTTTTGGATAGGACGAGAAAATCATGTCAATAGTTGAAATTCTGGAGATAGATGACGAAAATGAGCAGAACTCTGAAAGAGAAATGCTTCTGCACACAAAGTTTATTTGAGCTACAGAATTTTTTCCCCTTGGGAGACAATGAATGGATGCTGTAAGTTATTAGAGGTTCGAAAAGGCATTGAACAAATTAATGAAAAATCCCCTGAAGATCAAAGTTGCCCCCTCTGAATCATAAAGTGCATCAATCAGAAGTTGGTGCATGCCAGGAGTGTATCCATGCTTAAATGTCTCTGTTTGCGTCTTCCTGGTACTGAACTCTACCAGACCCTTTGATCTGACCCGTACCTCTGTCCTCGTGCTGTTCTGTGAAGTGAACTGGTCCCACTCAAAACCTGAGTCCTGGCTACTGCTTACAGCTGCAAAGATGATGGAAGGCGCTGCTGCTTGGTCTTGAGCATTGATGCAGGGCCCCAGAACTCAGGGTCTGGGGGAGAAGTTGTGAATACACTAGAGATTTCTCCATGTGGATGCTGGGTGCTTTCTGGGATTCAGGTGGAGTGCACATGGACTGTATCAATTGTGCTACCTGTCAGCATCTGCTCTTCTTAGGTCAATAAAGTGCAAGATTTTCAGATCACGATCAATTTATGGAAAACAGGATGGTTCCCAATATCTTTTAAAATATGTCTGCTTTTATGGAGGCCATAAACTTAAACTGGAAGAATAATTCCAGGCAACACCACTGAAAACATTGGCTGCTATAACTTCAGTTTTATACAGAACAAACAGAAGAAAAATTGCAAGCAGAAAACATGTTTTATGTAAATACCAAAACGTCTCGGTAGAGCCAGCACAACATAGGTAAAAATAACTTTCTGGTGTTCTTCCAGATTTGCATTTGCATTTTGAATCAATCTGTACACATAAGAAATAAAGTAAAATTAGAAGATTGGAAGTGCAAAGCAAGGTTTGAGGGGTTTAGTTCGGGTAACAATGTGTAGATACAATTCTTTCAAAGTGCAATCAACTCCTGTTACACTGTCAACGTGATATTTGACTATACACAAACACAGGCTGCTGCAATGACAATTTTATACCCTATTGTACATCTCCAATCAGCCCTGGTGTTTCAAAACAAGACAATTTGTCTTGCTGTAAATACAAAAAGAATTATACAAATGTATCTTTCTGCTTTATTATCCTGGAAACCTCATAGATCATATGAAATGTTTGGTGTGTGGCAGTCCAAGGAGAAAAACAGAGAAAGAGATGGCATTTAATTTGGCTTCTTGCTATGTTTACCTCTATCTGATGTGGGATTAAGTTGTCATTTATGCAGCTTTAACAACATTTTTATTCCTTTTGAAGTTTGTGAAATGCGGGTCGGATGAATTGCAGTATATTTCCTGAGTTTTCTCAGTGTTAGAAGTCAGTATAGTGCAACAGCTACTTGGTAGAGGAAATGCAAGAAAAATACTATATATCTCAGGAAACTGAAACTTCCCTTGCTGAATGTGGCATAGAGAATATCACAAAAACATGTTTAAAAATCATGTTGACTTCTGAATGCTTCTGGTTTGTTGTTTGGTTTTTTTTTTTCTATTGGCAATCCAAGAAGTTTGGTCAAGTGCACAAAGAGTTATGCCAGTGGCTATCAGCAGCTTAGCCTCAGCTCACGGACCAAGTGCCAATTCTTAGAGGAGGTGCCTTAGCAGTGAGCTTCAGGGAGGTGGAAGGTTGAGATGGAAGGTTGAGTTGGAAGTACCATTGCAGAAGTGTTCAGCGTCAGGTATTTCTTTATGCATCAAGGAAGAAATGGCTTGAATGAGGAATAAAAGATGGAGTAAGAAATGGTCATTACAAACAGCTGAAGCTGTCTTTGTCTTTGATTGTTGCTTTGGTTTGATTTAGTGTTTTCTCTCTTTTGTTTGACGTTATGCTATATGCACCTAAGCACAACGTATACCCATCTTTTAAATAGCTGCAGGGATGGCGATTCCACCACTTCCCAGGGCAGCCTATTCCAATGTGTAATAACCCTTTTGGTGAAGAAATTTTTCCTAATATCCGATCTAAACATCCCCTGTCGCAACTTGAAGCTGTTTCCTCTCATCCTATCAGTTGTTTCTTGGGAGAAGAGACCGACCCCCACCTCGCTATGACCTCCTTTCAGATAGTTGTAGAGAGTGATAAGGTCTCCTCTCAGCCTCCTCTTCTCCAGGCTAAACAGCCCCAGTTCCCTCAGCCGTTCCTCATAAGACTTGTCCCCCAGACCCCTCACCAGCTTCGTTGCCCTCCTCTGGACACGCTCCAGCACCTCAATGTCTTTCTTGTAGTGCAGGGCCCAAAACTGAACACAATACTCGAGGTGGGGTCTCACCAGTGCCCACTATAAAAGTCCTGTTTGTTGTTGGCTTTTCTTTATACCAAGAAGAGTTAGTTTCCACACAAAATCTAATCTTTACAAGTGTACTATTCTGCAAAATTCCTACTTACACTCTGCTATTATTTGAAAGTTGCACATAATTCAGTAGCATTTGCAATGTGTGCATAACTGTAATTATTTTTACTACTCTAGAATTTCCATATCATAAATACTCATTTTCCTATCAGGCTTCAGAAGATGTATCTGTAGGAATAGCAATCTTTATGCATATCATCAACAGCAAACCAGAGAGATTCTTGTTTGCCCTGATAGCTTTTTTTAATCAGTCCTGCCTGACCTGGTCTATGGATACTCCTTTGTTAATAGGTTGAACAAGTAACTAGATGGTAATTTTACTCAACTTCAGTGGTTTGGAAAATGTGTTCCATTCAGCTTTTGAAACATATGCAAAAGCAGAAGGACGGACAACTTAAAAATAAATAACCTTATGTCCTCTAACCAACATAGGATTATTTTGCGTTGTGGGCAGGATGTGTTAAAGCTTTACTCCCTTGACTGTGTCTAGCTGTCATCTGCATACAAACTGCATTACTGGAATCCAAGTGAACTTCCAGCTATATTTTATGTTACATGAATAAATGAAGAACTGGAAAGTGTTACTTTGTGTTGGTTTATAGTGCTGTGAAAAATTACTGTCACTGGTTGCCTTAATCGCATGCAGTAATCAAAAGACAAAGCTGTGTAACATTAAGACACTGATTTCAATCAACAACAGTTAAAGAAAAGAAAAAAAAAATCATCAAATTAAAGCTCTGAAAATGAGCCCTGGCCCTGCTTGTGTGTGTCTATATACATATATAACCTAGTAGCTGTATAATTAAATATGGTAATGCATAGTCTAAGTAGTGGAAAGCTGTGTGTTCCATTCATATCTTCATGCTTCTTCAACATTAAGATAATGATTTTATTTTGGGGGGAAAAAAATCCTATTACTGTAGGAGTGATTATAAGCAGAACTGTAAAACAGCTTAAGAGATCTTAAACGACTTCAGGTTACAGTGGTGACTTTGCTTAGTCTTTGGCCTGTCATCCAAGAAGGCAGTTTCTGATTTTTGAGGGACAGATGCGAATAACTAAATAACCTCTTACAAATGGAAAGAATTGCTCTTAAAACCTTACCTTTGAAAACTTGGAAAGGTTTACAGTTGCAGAATATCAAAATAAGTAGGGCATTCTTGTAATATTTTTCCTAGAGCTAGATAGATTTGTGAAAAACACTTTGACTGTAGGCTTGCCTTATTTTTCTAGTGCTGTCAAGTTCATCAAGTGTGTGAGCTACTGCAAAAGGAGGAAACTGAAACAGAGTCAGGGAAACAGAGGAAAGTAAATGTACAGAAGTGTTCTGAGCCCTACAAATTTGCAATAAAGTAGATATAATTATATCTGTGCCACTTGCTCCTTTTGTAAATCTGCTAATGTTTTTCTATTACTTTTATTTGTTATATGGCATTTCTAATATAAGGAAATATTATAATTTCGGGGGGGGGTCTCACAGAAGCATTTACATATGCTAGGTCTAATTTTTCTTTTGCTTAATGCCCAAGCAAAATTGCATAGCTGTAAGCAAAACCAAAATGTAATTGTGTTAGTGTGTGTGTTTGTTATTTATTTATATTTATAATACCTCAAAGGCATAGTCATGATACAGTACCCCAATGCAAGAAACGCTGGATAAATGCAGAACAGAAATATTATCTCTGCCCCTAAGAATGTTGTAATCTAAATTTAAGACGAGAGAAGAAACAATTTCAGGAGAACAAGGAAGAGAACAATACGGTATTGCCACAGTTAGTGGTACAATACAGTATGTCAGTCAATACTCCAAATGGTAATATGATAAACAACGACCTTTGCACAAGAGCAGAGTACCATCTGCCCAGCTTTTTGAGGTTGGGGGGCAATGGGCAACCATGGGAGGAGATTTCCAGAACAGTTTTGCATTAAATTGAAAGCATGTGCAGGGATTAGTGATCTCCTGAATAAGTGGATCTTAAAAAAAAAAACATTAAAAAATTAAGTCTGATGTACAAGTTGCAGGTCCAAAACATGTATTGTGGTGGTGATGAGAAGAAACAAGAAAGGAGGCATGACATGCTTGCTTAGTCATGCTGAACCCACATTGGCAGCTATAGGGTAGATAGGGAATGCGAGTCAGGAGTTGGTTTTCTTTCTTAACTTTAGCCAGCTCCACCTGACTGAGTTAGTTGTTGAGGTTCCTGTTATAGATGATGCAGACATTTTAAGGGCACGACTCATCTGTCCTCTTTAAAAGCTGACTTGCGGGAGGTGAATTGTGCCCTAGGAGGACATATTTCTCTATTGATGAAAAGGCAAAAAAATGACCAGCTGATTCTAACTGGCTGAACTGTAAACATCTACAGTGCAGATATGTCTAGAGTGAGGTGAGATGGATCCCAGCTGATGAGACAGGTGTGAAGCACGGGGGTTATAGGAGAAAGAGAGATGGGGATCATGGCAGAGCCAGGTTGAATCATTTCTCTCCATGGAAAGTAGGACTGAAACAAAAAGAAAGGCCAAAATAATTTTTCATTTGGTATTTTTCACAGAAATCAGCAAGATTCTGTGTGGAGAGAGAAGTAGAGATAGGAAATGCTTTGGGATTTTGAGGAACAAATGGTGGACATTGAAAAGCTCTCTGGGACTGTCAGTGTGGGATTCCTTGAAGTTAAAATGAAGGTATTGAAAGAAAGTTGAGGATGGCTAAGCTAAAGGAAGAGTGGATGAATCACTGATGGTGAATGTCACAAGGGGAACTTTGCAGTGTACACTGAAGGTGCCTTGTAGAGTAAAGACAGGTGCAGGGAAAGCAAATATTGGAATGATGCAGGCACAGGGGCTGGCAGCATGGGCTACATATAGGAAACAAGAGAAATGATTGAAAGATGAACAATTTCAGCAGCTTTGTCACTGGAGAGGCATGAAGAAGACTTGAATTCTGTTAAAAAGTCATCAGACCTAATGCACTATAAATCACATACAAGTTGGATGCCAGGACGTAAGTAGGGAAGGGTGAGGAGGAGCGCTGGGTGTGCCTGGAAAGGGAGAGTGGAGCAACAGAGGCTTCTGAGAGAGAAGCAGTATATGTGGTGAAGAGGAATGGGCTTTTGTGAGTAGAAGAGATAAACCATGGCTGCAGGTCAAATGAAAATCTCACGGTGATGGGAACAAGGAACTAAAACAGGTCGGGCAGGTGGAGGTTGAAGTTATTAGGAAGAATGTGGGGCAGCTCATTAATGCTTCAGGTAGATAAGCCGTCTCATTGCTAAATTTTTACTGTGATTTCTGCTCCATAGTCATTACTGATCACGGTCTGGATGGCAACAAGCTTCCAAGATTTATATAACTAATAATAACTCTTACACAGCTTTTTGGTTTGGAAGATCTTCAGGAGCAACACAGATGAACCTCATCTTTCTATGTCACGATCAAATTAAAAATACGTTTTTCTGTAACTTGGTTTATTTTTGGTTAAAATAACTGAAGCCAGTCAGAAATGTTTACTTATTCTGTTTCTCTCAGCTTTAGTAAGTATTCTTTGATTGAGGTATTCTGCAGATATGTACATAAAACAAGAGAAAATAATACATACCAAATTTACATTTTTTTTTCCGGCATTTCTAGTTCTCCTCAGTTTTCCCTTACAACTTTTCTATGTATTTTTCTTTATATTTTTCTTCTGTTATTGGTAGTAGGTCCTTTCCTGTGCAGAAGCTATCCACCAACTTCTGAAATCAAGCCTTTCATTTTTAGTGACAGAGGCCTGGAAGGGAGATTACATCCAGAACAAAAGCAAGGAAGATTGACAAGTGTTTATTTCATAATTAAAGTGAATTATTTGGTAATATAGCATTAACTACTGGGATTAGAGCTGAATCTTTTCAAATATGTCAGGCAAACATATCTGGTAACAAAAAGGCTTAAAGTTGGGCAGAGAGGTTTTCCTTCTGGAAGCCTTCAGGGACACCTGCACCTTTCCTCTTTGCTTCGAGGAGTGCTGTCCTAGACACCTAAAATGAAGTTTGCAAGTTTGGCAGTATGGATCCTGAGCATTTTTTTTTGGCTTCTCGAACTAGTTGAAAGCTGAGAGTAACTTTCATTAAAACAAATTGTTATCTCTATTGTATTAACTGCTATTTACAGCTGGCTGCAAATTCTTCATTTTCTGTAGGTGATATTAATCACAGGGTGCCTGTAACGTGCTGCTGCTTATTCTGAACAAATACAATTAAACTATATTAAAATTCCATAAGGAATACTTTAAATACATCTATTCCTATGTGAATATTAATCAGTTTTTCGACTTAGGAGCAGATGTTCATTCTTCCTGTCTGAATTCCTTTTTCTAGCACAAGCTGTGTGACACTGAGGTACAAGTCATGTAATGTAGCACATGCGTTCGGCATGGGTTCTGGCTATCCAGTGAGTTGTCACTCATGCCCCTCAGGTTTTGCTTGATTCCTTGTCATGTAGGACTAGGGTTATATAGGTTCACAGAGTCATATATTGCGAGTTCCTGTGTCACTAAAGCTAACACTTTTGTGTTGGGAAGACTCATCATGTGGCTTTACTGAGTGGAAAAGGTGGCTTTTTAGAGTGGTGCATCCCGTAACGCTTGAGCTGGAAGCGAAGACCATGGCCTGCACTTTGTTAAGCCAACATTTTCCTGTTGGGAAAAGGCCACTCAGGGCCTGAAGGATATTGGGGCTGCTATTTAGGGAAGCTCAGTTGCACAGTTATCCAAGACAACATGCAAAGATTTAAAACTTTAGACTGCTGCTCAAGGACCCTTACTTCTCTTGCCACAAACGTGGATTTGTCATAATGTCTCCTACAGTGGAAAATAAGAGATTTGGTAGTTCCAGTGTTCTGTGCATGGAACAAATGCATAACCTCATAGTTATGGGGGTGAGTTTCTTTTCCATTATTCTAGCAGAGGATGGCTGTAAACCTCCTTGGAAAATGAAGTACAGCTATAAAGATTGTCAGAGTAGTTGTGAAAAAAATGTTTGTCGTGTAATTGGACTGATGGGTAAACGATATTATTTAAATTTCTAGAAACTACAGTAAAGGAATATTGCCTGGGTGGGAAAAAAAAAACACAAAAAATAATGTATAAAGGCAAAAGAGAAGCTGCAGTGTATTTACAGCCTACAGGTTAGTAAAAATGTGACTGTTCAGACTCTTTTAAAAGTTTTTTTGCAATCAAACACAAAGAGAAACACAGCTGGCACACAGCAGAAACATTTAAGAAGATTGACATTAAATATAAAGAGGAAATACAAAATTTCTGACACAACATTATCCATTTAGCAGTTTAAAATTATAGCTTGATAACAATGGCTTCCTCTTGTGAAGCGATGAGAAAGATGGAGAAAAGCTAAATCCATCAAAATCTATCAGTTCCCAGTTGTCTTAAGGAAAGTACATGGAAATGGCTTTGATAACGTATTTTATAGCCACAGAAAAAGGGCAGAAAAACTGGCAGTTCTTGAATGGTTGGCTTCAATCCCCTGCAATATGTCGATGGTTTGCATTCAGGAGGGGCGATGATCAAGTCCAAATCTGATGAGCAGCCACATTGCTTTCCCCAGACCTTCTCTCAGGGTCAAATCTGGCTTCATTCCCCTCCTTCTCAATGGGCATTGAATGTCAAGATGATGTGGATGGTGCCGTTGTCACCTGAATGTTGCATTGCTCCTGGAACAACAGCCTGGGCAAAATCGCTGACTCAGACATGAGCCTGGTAAAAGGAGATAATGGTTGTGTGAGGAAGAAATATTTTCAAGAATTAGCTAATACGCTGTTCCCACCCTTTGTTGCCAATTAGTGCTCTACATATGCCTTATGTAAGGAAGACTGAATAATAACTCAGTGTTATTTTTGCAAATGTGAAGATGAGAAGGGGGACAAGTGAGTGAGAACTCTGAGTGAGAACAGTGGTAGCAACATATGGAGCTTAAAAGCATGTCTTATGAAAAGTACGCTCTACTGCTCCATTTTTTAGGGATGTAAATGGTATTACAATGAGGTAGCTGCTGCTGCTCTCCAGCTCTGCTGTGCCATGTGGGAAGCACAGTGTTTTCCCAGCTGGCAGCGCCAGCAGAGTGTCCACCAGGAGAAGCTGGAGTGGAGGGGGATGGCAGGGATGAAGGCCGTAACTGCCAGATGAACGCTTTATCTGAAAGTTGTATCCTGTCTCAACTAATTATAACTTTCCTTTCCTTCTCTGTTCACCTTCAGGCAGTAATCATTAGGGCTGTGTGAGTGTGTTTATATTTACTGAGAAACAGCAAATTTGCTGAGCAGTCTTGATTTAAAGTCTCAGAAGCATTTGAATACATCAAATAATTGTGGCTGGAAAAAATCCAAGGCTTAATTGGAAGTTTTCTTTTTGTTAATCCCATAACTAATTTGGTGATTAGGGCATTCACCCTTGGTGTGGGAGAACTTCATTCAGTTCCTCTGTCTACCTCAGGGGCACAAACCCAGACTTTCCAAATCTGAAGTACACCTAAGCAGCAGACCTCATCCTCCGCCTTTCCGTACCGACATGCTTTCACTTTGGATAAGAGAACAGTCACTGGGACAAGGACTCAGACCCAGATGCCTGCAATCTAATCACCTAAATTAGAGAGTATTTTCCTTCTTGCTGTCTGTTCCATTTGCTGGTAAAGCTTTTTGTGCAAAAGGGAACAGCTCCAGCAAAATATTAAGGATGCTATTTTAGGCTCTCATATAATATTCTGCTCTGGGAGAGTTCCTAAGAAGGGAGACTTTGGCAGAAATTCCTGCTCTGAACCTAGTTAGAGAAGGGATTTCAGTCCGGTTCTTCTGCCTTTAAACAAATTCATGTTGTTGACAATATTTTGATGTGGATAAGGTTCAGAGATGTTTCAGCTGCTTCCTAGAAGAGTGTAATGGGCAGTTCAGAGGCCGCCTGAACTCAAATACTTACTCAGCAATTCCTAGCTGGTTCCTTCATGATCTTGGTCAGCTGTTAAAACTGGGATAATTAATTTGGGGTGGGGGAGAATAAATGTGTGAAAGAAGGTAGGCATTGAATACTTAAAGACTTCCCTGCATCATCCATTATGTGCTCTCTTTTCCCATTACAGAAATAAACTCTATTTCCCTCTTTCCCTTTCCCTTTCCCTTTCTCTTTCTTCTAACTGTTAACCTTTTTTGTTGCCTCTTATGTCCCTTACAAACTATAGCTTGTCCTGTGTCATAACCTTTCTAGTGTTGTTCCCATGTGCTGGTGCTGTTCCTCTGTTCTTGTCCTTAAATAAGTGTCCTTATTTAAGCTTTCTGTATCGGTTTGGGGTTTCTTTTACTCTGAGGTCACCGAAGAGCTCTAACTGTGATCATATTGTTTTATCACTGTTCTCTGTACCCTTCCTCTGCAATAGCATAGTTCATTGCTGTTGTATTTAATAAGACTTTTTCAGATCTCCAGGACGCTTCCATCCTTTATACTTCTATCCCAAGAGACCCTTTCAACCTATTCCCTGGGTAGGTTAAATTCCACTTTTCAAGACAGTTACCCTTCTCTTCTGTTCTAGCTGATTCTTTTTCCTTAAAATAGCAGGTTCTTTTGCTTTATTCTCAGCTTCACTGAGCTTGCTTCTACTTAGTTTTCCCAATTACGTTGCATTAATATCTGTTCAAATCTAAAATATTTGCTTCTCTAGTAGCTTCCTTCATTTTTAGGAACAGTCTCCTGCTGTACTTCCCAAAGCTTGGATAGTCCCCTAACCATTTCCACTGGTTGTAGAAATCAATCCCTTGCCGTGTCCCGAAATGGTAGCTCCCCACCATGACTTTAGCCATGTTCTTCATGGCCTTTATCTTCAACCAAGTCAAAACTCTTCCTTCCATCCCTTCCAGAAGCTGAAAGTGAGAACATAACGTTGTTTGGGTTTGGCTTTTTTTTTGTTTGTTTGTTTGTTTCTACAGAGGATGCAACATCCCCTTTTTTTCTATACAGTTACTTTAGTTTCTCAAACAGAGACTGCTGTATGCTTGGGCTTTTAACTCTACTTTTATGTTTGCTTTTTGTGCATAGAAGAGTTGTGCTGTTGGACTGTTGAACTAGTTGTTCATTTGGAATAGATAAGGATTTTAGCCAAAGAAACACTTAATTATTAAACATTTCCTTACCATTTCCAGAATAGCAGTTTATTGAAAGATTCAATTTTAGTTTGGATTTCATGTGAGCTGTTAGTAATTATGCTCAGTTTAAGAGCAATGAAATGTTATTTAAAAATCTGAATTGTAGGAGAAATGTAGGAAAAAATGGTTAATTAAACAATATGATCATTTGTAATGGTTCCAGTTGCACAGTACTGTAATTTAGAAAAGAAATTGTTTGAGAAGTATTTTAAATAATTATGGGATATAACTGTGTTGGTGTTTGCTTTGCAAAATATGCACCACATAGTGAAATATCTTTGAAATCACTGCACCTAAAACATATATGAATGGAAAGAACTTACAAATGGCTTACAAATGTGTTTGGAGTGGCTATCCAATTTTAATTAAAACATTACATCTTTCCCTGGATGAAATTGCCTTCTCCAAGTCCTGCCTTCATCCTTGACCCATCTTACAAACTATTCTTCCAAAAGACAGACTGAGCTCTTCCCCAGGACAAGACAGGCAGCAGAAGGATTCTGCCGTTAATGTGACTGTCTCCAAACTGCCCTCATGTTTCTTTGTGTCCCAAAATGGTGCTATACAGGGGAAACGAGGTGCCTGGAAATCTCAACTATGAATTATTCTGCCAAAATAATTCCAGTTATGCATACGTTCTGGGGAAGGTGACAACTCTGAAAATAGGTGGAGACACTATTCTGCAGAATCTTCTACTAAAATAATATTTAATATTATGAAAAAAACCATAGACTAAGCACTTCACCCAGTGGTGGATCCTTTACCAAGTGATTGAGTGCCGAGCAGTCTTTAGATGTGCATTACTCCATGTAGGAACCTGGCCCATTGCAGAAATCCCATCCCTTTTACAGGTATGATGAAATGCTTTTGTCTGCTTCTTGAAAACACAGAAACCAGAATATTTTTTCACTGTGTAGAAGCTAGTAGTGTTTTATTCTGATACTGAGCCAACAGCAGGTGTACAAGTTAACACAGAAGACATCAGAACTGTGCTAGCATGAATTAGTTTGAAGACAGGTAAGGCAAATGCCACATGAATTCTCTTCTCCCCTAAAGAGTGTAATCTGTGATGACTGATAGAAGTGTTTTGAAAAGAGCATTTCAGATAACAAAGCGCTGAGGAATACTGATGAGAAACAACTTCAACTTCTCTTTATTACTATAAATTCTATGAATGCTTCTGCCTTGTAATGTTACAAAATATACTTTGGTAACTTAGCAGATTTTTTCTTTTTCAGAAAAAAAGTATTATTGTCCTTGGGGTTCTCTGGACCAAGAGGTGTTCCTTCTGCAGTCCTGGTTCCCATTAGTTGCACTGCTTATTCTTTTTATTGGAGAGTAGGAAGTTCACCCTGTTTTAGCTTCGGTCATATCTTCTAAAGCTGGGAGTTGCTTGAGAGAGAGCAGGATTGCCGCCTGCTGGTGCATCCTAATTAAAAATAAAAAAAAAAAAATCTAGAGAACAGACAAAAACTGTGAAATCTGAGACACTTTCTAGTCAAAAAGGACAGGATCAAAGAATGCAATACTCAAAGGTTTATGATTAAATAGCATTTCATGAGAGAGGCACAGGAATGGATTCATTGGTATTTACATCTATTAGCGTTGGAAAACAGGTGTCAATCAGTCCATCCCCCTACCAGGGCAAAATCTTTTGGGACTTTTCTGCCCTCTGCTCTCTCTTTGCCTGAATCCCTCCTGCCCCATGCATGGGTGTGACTGCCTGCTGGGATTTAGTCCTTTATGATTTAAATCAAAGCTGTGTTTTTGCATTATGCGAGTTAAGTCAATCTATTTGAAATTTGTGACGCTAATTTGCTCTGGACTCTGACTTGATAGCAGATGCCAAGTTCCTGCCCAGAACAAATTTTACAGCTCAATTCCTTTTTCCCTAGATATTGGAAAGGGGGTGAGCAAAGGGCCAAAGTTGATTAAATTTATAGGCAGTCCTTCTGAACTGCATGGTTTGTTTTGTTTTAGTCTTTGTTTTCAATTTAAGGCAGACGCACCCAAGATGCAAGATATAGAGCTATGGGGTTTTTTTTTACATGAGTTATGTTGTATTAATTTAAAATAAATAAAATAATGTAATGAGCAGAAGCCCTGATTAGTTAAGGATTCATGCTAATAAGAGGAAACAGGATTTTTGCATCTTGGCGTGCTTTCCCCCAGGTTCCAGTAGAAAATGTTTATCTCCTGAAGGTATCACCTTTTGCACAATTGTTGAATATTAATTTAGGCTTAGGGAAGGTGGCAGGTTGTCATTCCTGACCTCCAGTTTTCTTCAGACAAACCAGCCAATGGGACAAAGTGTCCTGTGGGTGAGAACTCCAACCACCCTCAGTCCTTTAGTCTCTTCCAAGAGGCTACCATATTCTCTGGTACTTTTTATAATGTGTTTACTGGTCTGGGGAACAGCAACCCTCAAATATGTCAGTATGGTCACAATACTTTCAGGTACATAAAATAACAGCTAATTGCAATTGAGAACTTCTTGCATTATGCTGGTGCACTTAGTTGGGTGGGTGTAATTCAATCTTGTTCAAATGACTGTAATTACTCTGTCTGAGTTAATGAAGCAGCTATTACATTACACTTTATGAAGCAGAGATTTATAATTTTGGAGTCAGTGATACTTGGGAAACTTAAGAATGAATTAAGGATTTTTTTGTCTAAAAATGCAGTCTTTATAAATAAATGCTGCTGCACAGAGGAAGGGACAGAGTAGCAAAATTACAAACTTCATTAACAAAAATAAAAGATTTGAGTCAGATATTAGGAATATTTTTCAACTATGAGGGTAATGAAACACTGGAATGCATGATGTGAGGCCACAGTTTCCATAAGCAGTGCTGAAGGTTTTTAAGAATATCTGTCAGGATGGCATTTGTGCATGCTCATGGTTAGGTGACCTTTTGAGTTACTTACTGATTTTATTCACCACACTTTATATATACAGGTAGTTCAGGGCTACACAGGTGGTTCAAAGCCATAGATTTCAGATCATTTTTGCTTTTGTGGAAATTCAGCTGAGGCCTGGATCGTGAGCTGTTTATGATGCAGCTCTTGTGATTTGTAAATGACCATGAATGAGTATGAGATTAGACTCCTAAACCCTGTTGTGTTAAGACTTCAATACGTAGAGTTTAAGCCCAGACAGACACCCAGTCTGATGACTTTCAAGGGCTGTGTAATTGCATTCTTGAACTCATCACTTATTCACTAAGGTCTCTACATGCTTAACTCCAGTGGCCTGGGAAGGTTCAGGCCCTGTAGGTGTTATCAGATGAATGTAGGAAAGTGGTGTATGAATCTTGAAGAGATGCCCAGGAAACAAGTTATTGGTGGGTCCGAAATGGATTTTGATAGTAGTCACTTTTACATTATTGTTCATGGTTAGAGCTGTCAGCCAGGGGGCAGGGAACACAGGTTCTGGTTGCTGATCAACCTGGAGAAGAATGATCTAACCTCCTGGTAAGGGAATTGTCCTGACTATAAGATCTTGAGCTGTCCTTAATAAGACCTTTCACCTTCTGTGCTGTGGAAGCTGGGCCCAGGAAGAACACAGGTAAGAAGAATGCTGGTTTAATGGATGAGGAGGATGCCAAACTGATCTTCCTAGTTCAGGCATCCCCAGAATATGAATGTAAATTACACCGTTACTGATAAAATCTAAATCCAATCTTGGATCTGAGTGACCAAAGGTGCCTTATGTTTCCAGTTGGTACCCTGTTCTGTCACTGAAGAAAATAAATGCACAATTTCAGGAAGCTTAGGCTCCCTCTGGAAGAGCATGAGCTCCTTGTGAGTTAATAGAGGCAAGAAGATACTCCTGTTACGTGGAATTTCAGAGGAACTTACTTGGTCCAGAGAAGAAATGTGAGTAGTTGTGGCAGGCAGACAGGATGCTCCCTGCTCCCCTGCTCTGGTCCACGTGACTAAGTTAGGCACATGATTATTGTGAGTTGGATTCAGCCCTTCTGTTTCTTAAAAGAGTATTGTTACTTGCTTCTCTAAAGCGGGAAGTCAGTGTATGTAGAAACTGATGTAAAAATATCTATTAAATGCATTTCCAGTATGGGCAGAAAGTTCAGGTCTTCAGGCAAGTGCTGATGATCACTAGGAGGGACAGCCTCATGCTAGTGAGAGATGAAAGGCAAACTCTTACATACCAGCTGTATGTATGAAAAATTAAGGAGTGTTTTCTACTTGGTCTTCAGTTGGCCAGCTTGAAAACAAGCTAGGTGAAGAACGTTTGCTTTCTGTAGGCCCTGTCCTTTCAGGGTGGAGGTAGACACCAGAGAGACAGTGGGCAGTTGTGTGGGAAGTGGTTGGGTGGTCGTGCAGAATGTTGCCTCAGGGATCTGGAAGTGTCATGTACCTTCTATTCCCAAATACCTATCAGTGCCACCTGGTTTCCATTTGCAGTCCTTGCTCTGCTGAGGCTTATAACCTGAAATATTAAAGAGAACCACTAACTTTCTCAAAATCTCCTGACCACTGGTAATTGGGGCCATCACTGCTATTTGGGGAAATGTGTTTGCAGACGCACAGGAAGAAGCACAGTGCGTGTCTGGTCCCTAGATTTTTCCACTATGTGGCAATAGGGTAAATTTTTAACCAATACCGCTCCTATTAAGAATATTTTTATTCAGTTCTGCAAGGAATAGTATCTTTGAATATCAGTTAAAGTTTAAGGCCTCAGTCAGGCATGCCCTATAAAACAATGTACAAACTGGCTGAAGTTCAGGCAATTTTGACTAGGCAACAGATGAGTAAAAGGACAGAATGCAGAGAGAGGAATAGACACTAAAAGCAGAAGTCATTTTTCATAAATTCAATGCTAAAGTAGTCATATTTTTTAATACATATGCATCACAACGGAAGACTTGCTGTTAAAGAAGGAACCGAAAGAGAACAGCAGCTGGTAATTTCCATGCTGAGTTCCTCCCAAGCCTAAGAAGAATGGAGGAAACTAAGAAGGCTTAAAAAATGAAAAATAATTTTTAAAATGGGTAGCCAAAGCTTCTGGTTGTAGGAAGAAGGTGAGAGCTCACAGTAAGAGGACAAATTAGATCTCTTTATTTTTTAGCAAGCAAAAAATCCTTTTACTGTTTTTACCATTTTTTCTTCTCTCCTGTGAATATTTATAACAGCAAAAGATGAACGGACAAACTACATAAAGAAATAGTAAAATTAACTGTCTTTTTCTCTACCTTGTTTCAGTCATTGTCATGTAAGATTTTAGTTGTAATGATGTCTAATATTTTTACACAGCGTTATGATTTTTTCAAGTTGACTGAGCCCATTGAGCATTGAAATTCTGTAAGCAGATCTCTGATATTATTAAATTTCACTATTACATGTGTGCATCTAAACAAGGACAATATGAACCTGTATTAAATTTGGGTTGTCATGCATAATTCCTCAGAACTTCATATGGAAATGCCTTTTCTCTTCTCTCTCCCTAAACAAGGTGCTGCAGCACCTGTAGTTCTTTGGCATAAATCAGTAGATCAGAGCAACTCTGGCTGTGATACCTCAGAGTCAAAAATCAAGACTCATTTGAATGCCACATCTGGAATTGAATTGTGTGCAAGTTATACTAATGAAACTGAGGTTTTCTTAGTATGCTTTATTTATGTATGAAGGTGCTAGTTCTAGAAAGTGTGCTGTACATGGCAGTATAGCATACCATAAATATTACACAGATCTCTTGGGCATTCATTTTTAGGGAGCAAGGTGGAATTCAGTAGCATTCAGGGCAATGCCACAAAGTCTGGGAAACACAAGGATTTAGGTTTCTCCAGATTTATGGATGATGCTGGCCTCCTTGTGAGGTGAGCGAGACCTGCTCTAAGTATTAAGATTACTTTATTAAAGCAATTGAAAAGTAATCAACATGTCCATTTGGTTTAGTAGAAAAGAAAATTAATTACATTGGTCAGTATTATTCCTACTGTGGTCCAGTTACCTAATTGTTCTTTGGCCATGATAGACTTTCACCCCTGCTGGTACCAAAAACTGGTTTTGAGCACAATGCTTCTGGTAAAAGCTCTGAACTCTTCTTTAGTTTTAAAGCAACAGATCAGTGGGATGCTGCACAGGACTTTGGGGAACCATTTTTATTGAAAATGAGAATGAAACGATGGAGGAGAGGTGACTGAACTATTTAGAGTTGGAATGATATGTGTACTAGTACCAGTGCTGCTCTAATGGTGGGGGATGCATTTTGAGGGCTTTTCTTGTTCAGTCAAGGCACTAGCAGTAAAATGTTGGAATAAATATCAGCTGTTTTCTAGAGCACCTTTTTTCATTGCTTTGGGCCAGTCACTGTAACTGTGACCCGTGTGTACTTGCACGAAGCCTCTGGAAACCATTTCAGGTTCCTCAGGGACCACCCCAAAACCTGGATGATGCAGACTTTTGATTGCAAAGCTTTGTTCAGATAATATGAATGCTGTTTGGGAAAGCACCGCCACAATGCGTGTAACCCCTACAGACAAAACTGAATAGAAACTTCTTCAGACGGTGCTTTTCATAATGTTCAGAAAGGATCAAAGCCAAAATCATTGCAAAACAGAACAAGGCGTGCAGAAATAGCACAGAAAGGAGAAGGGTGAACTGGCTTAAATAGAAAAGATTTAAAGTCTTCAATGATAGCTTAATGTAATGACAGTACCGATAAAATAAGCAAGTATGTTTTAAGTGGGTTTTTTAAATCTTCTTTTGTATTTGTTTCCAGAAGAAAGACCAAAGAACAGGAAACACTGTAGCCACTCATATCTAGTTTTTTTCTAATTGAAACAATCTTTCACACTCAATTTTGAGTCCTCTCTTTGCAAACCCAGAATGCTGTTTCTCCAGAATAGTAATTCAGGCAGTTTAATCATTAGCAAGCTCCAATCAAATTATTCTGTTTTAAGTTTTATTATGCAGAAAATGTTGTTTGATATATTTCATATTTGCTTATTATCTCACTCATGATTTGTGCCCTTCCTTGAATGGAAACGGGTGCTGAAAAATAAAAGCTAGAATTTTAAATCAGATTTTTAGTGATTGCGTTTATTTTATCTTTATTACTGTAGTTCTGTCAATGTCTATTTTTCACTTCGAAGCAACAGATTTACTCATTTTCAGTACTGTTTCTAGTCACTGTTGTACTGAGTTTTCTGGATATCTAAGCAGCTATCAGTGTGGAGATTTCAACCATGTCCCAGCAGGTAAAGTTTCAGGGTTATGCTTGCAGCCATTCAAAGCAGACAATGTTCTGTAAATCTTGGGTCTTCGGTAGCTTTGCTGTTATTATAGATATCAGGAGAGCTAATAAAACTGGCTAGCAGGCAGAGCTCAGCCTCTTCAAGCTATAGCCTGCAAAAGCCTTCGCATCCTACGTTTTTCTCTCTTCTCTTGGGCATGCCCTGACTCGAAGCACCAAACAAACCAAGGACTGTAATGGTTTTACAGCTCAGAGCCTGTTGAGATGCACCTGAAAGGTCTATCAGCTGCCTACCTGTACTGTTGTGCCCCCAAGAATACCTGTGCATATCCTTTAATTTCTGTATTTACTAGGTCTCCCTTCTTACCGTGTAATTAGTATTCAAGTGCTGGAGAGGAGAACGAGCTTTTCAGCTTTTTCGATTCAGAGTTGGTGTCTTAACTTTTGATGAACTTGTGCAATCAAAGAAAGTACACTCTTGACACCTGCTAGTTGTGCTGAAACCAAAAGAAATTAAGGAAAAAGCTCCAAATAGAAGCTAGAAAATTGTAAATAACAGCTTGTCTCCATTCTAAACACTAAGTTAATTTAGTAGTTTAAGGGATTATATGATACAGTGATATGTATGAAACTATAGTGAACCACTAAATTTGGGATTTCTCATAATTGTCTATTTTTTAAGTCAGTGTTATATGATTTATTAATTTCTACATGATTCAGCAACATATGTTAACTTTTAAAACACATTTCTGTTATTTTAATAGAGGGCTTTAAACTTGAGTAGTTTATCAGAATTACCCATTTATTTGTCAACAACTATATTTTAAAGAGAGAGGATATTTTTCTATGAGTTTAAGTCACACATTTTTGTCCGTCCTGACATCAAGATGGTTTGTGGAGTGGCTATTATGCTTTGGGCACTTTTATAGCACTTTTCAGTTTATGGGCTGTGCAGTGCTTGTTTTGTGACTTTAAACAGCATTATGATTTCTCTAAGCGTTTTGTGTTCATGGATATAATATAATCAAATTTGTATTTTGAAGCCTATAAAGTGATTACAAGAAGAAAATGCTATGTTATTGCAATGGAAAGGCAGCTGTCTCTGATAGATGGCTTACTGAAACATATTTGTTTGATTTTGGGCATGAGTTAGTGCCTTCACTGAGCACTTCTTTCCATACACATTGAGCATTCAGGTTTTTTATTTATTTACTTTAAATCTTCTTTCAGTTGGCTGTGTTATAGTACATGTTGAAAGAAAGCTAACTTCATGTGTTCTGCAGTTCCCTTGGGTTTTTGAAGAGGGTTTTACTCAATAGGTCTGATTTATGATCTGTGACCTGCTTTGTTAGATGCTCAGAGTTGCTTTGAATGCATACTTAAGTTTAACAGTTGTGATCCTCAAGGTCTTCAAGCATTTGGTCTTGTGTTAATTTACCTGCAGGGGACTATTAACTTGTCTTATTAGCTTGAGGTCATTATTTTCTGTCTGAATGAAGTGAAACCCAATTAGCATTCTCAAGTGTTTCAAATGTTAATTTGGAGAAAAGGGAAGGCAAGGGAAAGGCAGAAAGAAGAAAAGAGAACAAAGAAAAAGAAGGATTTGGCCTTTAAAATACAAAGCTGCAGTTCCATTTCTAGTTACAGTGATGCAAAGCTACCATAAAAAGTTGTATCTTGCAGGACTGATTTAGGTGCACTTACTCCTGACTTCAACTGAGATGAGAACCTGTCAACAGATGCCTGTTTTCCAAGGCGGCGTCTCTGCTTCTTGTAGCAGTGGCACTCGATGATGTATTTTTTATTGGTTTCAGGGGAGTCAGGAAAAAACATCCAAACCCTGCACCACGCATGGGTGATGCCGTGCCCATTTGCATTGTACTTGTAAAGCCCCTGTTCTTGGTGGTGCTTAGCATTTCCAGGTCCCTGAAATAGCATCCATACCTGTGATCTTGGTGCCTGACTTCTCTTTATAAGATGTTGGGAGAGTTACACACAGGAGGGATCCACAGTGCAAAGCAGTGCCTTAAATTAAGAAACTTAGGTGCTGCGGTTCAGGCTGTATTTTGAATTCTGACCCTCTCCAGGCTTAATTGGCAGCATTGAGCCATCAAAACATCCACCAGGATCCTCTCCATAGGTCTTACACAGGTGCAGTTCTTTGGAAACAGGTAAATGGTACAATCTTGTGTTTAGTCTAAGGATGTCCAAACTGATGGGGAATTGGCTTGTTTGGGTTTAGGGGCTCTTTGTTCCCCCTCCTTTCTTTGGTTATGAAATGAAGTGTTTCAAAATAACACTGTATTAAAGGTTGTGCACAAATGAGTGAACAGTCATGACTCTGAAAACCAGTGGCCAGGTTGCTCACCCAAACAAAATTCTGGGGTACAATGCCCAGTATCAAACTGGGTGTTTTGCGTTAACAGCATAAAAGACATGGGTGTTTTGAGGACCTGGCTCTCAGGCTGAGAGCTGACCTACTCAGCAGTCCCACTGTAGATGCCTAAATCCTTTTATGAGGCTGGTGTCAGGGAGCACAACCAAGAAGCTGGGCGGCAGAGCAGGGGAGGGCACTGATGTGGTTTGGGTGTCAGTGCATGGACGGGTGTGCGCCCATAGAGCCTCACTCTATGTACATTTCTCCTGTCCGTGTTTTTCAGCATTAAATGTTTGGAGACCATATTGTCAGATATAGGTCAAGTTGCTAGTTATGTAGATTTGTAACACCTAAATAATTTTTACTTTCAGCTTGGGAAATGAAGCTGAGTTGATGGTACAGTCAGTTTTAGGAAGCATGCTATCAGTGGTTTCATCCTAGTCTATTTTATCAGATACTGTATTCCTCAGCCTTCTGGTCTTGCTTTTTCTATAGCATTGCATATCTATGGGGATTTGCAAACACAGAAACAGTCTCCAGATTTGTCTATGTTAGTTATGGCTGGAGTTTCAAGATGTCTTGAACAGCAGTATCAAACGGAGAACTCTAAATAAAAGTGAAATTAGTTGGATCCAGAGTGCATGTTGATTTTAGAGTATGGTCCTAGTGGATTACCTGCAAAAGGTTGATTCTGTTCCGTAGCATGTAGAATTCCATGTGGAATCATGTTCCTTGGATAAAGAGCCTGGAAAACAGCTGTGTATTGCCAGTTTCTCACCATACAAATTTAGTCCGGTAAGAGTTATAACAATACCCTTACTGCACACTTTTAAGTATTTTGTGTTTAGTTTTTAATGTCTTGTATTTATTCAACTTTGTAGGAAAGAAAAAAGGCGAGCTAAGGTTCTTTGCTGTGCAACAAGGGGGGAACAGGGTTAAAGGTCTTCATTTCTATGTGGCTGCCTTCAAGAGATTGCTCTCAAAATGTTGGATCTGATTTTCATTACTAACTCAACTGTTTTCACCTCTTCAGGCAATGGAAAGTTTCCCATCAAGTAGGAGTGATTTAAGGCAACATTCGGTATCCTGATGTTAGAGAATCAGTTGATTGTGTGTAATTAGTCAGACTCAGGAGTGCATCAGCAACACTTCAATGAACACTGTCTCTCCCTGTCATCAGCTGTGACTTCCGTGTTCAAAACTGATGCATGATTCTGAGGCAGAAGTGCTTATCTGGAGAAATGAGTAACAAATGGGGTATGTAACTTCCCATCTTAAGGTTATTGATTTGAATCCAGCCTTAATAATGAATAATGTTGTAAAGTTATCTAAATATCAAATGGGAAACTGTAAATGAGAATGAAGTTAGTTGGATCCAGAGCGAAAAGGTATATTCCCCAGCTACCTGTCAGGCACAGTCATTGCCAGAAGATTTCACTGTACTCTGTTTTGTTTAAAACTTCAGTGCCAAGGTTGAAAAGATCCTAACAGTAGTTTTTTGGGGATAAGTCTAATTACTTCATTTTATTGTTTTCCAAACTTAGGTGAAACTACTCAGCAAATGTTTATTTTCTGTATTTGTGTGTGTGTATGGTGTGGGGTTGAGACCCTGTAAGGAAGAAAAAACCCAAAGAGTGTATGTTGTTTCTGGAGAAATAGAAAAAAGTGTGATGTGGAAGTAGAACAAAGTGTCCCCATGGGCTGAGGGGACAGAGAAGGCTTTGATATTTCTGGAAGTAGTACCACAGATATTATTTTGTATCGTCTTACACCCCCTGTGCATTTACAACCATGACCATTGAGATACCGGCTGTGCAAAATTCTCCAATTCTGGAAACTGCTTTTTCACAGAGTGCCCTGGTCTATGTGAACGTGCCCCATCCCTGGAAACACTGGAGATCTGTCAGTAGAATGTTCTGAAGCAGTAAGGGAAGTGTGAGAGTGACGTATGTTTCAGCATCCTCTGCCAGGTCTGTGCGTGTGATGAACTTTATAGGGCACTGTTGGCGTTATGCTGGCAATGATGAGAGGCAAAGATGTCACATTCAAAGAGAAAAGTGTGCTTATCAGAATTATTTAGCAGAGGGCAAAGGAGGGCAGAACAAGTCCTGAAGATGCAGGTTAGATAAGGTATGGGTTCCTTTTTTACAAAGTAATCATGGGATGGGAGCCTGCTCCCAACAGATAGACCAGAGGAGCCATGATAAGAATAAATCTTAGGGCTTATCGAGACCAAGGAAATCTCTTGAGCCCATTGGCGCAGTGAACCACTACATGAATACATTCAGGTGAAGTACCTCTATCAAGGCCACATACATGACTGTGACATCCCATGACTGTATCTCTGCGTGCTAGAAATGAAAGATGTGTTGTTATTCTGCCTTTGTTTGGTCTCTCCAATCTGTTGTGAGGTTTTCTCCTGAAGTAACACCCAGAATAAAGGGAGGTGACTTCTGAACCCCTTTCCCAGTAGAAGCTATTTCACATGTGTCACAGTAGAGTCATTGAAAAGGGGAAAAAGATGTAGTGCAAAGATAAAAATGGAACTAAAGGCCTTAAAAAGAGAATTAACAAAAGACTGTACTTAACACCTGACCATACAGTGCTGCTTCCTTCCTTTATTATCAGTACTGTACACATTCATTGTTATTTTGCTCCTTCTTTGTACATGGAATACCTCACTGTTTTCAAATGGATCTATAAATGGACATTGAACCATTTAGGTGAGAGGAGGACAACTGCTGAGCTCCTTCTTGATAATGTAAACATGATACAGTAGGCAGGCTTGAAGATAGCCTTTAACATAGGAAAGGCATCTAATGTGTCTTGAAAAGCTACCTGCTATTTGCATTTTGTCTTACTAGGGACTAATGCATGTTTCCCAAGTAAATTCCCTTTGGACTCTCTTGTTTCACCACGAAATGTACTTCAATCTAGTGACACTGGTTAAAATCTCAGTCACATTGACAAGAAGATTGAAGCAGTGGTGAAAGAAGAAAAGGGTCTGGGTGGAACGAGCCTATAGAGAATATCCTTCATCTGCAACGGGAAGCAAAGATTTCTTCCTAAATACAAGAACTGACCCGTTCTGCAGCTGTGCTGTCATCAAGTGCTCAATGAATACTATTTCATTTAGTTCATAAATATAGATGGCTAATTCCTTGGGGCAACTGATTCTATTAATGCAAAGCATATGTACAACCACCACTAACAGCAGAACTCTGCTCAGTTTCTGGTGGTTTGACTTCATTCACTAGAGGGAAGTGGCAATCTCAGAAGGAAAGGATGCTGACAGTAGGGTTCCTAAGACTACAGTAGTTTTGCTTTAGTAAATATAGACTTTTAAAGAGAGTGGTAATGAATTTATGTACTTGGGCAGTTGATTTGAGACCTTCCACGTCTCTTAATTTTGAGGCAGCTGGTGAGAGAGTTTACTGTGAGTTCATTATGGAAATTACTATACAGTAGAATGATTATCATGCTTAAGCATTGTGCATAAGTGCATCCTGGGCTGACTGACAACAGGAGAAGTTGGGAAACTGACCTTGAGAAGATAATTTCAAAATAGACACAAATGTATTTGCTTTGTCTGTATGATAAAGTGTGGAACAGGAAAAAACATTATGTAATTCACACTACATCCAAAAGTAGAAGAACATCAACTATAACAAAAAAATGCAACAATATAAAATGTGGAAATAGTGAATCAGGAAAAGAAAGAGTAAATAAAATATCAGGGTGTAACCACTGCAAGACCCTATCTAGTGGGGCCAAGAAGCTTTTAAGTCTTTTGGCTCCACAACATACTACATTTTTGGCAGAGGTAGACAAAGCTTTTCATACATATAAGAAAATTTAAAGGGTGTAGAAATGTACCAGCAGGAAAGCTGGGAAAAGAACTTCCATGCTTTCAGTAGGAGCAGGAGGAATTTCTCTTGTGTGGCTCTTGAAGACCTTTTGTGTTTTTCTCTCAAGTGAGAAGAGGTTCAGCTTCTCAAGGCATTGTTGAATAGATCCCATCTTGAGTCAGCAGCTTGTACAGAGAAGGTAGAGTTAGCCTCTCATTTATTTGAATACACTGTACATTTTAGCTGCTTGGGAATTTTATCATTTGTAATTATTGGGATCTTCTAGTTTAATTTTCTACAATATAGTTGTAAGTGATATATATTTTACCTCCAAATGTTCTTGGCTGCAGCAGCAGTCCCAGTCAGCTTTTGAAATATTTTGCCTATTGACTGGTAAAATCTGAAAAAGAAACTTTTCAGGTCATCTCTTCAATTCCCCTCTTTATGCAACATTACTTCCCAGCAAATATTCCTAAGTAATTTAAATTATGTAATTGATGGTGTTTTCATCAGCTGTGATTACATTACATATTGCTCATCTTACCTTCGTTATATATCTTTGGGGAGGGTTACTTTAGATTAGATATTGCTTGGTCTGCTTGGCTGGACATCACCACTAGAAATGAAGCCTTCTGAGGGGAGACTGTCCTATGGAGCCCTTTAAACCCCTCAGGAGAAGGACCACCACACCCTTTTGTCTGCCTCATGCAGATGACATGAACATGATGCAATGCTTGTGTCAATGCTCGTGCCACCATTGCTTACGTATCATCGTGGACCTAAAACTTAATTACTGCTCATGTTTTTTCTCAGTAATATCATGGTACTTGCTTGACCAAACTCATCACTTCCAGTTCCAATAACATGCCCTGCAGGACACTGTAGTGGCAAAATTAATCTTGTGCTTGCAGCAGGTGTGCTGGAATGAACACTTTGAACAAATTGATATTGTCTCAGCCGTGCTACTTTTCCTCTGGAGAACATGACAGTCAAGACGGCTTTTCTGCCAGTCCTTGCCAGTGTGGCTGTATTCTCCGCAGACAGCCAAGGCTCTGGGCCTGGCAGTGAGCTGGAACTGTTGGAACTATATTGTCCCATGTTGGGACATGAGGTGACTACTGGTGCCTGGAAAACATGTAGATGAGGAGGCCCCTTTTCAAGGTCTGCTCGGGAGAGTTAGTGCTGTGCGCTTGCCTCTCTCGTATCACCTTTTGGGAGTTGTTACCAGTGCATTGCAGTGGCTATCTTATGGCGTTGGGGTGGCCCAACTCTTTCAAATAAATGGCTGATCAGCTTGGTGGAAAACTAGTGATAGAGGTGTTCAAGACATGACTTGATGCCCGTGTTACCCAATCTCTTTGAGTTCATCGGTGTTTTCTGGAGCTGTGCAACTTCTGTGTAGAGAAGAAGATCAACCCAAACTGGAATGGTGAAGACCAGTGTCTGCAGGAGCAGTCAGCACAGACCTTTGCACTCCTTGTACCTGCGTGGGCCATGCTGTATAGCACTGTCTGGTCCCCAGTTGGTGAAGGTGAATACCGCTGTATCTTCAGCCATGGACTGAACGGGACCGAGGGAATACACTTAAATGTCAATGCCTTACCAAATGTAATTATTGTAACATGAAGACTAACAAGTGTAGATGGCCCAAACTTGTGCTTATTATGTTTTATCCCCAGCCCTAATGAGGGATGGGGGACATTGTCATTCACCTTACATGCTGCTTGCTTTGTCTGCCTGGTGGCCTGGATCCGCAGTCCCTCCTTGACCAGAATGGCTGCTCTGGGTACGTCTTTCCCAGCCCTCAGTGCACTGTATTTGGGGCAAGCAAGGAAGGTCAGGAGGACATTACATTTTAGTTATCTGTGGCTCTGCAAGGAGCTGACAGGAGGTGGTGGGAGGAAAGGGGAACTTCACAGGGCTGTGAGAAGAACTGCTGCAGTTTGGGAGGGGGAAATGCGGCAGGTGTGAAGGAGGCGAAGTGCAGAACTGGCTAATAAGGCCCTGGAGGATGAAAAGAGGCCCTTGAAGAAACTATCTAATTCTCCGCAAGTAGATAAAGCCTTCTTTCCTGTCCATCTCACCCTCTTCCAAGTGGCTCTCAGGAGAAACCACCTATCTGTCCTATTTCTGGGGTTTCGGCTGGAGTACTCTGTTCAGAGGGTAGCCTCTCATTTCCCATCTCCGTCTGGGTATGCAACACTCCTTGCCCCAGTGGGTCTTCACAGCTAGACCTTTTCGGTCCCAGATACTACCCCATCTTCCAACCCACAGAGTGGTGGGGCCATGCTCTCCCCATGCCTGGTCCTATGTGAAGGTTCCCAGCCACCTTCCCTATGTGAAGGTGGCTCCCATGGACCCACCACAGGACACACCACAGGAGCCCATCAGCCAAGCTGCCTGGCCAGGCAGACAAGAAAGGAGACAAAAGTGAGAAAAAGCACGGAAGAAGGTTAGAGAGAGGAGGAGGTGCTCCATGGTGCCAGATCAGATATCCCCTGCAGCTAATGCTTGGAGCAGCAGAAACATGAGAATGGAAGGAGCAGCAGAGAGAAACTGTTTGTAGAGGAGTAGAGGTAGAGGAGTCTGGAGTAAAGTTGAACGTGGGAAAGGGGGAAGAAATGTGTGTTTTAATGTTTGTCTTGTTTCTCGCTACCCGAGTCTATTTTATTGGCAATAAATTAATTTTCCCCAAGCTGAGTCTGTTTTGCCTATGACAGTAACTGGTAAGTGATCTTCCTGTCTTTATCTCAACCCATGAGGTTTCTCATCCTGTTTTGTCCCCCTGTCCTGCTGAGGAGGGGGNTGTGTAGGCTGGAAACGGGAGGTGCTGATGCTGGCAGTGACCGTATCAAAAGATGCACGATTCTACTTATTGTGTGAGACCTGCTGGTCTGTGCGCGTGGGGGACTCTCAAACATGTTCTTGTGGTGCTTATAAAAGGCAAACTGAACAGCGGGTAAGGTGACGGGCATTCGTGGTGGTTTGATCAGATGTGGGTCTGGCCACAGAAGTCGCAGTGTTTGCTCTATGCAAATTGGCAAGCTTGCTGTGCCTTCACTACGGCCACGTTGCATGGCAAATTAATCGTTCTTTATTGTTCTCTGCCTGCCTCTACTTTCATTCCTGCTTTTGCTGTCTCTGCCTCCTTTGGTATCCAGTCATGCATATTTTTCTTAGCTGTTTCTCGCATTCTGCCTACGCACTGTTTTCTGCCCATTCTTTTCACTCCCCCTGGTCTAACTGCTTCCTACTCCCAATTTAATATGTCAAATTAGAAATTAGTGTATTGTTTATTGGGTTTAAGTTGTAAATGAGTATGTTACATAAATCTAAGACATCAGTATCATTCTGGACTCTTTTATTTGGCCTTGTTTTCACTTATTATCTGTTATCAGTCTTCATTTATATATTTTTTAAGACAGTTTTCAGTTTGCGTGCATTTATTTTTCGGGTGGAGTTTTGTGTGGTGTGGCACCATACTGTGACTAAATTCTGAAAAGATTGCTTCTGTTTCATTTCCCTACCGATTCTTTAACTAAAAATAAAATCAAAATCAAGATTCTTCTTTTTGAGTCAAGTTTTAGTATTTTTGATAGTAACTAATTTTGTCTCTAACTCTTGCATAAAGAGTTTAATTTTTAGTGGTGTGGCCCAGGAAAGTAGGTAGATAGTACAAAATCGGTATCTTCTTACTTGTAACTCCGGCTGAAATCAGCCTGTTAAAAGTCTGAATAAGCGTATTATAATCTGAGGTAAATGCTAACATCTTGAAAATTATTTTCATCAATTACAGGATGTGTTTATTCAGCTTTGTTGTTTTATTCATATTTATTTCTCAAAGTATGGAAAAAACAAAGCACCATTTGAGTTCTCAGGACAGGCTGTTTGGCAGTTCTAGATATTGGCTCACTATTTTGACTGTTAGTTGGGGAAAAGGGTGAGGCTATTTTGTATTTGTGTGTGATCTTTATGGTTTTAATAATACAGAGAGGTGGTCATTGCAAATGCAGCCTTTCTTCTCTGTGTGAAGCTAGGCCAAAAGAGCAGGGTGCCTGTGGCATCTGGGAGGAATGGCATTTCTGTCCTCTTCAGAGGATAGAAATTGAGTTCAGTAGATAGAGGATAGAAATTGAGTGAATTACAGAGTTCGCTAGTAAAATTTGTAGTGATTTTAATTCTGTAGGTCTGAAGCCTGGCAGAAGAAACCACTGAAGAAGATTCCTTAGTGGAAGAGTCTGTGTGTTGCTCCGGCTCAGGGCAATGAAGCTGGTGGGGGGTCTGGAGGACAAGTCTTATGGGGAACGGCTGAGGGAACTGGGGTTGTTTAGCCTGGGGAAGAGGAGGCTGAGGGGAGACCTTATCACTCTCTACAACTACCTGAAAGGAGGTTGTAGAGAGATGGGGACTGACCTCCCTAGTGACAAGTGATAGGACGAGAGGAAATGGGTTCAAGTTAAGCCAGGGGAGGTTTAGGTTGGATATGGGGAAAAATTTCTTCACTGAAAGGGTTATCGAACATTGGAATAGGCTGCCCAGGGAGGTGGTGGATTTGCCATCCCTGGAGGTGTTTAAAAAAAGGGTAGACGTGGTACTAGGGGATATGGTTTAGAAGTGGTTTTGTCAGGTTAGGTTAATGGTTGGACTCGATGATCTTAAAGGTCCCTTCCAACCTCAACACTTCTATGATTCTATGATCTCTGCCAGAGAAGCTCCTTAATGAAGTAGGGACACCTGTGTGGGATATTTTTCTTAAATGTTTAGGCTTTACAAGCTCCTTGTTGCCTAGATCTGGCTTTGTGTTTGACCAAGTGTATTTGGGCATTCCTGAGGTGAGAGGGCATGTCAGCTGTCCCTGTCTGTAGCTGGGAAAGGGTTTTCCAGTAAAGGAGGGATTCACATTGCAAGCAAGAGCCTGGGAGCTGTGGAGCTTGGGAGAAGAGTTTAACATAGAAACAAAGTTTGTGCCATGTGGAAGTCTTTGAGGATTAAAGACACTCTGGAAGTAAACAATCAGGACCCTCATTTCTGTAGCGTTCTCCTTGTGGGAAAGGGAATGGCAGCTCTAGTGTTGTCCCAGTGTAATCACTATCACATCAGTGCATTGAGCATTCAAGTGCCTCAGCAATGTCTCCCTCTACTAACACATATTAGACCGGGAGACAGATGTTTATGTCATGTTATTTTATTCCTCATCAATCAGCAGTTTCCCAACCATCTTATTTTTAACTTGATTATTTACTAATGAGCAGTAAAAACCACAGTGCCTACAGCAACGTTTGCACAGTGGGTCGTGAAATAGCAACACACGCACTTAGTTTTATTTCTTTTCATGTTTACCACAAATCAGATCCTTTCCTAATGTCTATGTCCTTGTTTAAACCGAAGTCATAGCAGGGTAGTTGTGTTCTTTCAGTTGTTTCCTTTTAGTTACAGTCGCAACATTTTGTCCACTGAAGTGCTTGCAGCTTGTAGCAGTCTTGGAGACCGAGCCCTGCACTTTCCCTAGAGGCTATATGTCGGGATGCTGAAAATTAATTTCTGATTTTTTCTGGCTTCCTTAGCCTACATTAATTCTGATTTGTTATGAAGTGGATCAAAGCTAATAGGAAGTGAAGCTTCTTACAGCGAAAATAAGTGAAGGGATTGAGGTGAAGGGGTCCAAAGATGCCACGAGGCAAGATGGCTCTTAGATTTCAGAGTGACACATGCACTGTAGTCTTGAAACACGCTGCCTTAGATCATCTATCCGGACAGCCCTAACCCTACAGAAAGCCAAAAAAAGGCTTCCTCTGTCAGTCTTACACAACAGAAGAAAACATTTTGGCTTTGCACCAAATATTCAAGTCTGCAACATGAAGCCAGAGTTGTGAGAACTGAAAGGAGGACGTGATCCAGGATGTAAGAATGGTGTTAAAAGGAGTGGGGAGTAAAGACAGACTCCATTAATGTAAATGGCTATGGGGAGGGGAATTGTAAAGCTACTGTTCGTCATACCTATGGAAGAAGAAACAAAGAAACCAGTCATGTTTGTAGAAACACCAAAATGTATGGAACAGCAACGTAATTTTCTTGAAAACTGATGTAGATAACTGGAAAACAGAGTGTATGTGTGTTAAGGGGAAGTGAAGACCGAGAAGCCACGTTTGAAGCTATAATCATAAAAACACAAATTTGAATAGGCTACCCATTGCATGATAGCAAATTAAAAATAAAGTGTACAAACTGCATTGTTTTGCTCTGTTGAAGTTCCAGTATTACAAAGGTATGGCGTCTGAATTACGGCACCTGAGTACTTCCCAGAGTACGCTAAGCTGCCTGTACCGTATCTCACTCTTTCTGTGTTCCTTTTCTTGGTGGAAAAATTAAAGCCCGCTGTGGCTTGGTTTTCTTTAATAATTCAATATGCTGCGGCTCAGTGCGCCTGCTGCTGGGGGCAGGGGCAGTGATTCGTGCTTCGCTCCCTCAGTGGAGGGTGGTGTGGGTTGTATTCATTCGTGGGTCTTCCTGGAGTTTATTTCACAGCTTCTGATTTGCTTCTCAAGAAAATCCAGTGGTTTGCATAGGTTAGCTTTGTCCTGGCTGCATTACTTGTCTAAGCTGAAACGTTCGAGTGGCTGCATTAAACTCTGGACACCTTTAAGCTAATTTAGTGTCTTCCATGACAAGATGGGTGATTATGGTTTCCAAGCAAATTAGTCGAGAGTAACTGGAAACCAGTGAAGAATGTAACTGATGGTTACTTTCAGTGCAAGTGGCTGCTCCTTTATTGACCATATCAGTGTTAGGGGTTGTCTGCACAGACACTTGCAGCACTGTAGCTAAATATTTTGGATTTTTTCCCATGTTAGTAAATCGGTAAGTGTGGCATATGGACTGGCCTTTATTTTGCATCTTGCATATTCTTTTCCTCCAGCCAGGGATCGAACTGCCCTGCAAGACATATTTCCTCTGCTCAAGGTGTGGTCCCCACTGTGAAAGTCAGGGAACCTGTTATCAGATAAGAGTTATATCTGCTCACCTTCAGGGACTCATTATTTCTCATCTGTATCATTGCACATTTTTAAGGTGTAAGGAGGGAAATAACATCCAGCCTACCAGAGCTCCCGTGATTAATGTAGGATTAGCCTCAGTAAGTGGAACGAGGTTTCATCTCCTCCTTTGAGGAAGAGATGAAGGGGCAGATTGAGGCCAGCAGATGGATAGCTGTGCGCTAAGTGGATTAACTCAGCGTAACTCGCAGCAAGGCCAGGATGTAAACGATACTTGATCAACCTGGCGACGGATACCAGCAAGCAGTCTTATCATGGGAGGGTAGATCTAAACCATAAGGATGTACCTAAGCAAGGACAATATTAAAATCGAGGGAGTTTCTTTCTTCTCTTTTTTATAAAAAGAGATCTAACTCACCAAGAAAGAAAAATTAACCTTTTCATTCTATTTTTTAAAGTTTTGGGATTTTTTTCCCCTGGCTTCAGATACATTTTACAGCTAAAGTGGAACGTTTTCTCACAGAGTTCTGATTTTTTTACCTGACTATAAAAGACCTTGAGACCCGCTTTCAGTCATTCTTAAGAAAGCGTTCGGTATAGCAAAATCCCAGTATTTTCCCTGTAATATGCCAGTGTCTCCTTGAAATCTGCCTTGTCCTCTAGTAGGTAGTAGTTTTTTCAGCCCAAATACACTGCAGAGTGTGCGTTACACTCTTTGCCTAGTCTGCGGTAAGCAGGCAGGAAAGATCCACCAATTCCAGCATGTCTCAGTGCAACGTGTCTGTTATTGGCACCTTGCTCCTCATTACCAAGTTCTGTTCTAGGCTGGCAAGAAAAATGCTTGCACTTCAAAATATTTCCCAGCCCATTTGCGAACTCTACAACATTTATTTTTTTCATCATGTTTAATAGCACAGCTCCTCATTTTCTTGCCCTTTTATTGCTGTTATAGTAATGTGGGCTATGACTTCATTTGCCTTTTCTAAGTAGGCAGTATCACCTCTAGTTAGCATTTAGATGGGAAAATGTCTGAGGGTGTTCGGGAAGCGTAATGGATGTTCAGAATGTGACATGTATCCATCTAAAACGAGACTGAGAATATGCTGGGAAACAATTTATCAGAAAATGTTCGCTCATCAAAACCGAGTACTTTCAGTTGAAAATATCAGTTCCAGTAAAACCTTAGTAAAACAAACAGTTCAGATCAAAATAGGAGAGGCAATCCGTGGTGTGTGTAATAATATGGTACCTAATATCCTTACTGAGTAAGTGCGTGAATTCATTAGTCAGGTCTTCCTACCTCTGTTCTTCCACATGGCAAGAGACTTTCCAAGCCGCCAGCCTACCGGCTGTCTCAGAGTGCCTCTTCCATGCTGGAGCTCTTTCACCACATAAAATTTTTTGGTGTAGCAGTTTGACCCTTGCAAGCTCCAGATGAATAATCCATTTGGCCAAAAGGTCAGTCTCCTTTCTGCATATACAAGCTCTCAATCGGTCTTATAAAATAGGACAGCTCCAGTAGGAAGCACTTGGTGATCTACCGTAGAATGACAGCGATGTGGAACAGGATGGAGGAGGCTTAGCTTATGTCCTTAATCTGAATTAGACAGGGAAAGGACTTAATTTTGCAAGGGTGGCCTTAACCGCTGTGGTGTGGAATCGATATGTGGGTTTTTCTCAGTCTTTCCTGCTAGAGCTGTGCCGAGTTGTAAGAATTATGAAGTGTCAGTGGTGTGGAGAACTGAAAAAGTATCTTCTTACACACTGTAATCTAAAGACAGATTTTTGTACCAATATAGCTGTTTCAGTCACGGGTTTGTGTGAACCAGCATGTCTTTTCAGTATGACTGCTAATTTCTATGAAAGTGTCTTTGCTTTTCTTAAGTTCTTAGAGAAATTGCTAGACGTATATAGAATAGCATAGCAGCCATACAAGGTGAATTTATTGCCCTAGTTTTATTGCTACAACTTTATGTGTGGTCAAACCAAAGCTGGTTCTGTTCAACTTTCTGAAATTGTTAAGTGAGGCCCCAATACAAAATCCGTGTTAGTTTGCGTGCCTTTGCCAAATTCTGCTGTAAGTTGCAGCCTTCATGACCCAAACCCCAAATTCGTTTGAAACTGATGCTAAAACTCACACAGATTTCACAAGATTGGCTTCAGCCACTAAAAAGGGAAGTAAAAAAAAAAAAAGAGAGAGAAATGAAGTATTTTATGTTTCCATTGCTTTCAGCTCAGTTTTGTCAGGTGCCAAAGGTTATTTACTTTGTTATATTGGAATAGTGAGGGTGCAATCTGACCTTACAATTTAATTAACAATGCTGTTGATGATGTGCTGATCAGAGCTGGAGCCTTCGCTGCCATAATTCTCTTGGCTAGGTAGAACTTAAAGGAGGAAAAAAGGAGATGTTAGACACTGCGGAAAGCAGGTGTTACTAGAATTACACACAGGGAGGAGAACTGTTGAGTAATAGATGTAGAATTTTTTAAAAATCAGTTTGCTTTCCTCCTGGCATCTCACTTTCATCATAAACTGTTGTGTAGTGTCATGGAGTTCTGTTAAGCAGATGGTGTGTTTTATCCCAGTGGTGTCTGCTTATTACTCGTGGATGAAGTGATTTTTCTATGTAGTTAGTTAAAGTGCAACTTGAGGTTCTTTGGCAGTCCAAGTTGTTATTTAGAGAGTCTTAAAATGTAACTCATGGTTAACTTATTGCTCTTTTCAGTTTATACACGCTTAACAGTAGGCGTGCTTCTAAAAATACAAGTAAACACAGATATCTAAGTGCGCCGGCGGAAGTTTTCAACAAGCTTAGTCTCTGTTCACTGGAAGGAATTGGTATTTTGTGCCAGCTGCAGGTTATATTAGGCAAACTTTGCCATAATAGCGATAATAAAGAAATAGGTGGAGCTTGCAGAGCTCTCTAGAAAATGGTTGGACAAACATCTGTAAGGAATAGCATAAGTATGGGAGTGTGCAGTGAATGACTGCCCGAGGTGTCTCCATCAGCACTCACATCCAGTTCCTAACCGAACAGGTTTTCTAATCAGCCCCTCGGATGGCAGATGAATGGATGGTGTTGGCCTGGTTCTTGAGATGTACAGTCATGGAATTTGAGACCCAGACTCTGGGCAGCTGCAGAGGCAATACATGTGTTTTTTCCACTCCAGTGTTTAGGCTTCCCAGGGAACTGGTAGGATGTGGATGTTACAGAGGCAGAAAGTTTTGCCTTGCTTTGTTTTTTTGGTTTTGGGGTTTGGTTTTTTGTTTTGGTTGGTTGGG
>VZSZ01007648.1:298918-339752 GCA_013398815.1 Ibidorhyncha struthersii | reverse complement strand
GTTTCTTCTTTCCACCGTCCTGACATCTGTGCTGGTTTTCAGCCTATTTGAAGAGTTCTGCTCTGTCCCACCAAAAGCAGATCGTTCCTCTTGTTGATTTACCATGGAAGTCAAATTTGAGTACTTGTATGTGTTGGGTTGGAAACCTGGGATGCTACTGAAAACCACCGACATGACAAAGCACTGGTTGGGATGTTGGCTTTGTTCCTTCTGTATCACTGGAGGATTTCTAGGAGATAGCACTGAAGTGGCATCACTGACCTGTATTATCTTTTTAAAGGATTTTAGCAGCTTGGGCTGTATGTGATCTTCCTTTAAAACTTTCTAAGGAGAATAGCTTTCTAAACAGCCATTGCACTGCTTGCTGTTCCCTACCTCCTGCTACTTTTTAAACTTGGTGAATGAGATGAGCTATTAATAATTTGTACCCTACTTTTCTTACCATAAATAAGTGAAAGCTCTCCATCACATGCTAAATACTGTGAAACATTGTGATCAAAGGACTTATGAGCATGTTAGCCTTAAACTTGCCTGACATTCATTTGAATTCTGCTGCTCTAATAGCACCCGTTAAATTATTCCTACATCATTCAAGCTACAGGTAGTTTTTTGACACACACATTCCCCTTTCTTTTCTAGTGAGCTTTTTCATTTTGATCACTGTTGTCTAAACTGTTTGAATAGAATGTCATTCATTTGTGTCATTATTGGAAATACTAACTGTGTATCTGTCACACACTTCCCACACTATTGGTGAAGTTCAAACGCTTAAAGGATGGTTAAAGGAATAGTAACAACATAGGGGTCTTCTGAAGTGCCTCACACAGGACTCAAATACAGTGTCCCTGCGTAAGATTGCTGCAGGGAGGGGTTTTCAGCCTTCCTTTTTCTCTGGTTTCCTTGTGCCCAGTTCTTCAAAGGAGATGGTGCTGATGGTGTCCCAGCGTGATTAGTGAATAGGACTATATTGTGGGTGCAGGCAATGCTTCATCTTAGGCTCTAGCTATATATCAACATTTATAAATAGATCATCTTAATACATTTTGGAGACAGCTAGTGTTGTGGTGATTTTATTTGATTTGCGCTTCTTCAGAAAGGATAATTATGACAAATGTTTCCATTACCTATTGCTAGTGCTTTGGGAAAGGAAGAAATCTGTGATTGCAATTAGCTCCTGTAGACAGCAGGAGAACTTTAACTAAAACTAAGTTTGCTTTAGTGTTAACTGTTTCCTTCACAGAAATCAGTAAGTACTCCCTGCAGTCTGACTTTTCTGTGGGTAAGGAAGACACTGAATGTTGGACACAGCATTTAGGCCAAGCGGGCACAATATCTTGATGCTGAGTGACGGCACTACAGAAGTCACACAGATTTGAACCACGAAGCATACTTGCTCCATTCCTCTCTAGACTGCAGTTTGTCTGGTTGAAACTCTCGCTTTCCAGTTTCTGTCTCTGGTCTTCTGGAGGCAATCCCTCTCAGACAAAACCCTTGGCTGACTTCTTCCAAGTCTGCTGCCCCGCTTGATGATTTGGCCGTCTTCCTTCTTTTTCAGCAGAGAAGCACACTCCATGGTGGACACTCAGCTCTTTTCAGTTGAAACTGGAGTCTTGAAAGACTGACTTGCAGAAACTTCTCTGATCTTCTCTTACTTCACAAGATGGTTTATTTTCCAGGGAAAGACCACCCATCGCTAACCATGGTTAATTTTTTCCCTGCATGAACATGCCCCCTCCAGTCAGTCTGCTTCCAAATCTGCTCCCCAGTCAGTCAGGAGCGAAGAGAGGTCTCTTCTTTCTCCTTTCCACCTCCAAAGTCAGAGATACTGTTATTGCAGAAATAGGAAAGGTTCATTTTCTTCTCATCTGTTGGGTCAGCAAGTCATGACAACGTAAATCCCAGATCCGTTCAGAGGTGTTGGAGCACCAAGCATGTCTGCTAGCTGTTCCAGTCAGGAGACCTGTACTGGCTTTAGAGGCTGGAGCATTTGAGTCAGGATATTGTTTTGATTCACCTGAATTAAGGTTGAATATACAGTTGGTTGAATTTTTAGATACTTTTAATTGTATGCGGTAGTAACAACCTATCAGTAGGCAGTATTTTACTCTCTCATTATTTCCAGTAGCCCCAGCTAGACTATTTGTATTGTGCAGTCTGATTTAAACCTCACAGAGTATATCAGGATGTGGTGTTAAGGCACATGGCTGGTGAACACTGTTACTCTTGGGCAGCAATGTAAGGTACTCTAGTGTGCAGCTCTTCAAGCTGTTGTGAAAGAAAGTGCTTTACATGGACTTCACCTAGGAAAGTCTCTTGAAACCACTATGTGACTTTGTGCCTGAGCAGTGGCTTGCTGTTCCCTTCTTTCTTAAGAGCACAGACCTGCTATAAAGCTATCTACTGCAGGATGATCAGGACAGTTGACCTTTGTAAGGCAGTTTCACATCTGCAGTCTGGCTTCCTTTTCAAAATTACTTACATTAGCCTGTTTTCTTGACAGTCAGGTTATGGGATGAGGGGCTTCGTGTAATGTTTACACAGAAAGTATTAACATAAGGTGATTCCCATTCACTTTCTGGTTAATACTTGAGGACTGGGCTTGTTATCCCATGCAGATGGCCTACACTTATCATAGTTTAAAGTTTTCCATGTGCAGAATTTGTAGCTCAGTCTCTGTTCCTAAAGCCGAAGATCTTTTTACCTCCTTTCAGATGGCTGAAATGCTTAACTGCCTTTGCCCATTATCGCTGGCTTTTGTTCTTCCTCTTTTGCAAGGTTGATCAGCACTACAAATTAGTCTGGTTTTCCAAAAGGGACAATTACATAGGTGATTTTTCACTTGCCGTGTTTAAAGCTTCACTTAATTTTTTCAAGTTCTATGTTATGTCAAAATACACAGATTGTTGAGGTTACAGTATGCATACATATCAGTTTAATTGTACTTTACTCACCTGATTTTACCAGTCATCTGACCAGTATGTGGCTGTTTAAGTGTCTGCAACGCCTTGAAACTATTCAATGGGACCAGGTATGTGTAAACATGAATGCTTTTGAGTCTTCTGCGAGTACTCTGCAATATTAGTGCCATGCATATGCATAGCCTCTTTTTGCCTTGAACTCCTTCAACAATCCTGACTTCTAGTGAAGATTTTATGTACTTTAACCAGATCTTTTAAGTGCAAACTGCTTTTATTCACTGTTTAGATCATTGTACTTAATGACTGTACTTTGATTTGCAACTAATTTCAATACAAAAAGGATAAGATTTCCAAAGAACAGGTCTATTTACATCTTGCTGTATCAGGTCATGAAGAAATGTAAGTGGCAAGGACCCTGTAAGGGTGTCCTACTATTATGATTTCTTGTAACACAAACTTTGAGCATCCAAAGCTTGCATCATCTGTGAATCACCCAGCTCTACATTTTTATTCATTAAAAAGCTGTAAAGAAGCTTGCAACACATTTATCATGCTTAGTTCTCTGAAAATGCCAACACAATTCCACAGTGACTTGCATGGAAATATTCTCTAATAACACCAAACTTGTGTCATATGGGGTGGAACACTGGAGCCTTCCTACGGAGTGATGAATGCAAAGAAGCCACATCCTTTTGCTGGGGAAGATCATTTCAGATCCTCCAAGTCAGACGACGTCTCACTTTGTGCTTTACTCACAGTTCAGCTGACATCTTATTGCCTCATATTACATTGTACAGGTCTCTTTGTAACCTCTGTTTGTCGGCACACAACAGACACAGTTTTAAAGACAGACTCAGCAACTAAAATGCAAGAAAATGTGTAGAACATAGTTTCTCTTTTGTGGGTGAACTTTTTAGAGGGAGGTCATGGTTACTTTAATTGCAGGCTGTGGTTGAGGCCCCTCAGTTGTCAGAGGAGAGCAGAAGAGAGATCAGTAAATAAGGGAAGGGAATTCGCCTGGCACCGCCAAGGCCACAAAGGCTTATTGGGTCTTGACAGCTCTTCAGTGCTTGGCTTCTCTTAAAGCCAAGGGTTCAGCTCTGTGACAGTGGGGAGTGGTGCAGAGAGCTGACTAGAAATAGGAACCCCAACCGACCTCAGTCTCTTTCAGGTAATAATGACTTTCTAAGTCTACTCACTTCAGCTGTAGTTGAAGCCCCACACGTGGTGTCATGAGATGTGTGACAGAATTCTAAGGGGAACGGCAAGTGGTCAAGACTCTGTGAGTCTATCCCTTCCTGTCCACGTGTTTCTTTGAAAAAAAGGAAAGAAAAGTGATCTTTCTCAAGGAATTTTCCATCCAGAAAAATATTTTCAAAATTCCTCACTGAGCTAAAAAATAGTCTGAGGGCCATAAGGAGTTCCCCTACTCACTGCAGGAGCTACCCACATCCAAAGGCATGCAGCAGCCAGAGAGGGAAGCAGCATCTTTACAAATATTTCCCTCTCTTTTGAGGCTGGGGGAAAGGGATGGATATAGCCGGGACAGTGATATGGCACTTTAAAGGAGGCGATGGATAATTGTTCCTGTCTTTCTTCTCCTTCTCCCTCAATCATTTTCCCTGGAGCACTGAGGAGTTTTGGTTGCGTTTTGGTCCTTGAGCAGTTCCTGATACAGCATGACTGCATTCCCCCTTTACAGTCAGTGAACAGTGTAGTCTCACTCTCAGCTGTTTCTGTACACTAGCATGAAAAAAACATTGAAGCTGGGTGACCTGCCAAGGTAACCTTATAAATTTCAGTGGCTTTAAAAATTTCATCAACCTTAACCATATGTGCTGAATGCCCCCAACAGCTGCAGGTTAAGAAGGGCATTCAACACGTAATTACCTCAAAATTGACTTTTTTCTTTTTAGTGCCCATGAGTCTATCCTTGCCATGGCTGGCTGGCTCCCATTCAAGTGATGATCCAGCATGCTCCATGCTGGTGGTGCAGCAGCCACCACTGAGCCCATNTAAAATGTTGCAAAAATAAGCGATATGCATTTTTGCTCTGGTTTTCTTTATTTGTTTTAAATGGCCACTTATTAGTCCCTCTCTGTAAACAAGCCGTACTGCGTAGGGCTGGGGGTTGGAACTAGAACTAGATGATCTTTAAGGTCCCTTCCAACCTAAACCATTTTATGATTCTATGGTAATTGCAGCTTTACTCATGCTGGTAGCTGGGCAGACCTCGGTTACACTTATGAAAGGGAGGACTGAATCAGACCTCACGTATTTATAGTCTGCTGTTGAGTGTTGCTAATTGATGTCAGGGTGTTCAGTATCTGTATTTAAGTTATGGCTGGCGCATCACTTATGAAAACTGAACTGTTTATTTGTGGAAAGTATGCTTACATCAGTAATTTTCTGGTATAGATTGGGTTTTCCTGCTAGAAATGTTGGGTGAGGTGACCATGATCCCTCTTGAATTGGGGAATGGTGGCTGAATTAAATCCATCAACAAGTTTAGAATTGTGATAGTGCAAACACAGCAATCCTAGGTTTGATATGGGGTACTGTCTATAAGGCAGTAAAGAGATTATACTGTACAATCCAACCATAAAGGACCTCAAGTTCCCGTCTGCTGTAAGGCATTTTCACCCTCTCACTAGAGGAGAAACACAATACCTCTGTTACATGGAGGTTCCTCCTGCCTGTGAAGCGTATTTTGCTGTGGCAAGTCACTTGTTACCTGTGTTACACTGGAAATAGTGAGACTGGGAAAGAAGTTCTGCACTTGCATTTGAAAATATTGATCCTCATTGCATGAGAAGCGTACATCCACGTTTCTGGGCTTGAGTCTCCGCAGTGATACGAAGGGTGGGATTTATCTGACTCGTTGTTGATGTGTGCATCAGAGTTACTTGTCTGGGCTCTTCTTACAGGCTATGGAGAGAAATACACAATTTTAGGGCATGATGCATTACATCCTATAAGTATGCCTTTAGACATCCAAAAACATCAGATGACTTTTGACCCTGAAGTGCCAGTTGCTAGCGACTTATTTGGCTATTGGGGGATGCATCTGCAGATGTCCTAAGTAAGCGAGGTGACCCCTTGAGCGCCTGATGGAGAATAAAACTGATTCCTGAAAACAACTGATGCCTGAAAAGAAAACAAAAATCACTTAATTTTAGAAGTCTTCATAATGTCCCATAGGCTGTGACCTTCATTAAGACTTTTAGAAATGCAGTGGCCCGTGAGTGGTCTCACTGCAATGCTGTGCTACTAACTGTGTTTCTTTCTGATCACTGATAAAACTGGGAAGATCAGCATTCATGTGAGGTGCCACTTGTTCCCCGTTTTTATTCCTAGCAGGTTTGTTCTTAATAATGTTCATGAATCTGACTTTGCCATTGCGATCATGTATTGATTAAATTCAACACCTGACTCAGTTTTTAAACTTGAGTAATCTGTCACCATAATCATTTTTTGAAATATTCTTCCAATCAAACTTTCATATATTTAACATAATTTTTATCTGATACAATGAAAGAACTTAATTCTATGCTTGCATTACCATCCAGGAAAAGGCCTTTTTTTCGTACCGAATATTTACTTAGGTAGCAAGTGGATAACACTTTATTACCTCTCCACACTTAAAATACCAGGAAACATAATCTATTGCAAGTAGTAATGCAGGCACAGTGATACAGAATCAATTAGCTGTTTTTACATTACAAATGCAGACTCCACATTTCCTGAAATGTCACCAGAAGACAAGCTTTAGTAAAAATCCTGTAATTAAAGTAGAAGTTCTGCCTAATGTGAAGTGCTAGCTGCTCTTTTATCAGCATAATGAATAGGGCGAGAGGAGATTACCTCCCTAATCAAACTCCTGCACTGGCTAAAGTTCGGTGCTATTTCAAACCAACAGCAAAGCCTGTAGGTAGTCATCAGTTGGTGGGATCGGCAATGTCAGTGCTGTAAATCAGCGAGTGCTCCGTATTTTCAGAGCTGTTGCAGTGCAGCAGAAACATGGGTCTAATTTCCTGTGATTTCTCATTTTAGTGCTCCAAGGCTGATTTTAATAAAAGAACCATGCATCCTAAAAATGGTGGGGCCGAACTGTAATTTATTTATCAGTGCTTCCTCTAAATCATGATGGGTTTTGTTCCTGGACTTTTGTACTTAAAAAGGAGGGGGCAACCTAAAGGGTACATTTTGAAGGTGAGGAGGTGTTTTTTGCTTTAAGGAAAGCTATGATTTTCTTTGTGTATATTCTGTCTTCAGGTTCCTTTATTTCAATGATGGCAAGAATCTAAATATGAGAAGCTGACTTCTGGTCTGTCTTATACTCAAACGGATAGCGTGTATATTTTTGTATCCTTAATGTATTTTCTGAGACTATATGTAGGAAAAATGCTTAGTGGGTGAAAGCATGTAATGCAGAGTCAGTAAAAATGTGAGTCTTAGTGACTCAGCCACAAGTTCCCTCGTCAGATCCCTTGACATCTCCTGGATTGGTCCCCTTTTTGCTGAATTGAGGTGATGATACCAACCTTTCAGGTGAGCATTTTTATCATCATTTTGATGAAAGGTTTGAGAGGACAGAAATTAAGCCTGCTGCCCTACTCTGCTACATCTGTTCTCCCTTCTATATCACTGCTGGGCTGAGGACTTTTTTTAGGAAGTCTCCTTGCTCTTTTACAGTTACCTGTGAACTCTGTTTCTAAACTGGGAAAAATAATGTTAGTCCTTTAATTTCTGTTGGGGAAACATACTCTGTAAAAGCTAAACATCATTTACTATTCAAATTCCATTAGATGAAAAGTATCGCGTTTTGGGGTGCTTCCCACTGTGGCCAGAGCTGTGAAGTGTAAATTACAAGAGAGCTGCAAGGATGAAATTAAGGCATGTCCTATAGTTATAGCTGTGGTGTAGCTGGGTGTCAGGACTGTATCTGTGTACGCACCCAAATTAATAATTTCCTGTGTGCTCGGAGCTCCCCAGTTAGTCATGTACGTTGACGAAACAGTGGATTGGCTTGAGACAATGGATCAACTTGAGACAAGGTCATTGACTCAACTCTAAGCCACCTTCACATCAAAGTATTTGACTAATCGGTGCAGGAGCTCTCCAGGTGGGAATTTCAGAACTATAAATTCACCTAGGCAGTTCCTGCCATGTCTTTGCCAATTGGTAGGCACTACTTTTGGACCTCCACCTGTTGATTAACATCCTGGGTGGAGAACCTGGTCATATGAAACTCCCCCTGGTAGTTCCTTTTGCAGAACTGACCACATCATACCTAGACAAGACACTTGTCTGTAATCAATACAAACTGTTCCTGCAGATGCAGAAATAGTCATCCAGGACATCTTTTGAGTGTAGATGAGATATTAGGAGGTGTTTTGTAGGTAAGTTAAGATAATGCATAGAAAAGAACCATGCATATGCTGGGGTGGTCATGTAGGACCATGGGCCAGCTGGGTACAAGAATTCGGCAGACTGGTGAGTCTCAGATTTCCTTCAGGAGCCTCATTAAAACTGACAGCATCACAAAATAGTTTGAAATTTTTAGGCTGGAATTTTTGAGTGGAATTCTCCCATTAGAGAATGTTCAATGAACTTCCTAGTCAAGCCATGGCTTTGAAGGGGGTGGTGAGACCACAGAGAAATGTATTTCTGGGGATACTTCAACTTGGGTGTGCGGCTGAGAAAGGAGCTGGTTTGGTGAACTGTCTCTTACTCACTGGTCAGAGTTTCTGGTGGTTTAAGAGAGGTGTACTTGGCACTGACTCTTCGGTTATACTTAAGGAGTTTGAAAGAAACGGGTCTTGACAACAAGGCAAGCAGCATTTTGATTTTTCAGCCAAGCTGAAGGAGACTTTGTAAATGAATACACTTAAATATTCCATTTTGGTTTTCCTCCCAGCAATATCCCTTTTTATGTATGCAGGAAATATCGCTCTGATCAAAAGTACCTCAAAGAAAAGTACCTCTAAATGCAACACCTGAAAAACTTAGTCAAACCTGGTAGACATACATTGTGATTTGATTTTTGGAGAGACAATGAGTCAGCTGTGTCACAAACAAAGTTAGAGCTTACATTTCTATTTCTGCATTATGGGGGTCATGTATAACCTGTAATGCAGTTATTTGATGCTGGAACTCCAGAACATTTTGGCCTAATTATTAGAATTTTCTTTCCATTAGTTGCACTTTTTGCATTGAAAACTTTGGAGCTGACAGGGTCAGGCAGTTTTGTTATAGCAGATTAATTACTTGCTATTTAAATATTTGGGGTGGAGGTGCTATTTACATAAACTTAGCTGATCTGTCCTTAAGACTGCCAGTGACAGATCAGGTAAGTGTTTTTTAACTCTGTCAAAATAGCCAGCCAAGGTTAACTTGAAAAGACTGAGCCGAAGTAGGGGGAAGCATACTGTGCTAAAATGGGCATAAAACAAAGAGAAACTTAAACATATTTTCTAGGGATCATAGAAAACTGTGGACTTGACATTTTGCAGTGAGGAATACGAAAATATTTTGTATGATTCGTGGAATGAGAATTCCCTCCCTTTTAAATACAGGGAATATCAGAAATAGCTCGTGAGTGGGGTGGACTTTTTAAATGCAACATAGCCAGCAGTAGAAAGTCAAGCAGTGAATGGACATCTTTGGAATAAATACACTTGGGCTGGCTCACCACAATTTTGTGAGCCTTGTGCAGTGTCTTGTAGGAGAGGAGAGATGTGGCTGGTGGTGAAATCTCCATTGCTAGCCCACTGCCTGTTTACTGTAAAAGTCACCCAAGTAACCAGCAGATAGCAAGGATAGACAGCACCGTGTCATCTAACAGTTTTCTTTCCCTCACATGAGTTTTTCACAGAGCAAACCTCTGTAGGTGAGGACAGGATGGCTTTCAGGCAGAAAAGAGCATAAGAAAGAAGTGGGGAAAGTTTTTCTGGGCTCTGGAGCATGAGAAGACAAAAGTAAAAGGATCAGGATGGGTGGGATAGAAAGGTAGCTATGACTTGAGTGTGGTGACTGTGTTTGCATATGCATTACCTGACAAAATGTAGAGACTCTGTTCTCAGTGATGTCATGGTGGGAGCGTAACATAATTACACCTAAATTAAGATGCCACCTTTTTCTAATAGGGAAAACCAGTTAATTATCCTGTTAAGAAACATGCATAAATTTATTACAGTTTCATGCCATATGACACAGTGGTAATTCAAGAGTCAACCCCTCTGTTGTTAAATGAAACACTTTTAAAAACGCTTGACTTAATTGCCGCTCTGTCTTTCTGGATCTTGTGGCAGCTTGGAGGATGCATCGGAGAAGCAGTAGTTGCCATCACTCTGGTGAGCATTGTCATTATTCCCAAACCACCCGCAGCCGCTTCCACATGGAGGAGAGTGCGCGTTTAGAGGCATCAACAGTTTAGGCAACAGGGCAGTTTGCGCGAGTGCCACCACTGAGTAGCTTTCCAACTGTTGTAATGAGAGTTTCAGTACCCATTAGTAAGGTATGGGGCTGGGTAGAACCAGGAATGAAGAGCAGTGTGGGATCCACCAGAACACGTGCTCTTTTATTGGGAGCTCAGTAATGTGACCTCCATGTGAAAATGCTAAATGGGTTATACATACTGCATTGCTTTTGATGTGGAGAGAGAAGGGAAGAGGAGCAATTTAGTCTTAGATTCTTTAATATCTTTGTAAAATGCACTGAAGCTTTTCTTATTCTGGAGGGAGCTGGGGTTTTATAAAAGTGAAGGTGCTAGTGTTTAAGGCTGTAGTGCTGTCATTTAAGAAGTGAAGTAGATTAATGAAGTCACAGAAAGACTTCACGTGTGGAGCCTACTGGCGTGCTTGATGAAAGGGTATTTTCCAGAAAGCCATACACCCTTAATCCAAAATTTCAACAAATGGAGCATCTAGCACTTCCTTTGGTAGTTTGTTTCAAAGGTTAATTAGCCTCTCTGCTAAAAGCAGAGGCATTAATTCTCATTTAAATTTATCTAGCTTCAGCTTCTAGTCATTGGTTCTTGTTATGTCATTCCCCATTAGATTAAATAGGGCTTTAATATCGGCATTTTCTCCCTGAAAAGGTACAGCTTTGCTGTAATCAAATCTCTTCTTGGTCTTATTTTGAAAAGCTAAGAAGTTTTAACATCTTAAATCCCTCACTATAACACCTTTTCCCAGCTCTGGTTTAAGCATTACATAGGTTCTCCAGTTTTATTTTATTCTTGTAAAGGGAAACTGGCAGAATGCTATGTGATGTTCCAGTATTGCTCCCATCGATGTGATATTTAGACGTAAAGTTATCTTCCTCTTAATTGTGGCTCCATTTATCCAACCCAGGGTTACATTTGATATCTTTGCTGCATTGTCTGTCTCGCATCTTCTCTCAGTCCAATTTATTTGCCATTTTTGAGAGAAAAGGGAGACCGTATCATTACTTGTTGGGCAAGGGAAGGGGAGAGTTCCTCTTTATTTTACCTATGTTTTATATGGCCTCTAATAAACAAAGAAGCTACATTCCAAAGAAGAAGATAAAAATTTAATGTGGCAGTCCAGCGATTATGGAAGGAGTGGGCAGTTTTAATGGCAAGAAAAGATCTACTGTGTTATGTGCTTTTGCTTTATTGCCAATAGGAGACCTGCAAGAATTATTTGTGCTTCATCTTCAGCTAATTCTTAAGCCCAGTGGGGAGCAGCCACAGAGTTTGAGGTCAAGTTTTCAGAAATAAGCTCTGATGGAGTGATCTAAACTTTGAAATAACCCTGTGCGAAAGTATAAAGCCATTTGTGAAATGATTTGGTAACATCTAAGGACACCTTTATAAAGGAGGTTTCTCTGTTTCTCTAATTATAGAACTGACCATGCTGTACAACATAAGTGTGAGCTCTCTGCAGCCAACTGTCCTTCAAGTCAAATTTGTGTGTCTTTTGCTTGTCAGATTGTAGTGCTTATGTTCTCGAATGCTGGTTCTGTTCAGCTCTCAACATCGAAGTCATTTTCAGGATGCTGTTAGTATTTCCAGGTTATGTGATTGTGCCATGTCTGTCAGCCTGTTTTTCCTCAGTGAATCTGCAGGAAATATTTTATAGAGTTGGAAAGGTCTCAGGTCATTATCCCTATGCAAGTGAAGTAGCTGGGTAGAGGAGCTCCACTTGGAAGCTCTGTAGTGTGGGCTCCTCCCGGCAAAGAACAGGGGAAAGGTTTTGCATGTCTTAACCATGAGCAATGGATGCAGCTGGAGCTCGAGCCGTTGCCCAGATGCACAACTTCTGTTCCTTCTTGCTTGCTGATGCCACAGGCTCATGTGGGGCATCTTCTGCTGCATTTTGATTCCTTTCATACAGTGCATCTACAGGGCATCCTTTTCCAAATTAAATTATGTATTGTCATGCTTCTTTCTAAGTAGTACTCCCAATACTGAACAGACATTTGTAGGATACAATGGAAGTACAATGGACTTCGTAATAGTCCAGGCTTTTCCATGAAGTGAATTCTGAATTCTTATGCATGAACTGGATAGTAGGGAAAAACAGAGATGCTCTTTTACTCTAACACTGACTCTCCAGGGGGAAAAAAAAAAGCTTAGTGCGTGTACTAGCTTTTGAAAATCTCATCCCCAAATATTCAAATTTTATTAAATTGTGCGTACTGAAATTATCGTATGAAAGTATGGCACTGCTTTAGTGGGATATAATTCTGCCAGCTGTCAATATGGTAACGTAAACTGGTACATATAATTTGGTATTTCATTATGTAAAACCTGCTCATAGAGTTCCTCCGAGTCCTTCATGTTACCAATTTGCTTATGTTGAGTTCCTCCTCGTGAATTTCAGGCTAGTGAATTCCAGTTGTAAGAATTACGTATGACATAAGCCCTGTTTAATAATTATTTTAAAGATTCAAGTGGTGGTTCCCTGCCCTGGTGGAAGTTTCATATATCACATCTTCAGTGATGAGGGAGTCTATTTGACATTGTTTAGTCTTTATTAGGAAAGATACTGCATCAAAACAAGAAGTTTAGAGTTCGTGATGCAGTGCCCTTTTTGATATTCCAGATAAATAATTCTATTTTAATCTCACAGTAGGAAAACAACTGATTGAGATTTAATGTCATATACAAGGAGCTGCACAATGCGTTAGTTATTTGTCAGTCTGATGGAAGAGCAGAAGACTTTGCTGCCTTTGATTCCAGACATGCTATATTTTATGACTGACTTTTACTTGTTTTACTTATTCCAGATAAAATCTGTCATGATTATACATCAGAAAACATTTCATTATTCCATCCATGAGAAATAACTGTAGTCAGTGCAGAAGCAACAGATTGCTGCCTCTTGCAAGCTTTATGGAAGTGTGTTGTAATGGGATCGAGTAGCCTGGATCGATAGTTCTCTCTAGTAATACAATCCGCTGTCAGATAACTTCCAACAGCTTTACAGATTTAATGAACTGCCTGGGTTGACGATAAAAATATAATGTAAGGAGGAAACTGAAACACCATCATGTATTAGATACAGCCCTAGGCAACATTTTATGACCATCTTTTCTTCAGTTGTATATTTTTAATTATAAAGCCAGTATGCATCAAGCACTGTCCTGAAATTCTCCATCAGTGAAATTCATCTTGCTCTTCTCAAGTCAAGGATAAGGAGACTTCATGTAGGGAACTAAATGAGAATTTGAAGCTCTGTGTTCACAATATTTTGGTGGTAGTATTTCAACCTGTGAGCTGGCGGAGAAGCCATTTCTCCTTGTGCCCTCTTTGGGGCCATTAAACCCTTTGTCTCCAGCCCGCTTCTGCCCCATCCATAGTAGGATCTTAATTCCCCGCAGTTTTTTTGGAACTGAGGAAGTCATAGAAAGATGCACAAATCTGTGATTACTCAATCAGTGAGAACAAGTGTCTGGATTGCTACTAAAAATATTGTTTAGGAGTAATGAATAAGTAAGGTCGTAAGAAATTACGCCTATTGTAAGGAGCGTATCTACTACAAAGAAACAAACTGCTTAGATAAGACACTGTATAGCCGGAGAAGTAACATTACGTGTGCCTAGCTTTGAGCACACTGACACAAGAGTTAAGGATTTTTGCCTATGATAGGAAGGTGGAAAGCTATATAAATATGTTGCAGAAACATTTAAAATTCTTTTCCTCCCTAGAAAAATGTCAATAAAAAGTTGCCAGTGCCATACAGTAAGAATTTTTTTTTTAAGGTTTTCATCCAAGTAAACAGGAACTCTCATGCAGGTCTCGGACATGACACAGTACTTTGCCTAAAAGTTAGGAAAAGCAAATGTAGTAGCAGTGTAACCTCTGGACAGACTGAAAAATATACACTGTGGTTGTTCGTATTTCTTCCTGCCTTCTTTGCTCTCCAAATGAAAAAAGAAAGTGGCGTTGCGACGATGCTACTTACTAAATTTCTGCTGGGTGTACCTAGATTTCCTCCCAGTAGTTTTAATGTGGCTCCTCAGTGGTGCTAAGCTCTGTCATTCACGTTCAGCCTTCCTTTGCTCCTTTGTGGTGGTGGGAGTGCGGAATCCACCTCAGCGCTGCTGCCAAGCCATAACTCAGATGGTGCCAACGTCCTGGTGGTGCGCTCCTGAAATAGGCATTTCCCTGCCTAGCTGGACTTAATCCTCTTGACGTGTTCAACCCTGGGGGAAAAGACAGTGCTTAGTCCTTTCCCATAGAGTGATCAGAAGAATCAAAGTTCAAGGTGCTGTCAGAGAATTCAGGTCTAGGTTGGCACTTGTGGTCAGGCCTGGGACAACCTGAGGCAAAGTTACCTCCAGAAGGGCAGTAGACAAGGTAATCCAGGAGCCAAGGAGGCATCCTGATTAAGATTCACATCTAGCAGGTGGCCACTCAGAGTTGTGTCCTTTCCTGAGTCAGCTTCAAAAGGAGCAGTACATCTCCAAAAGGGATTTGGCCCAACTGCTCAAAAAAATGCAGTGTCTCATGCATACATCCCAGGCAAGACCCGTTCCCACCACTGCAGTTCTGTGACAAGGAGAACCTGTGGACCTCCACAGTGGGGGAGGAGGGCGTGCAGGCACAGTAACTGGCTGGCCCTCTGCTCCTTCCGTCAGGCTGACAGCGTCCATAAAAAGCAGGAAGAGAGTTTATGCGTGATGCACATAAGCGCCAGATATTTCTTGCCTGAACAGTTTAATTTTTGGCCTAGTTCAGAAGACCAAAGTGCGCCTGCACTGCCTAATAGAGGAACAAAGTTCATTAAAATGTTGGCATTGCTTACTGTCATAAGCATTGGTAATGTTAGTGGAAAAAAAGGCAAAATTTATGCAAACAATTTAGTTCTGTTAGAATTATTGAAAAGGGGAAATATCTCCAAAGCAATAAAGGCAAGAAATTATATTTATGACAGTACCAGAATTCCTCGGGAAATAGTGCACGAAGTAAACAGGAACCATGTTGTGTGTCTTGTTACCATGCTTTTTACAGAGCAGAAGCTTTTAAACCAGACAGGGTCACACTAGCCCATAGAAATGAATTCTTTGCTTTTGACTTAGATATGTTTCCTAGCAGAAAAAATGGAAGCAGGAGCAGACAATTGGAGTGAACGTGTAAACACAATTTTAAAAGAGGATGTCCACTTAACTCTCCTTACATTATTTCTCTGTATGATCCAAGCTCCAAGGTTTGGCAGATGGTTTTATAGGAATCCTTTGTATGTTGGACAGACAGCATTTCATGCATGCTGTTAGACCTACTAACTTTTTTAAGGAGCCTGACTGCTACTTAAGCCACAATTCCCAGTGAAAATCATTCTTGTTCAGCTCTAGAATTCATCACGCTAGTGACCTGCTGCTTCTTGGAATAAAGAAACTTCTCATAATGTCATTGACCTTGAGTGATTTGGAGAGTTGACTGGTCTTTTGAAGGGACTTAGTTTGAAAGGACATTGTTTTTTGTTGTAAACAGCTTGTTGTTTTTGAAACACCTCAGGGGAAGTAGGCATATTTTTTTGAAAGATGGAGAAGGAACCTGTGAGCTGAATATAATAAGCTTTTAGCTAGAGCACAGTAAGCTGAAGATAATTGGTTAGGACGTCTTTTGGGAAATTATATTCCAGTATTTCCATAGGAATAGACATGCTTCTTTCAAAAATGAGGGCCTTCCTTTTGGGAGTGTGAGATGTTTGCTATTTACTGGCCTACTGGCTTGGATGGGAAGTGATGTACCTTCCCTGATGAAGTTCCAACCAACACAGGGATGCCAATAGATAATGAGACTAGTAGGCCACATCACAGCTGTGCTGTTTCGTACTATAAGTGATTCCAGGCAAATGGACGTAACATTCTCTTGGACACAACTTGAAACAGTAAACCATTTTTTCTTATCTTTGGCTCCTCTTTCATCATCATTTTCTGTATTGCATTTTTATCAATCTTCTCTTTCTGTGTCACGTAGGAACAATTTAGTGAATTGGATAACATGGCCATCTGGTTGGCTTAAGTAAAGAAGCTACAACACATCTACCTTGTGCTTGCAGAAGGCGTTGATCCATTAAGCATCAAAATGTAAACTGTACTTCTTCACAAGTGTTTAAATGTGTATGTTTATGTAAACTGATATGTAACAACCATGTGCCAAAGGAGAAAAGAAGTTGGAAAAATCTAGTTACAGCAGCACAAGTCAAGAAGAGTATCAGTCAGTAACACACCAATTAAACTACTGCATGTGACTCAGTCAGTCTCATAAATTGCATTTTTTTCCTGGCAAGAGCTTTACAAAAAGGCACAATTATTTAGGCTTATCTGAAGAGTTATGTGGAATAACCCTTCCTGGCTTTAATGAGCAAATAGAAGTCCCAAAGGCAGGAGACATGACTCTGAGGATTACTCTTGCCCCAGTCAAATAATCTGTTGCTGTGGTCCGGAGAGGAACAGTTCTTGAGCCTTTATCAAATCAAGCAAGAGCTCCTGGAAGTGTACAATGTTTAATCCTGTTTGTAACCTCCCCTTTGAAGTCTTAGTCTTACTAACTTCTTAAAGTACATCGATAGCAGAATTGCTCATTGGTCACTATAACTGCCAGAAATACGTTTTTAACTAATGCTAGTCATAGTATCACCTTCGTTTACACAGAGCAGGTATTTTTCATCTTGATTATCCCTCCAGAGTTCCTTTTGTGTGATCACTCACAGTGTTAAGAATCTTTTTCAGTTCAGAGGACCCAAAAAGTCTGTTTTCTAGTTCATCTCAGGGGAGATGAGCTTGTTTAAGGTGAGATTTAGTTATCTGGTCCTGGAGTCTTATGTGATTTTAGTAGCCAAACTTTTTTCTCTTCTAACTGTTCTACAGCAGTAATTTTTTATAAAGCTTACCTTTGATCTTGGTATGCTTTCAGTCTTACAGTGCATTCTGAAGCAAAGGCTTGGCAACAGCTGTCACAACCTAATGAACATCATCTCTGAATATCAAATCTAACACAGAGCCCTGTGAGTGTGGTGACTTGTTCCCGAGAAATGTCAACTCTCTTGCTATGCAGCATGTAGCAAATACAGTTTATACAGCTATCTCCCAATATGTGACTGCTAGTCTGCAGCCTAAAAATAAGACATAACTTTTATAGGTGACAAAAAGCAATAATACTTGGTTGCGGTATTAATGGATGAAAATATCACCTCCACGTACAAAAAGTCTGTGCTTTGCTGATATCAGCGTTTTCTAAGAGACAACCTCTGTGTGTTTCTGATTATTTTCTTTTCTTAGCCCAATGTGGAGAGAGAAGGGTGTCTATAGAGAAGATTAAGACAAAAGAGGTTTTTAGTGGCAAAGCAAAAATGCAATCTGCTCCACCTTTCCAGAGTTTTTCAGTGAATAACATTTATGCCCCAATGCCCATGTCCAGTAATCCTAATAGAATACATAAACCATGCAACTTAAAAAAGAATAATTTGGGATTTACAAAATGCAAGGGAAAGACAAACATTTGCATTAACAAAAATGCAGAAAGTTTTAAAGCAGCAGGCTTGGCTGAATTTCACTACATTGAACAGATTTGCTAATTGTATTTTATTAGTTCAATCTTGTTTTCTTAGCATGAAAGATTAACAACAGATCTTTTTTTTTTTCTTTCCCTGTGTGGAAGCAGGAGCTCTCCTAGGAACTCTATCCAGACAATGCCATATTAAATAACAGTTTATGAGAGTTGGATTGGATAAAATTTGGAGATGATTGATGACATGATTGCTTCTGGTTGTCTGTGGGATGTCTCAAGTTTTTAACTTTTCTGCTGGGAGTTCCACGCATAATACTCCTGCTGCATAGATCTCAACAAGGCAGCTCTAGAGAGCCACAGTGTTTAAATGTCCCTTTTAACAAGAATATTCATAGTGCACTAGAGATAGCTTTGCTAGAGCTGAGCCTTTATGGAAGCATTTGTTTCTCAAATTTTGGTTTGGTTTTGTTTCTTTTAAATCAAAATATATAAGTGTATATACCATGGCAAAGAATCAAATCTTCTTGATTTTTGATAGATCTGTCCCACAATATCCCAGCTTTGTTGAATTGTAAACATTTAAGAACTGACACTTTAATTAAATAATTATTCTTGCAAAGCATACTTTACAGTTATCCTCTTTGTATACCTTTTTGTCTTTCAGGACAATTACAATTACTGTAGAAAAGCTCATTGTAGTGATTAGCATTTTATCAGCGGGTCTCAAAGCACTACCTAAAGGAGCTAAGATCATTATCCCTGTTTTGTGTGTGAAGACAGAGTCAAGAGATGATGAAGAGACTGGTAAAGTTCAACTGGAAGAGCATAACAATGACCAAAATAGGAACAGAGCCAAGGACCAGCCTCATACATTATCAAGGAGGCTATTCTTCCTGAGTCTTTGCTTTCTAATGAGGTTTTCTCCCAAAGATTAATATTCAAGTTATATCCTTTAGTTCTGTGTTTTTCACTGGCATAGAGAACTGCAAAGCATGTGGTTTATATTTAATACAGCACTTACGCATATATTTAAACATGGAGCAACTGTCTCCCCTTGAAGTCTGGTGCTCTTTACACAGATGTTTATGTGCTGAATCAGACATTTGCTACATTATACTCCCTAATGCAGAAGAACAAAATGATCTATTGGATTCTTCCCTTTCCATGAAGATGGCTATGGCAAAAAAATTAAAATAGTTTGGTAATTTTATACCTATGACAATGATTGAGTCAGATCTTTCAGACAAAATGAATTTTCCCTTCCCTTCACATGTGCTATTCTGTTTAAAACCCAAAAGATGTTTCTAATCCGAATGCATCTAATCTCCTACTAGGTGCAGACTAAGTCATCTACTACCCCCAGAGGGTCATTTAGAGAACTGAATATGAATTGCCTTTTAGAGACGTCTTTCTCTCTCTCTTGAGTGCAGGGGCAACTTTTGGTGACCAGTATGCAACCTTGCATGTCTCAGGAACTCCAGACAAGGTAGGAAAGGCCATTTTGACTGTTTGGGAAGAGAGAACATACCTCCTTTTATTCTATGCATGGTTAAACTTATCAATAAAAGAGTGTGTCAACATGTCTTCACTAGAGGTTACTCTAGCAGGTAGTGTTGCTGAAGCCTGGCTGTGCAGAGGAATGAATCATTCAAGACAACACTGGTTTTATACGATGTTCCACAGTACGTCCTCAGAATGGAGAGAGCTGACATGTTGTTTGAAAAGGTCACTTAAAACCTATAGGCAGTTGGCAATTATTAATATTTATTACTTGTCTAAAGAAGTTTACGTGCAGATACTTACTCCTTAAAGGTTGTGAGCTGTGGCAGATAAAACTGATAAAGTTCCTCTTCTTATCTCTTAGGAACTTTTTTCCCGTTCTCTTCCTTCTTAGAAATTTTCTGCGCATCATTTTTTTCTGGTTTTGCTCAACGATTTGGAAGTGAGGAGAAATTATATTACTATTATTATTATTTGGAGCTACACAATTATACTATTAAGGTTAATGATGCCAGCAATTATAAGGCATCTAGTTATTTGGAAACTGTCAGTTGGGACAAATTGTTCTTTAATGTCTCTACACATGGATTACTTTGATGGGAATGTAGGAAATCGGTAGGTCAGTGCAATATTTCTTGTTGCTTTTTGCTGTCAGGAAGCTTTCCCTGCTGTCCTTGAAAAGTATTGTAGGAAAGTGTAAACCACATTATACCACCCCTTATCTTTCTTATGGGTATTAGTTACAAATATTCTCATTAACTCTCCGTCAATGAATTATGGACCAGCTATTTATGGTACAGAATTATAAATTGTCTGGGACTGTTTGTGCTCACGGGTTTCTGGCTCTGAAATTTGCCTCCTTTTTACAAAGCAGTTAGTTATAAAACATGCCTGGATTTCTAGAGGATGAGTGGCTTTGTCATATATGCCTTCCAAATAAAATTTTCCTTTTCTGTAAGATTTTGCATTGCTTGAAATTTTTTGCCTCATCAAAAAAATAATGTCAAATACCAAGCCAATTGCTCATCTATGCTCACACAGAGCCACAAGTCCACGTGCAGTCAAGAGGGAGGAATGTCTATAAGCTCAAATTTTGCCATCACTTGTTTTGATAAAGTCTGTGGTATTTAAAACCTGGGCAGGAACAGTGGTGTTTTCTGCCATTCCAAGCTCTGTCTTGAGTGTTCACTAGACATCCTTCAATGAGCACAGGTACTGATACCTGTCAATGCATTTCCCTAGAAGACTGTCTGGTTTATTTTGGCCAATTAGATGTGACAACATCAACATTTAGAGTATTGCTTTTATTCCCTGTACTTAGTAAAGAGAACAGCTGGTTAATACTGATAATGTATTGAAATGAACACATATGGATGCAGAAATACGTAGAATTATCTCGGGAACAGCTGACATGATTTTATGATGCTACTCTCATGCCAGCTAACAATTAAAGGTTACAAAAAAAAAAGGTTGCATTTGTTTCCAGTCTCAAAGTCATAAAACGCAGCAAAAGATCGATGTCTTGATCTAGGAGACACTTCAGGTTAAAATGCTATTTGAATGCTTAAAGTGAAGAACAGCATAGTAGAAAGTACTTAAAACTGCACCGCGAAATGTTAACTACAGCAGCAATAGGGATGCTATCCTACCCACTCTGTGCAATTTCCAGGGGAAAAAAAAAATCCACAGCAAAACCCAAACCATATATTGCACTTTATTACATGTGAAATGCAGTGTTTTAAGTGGGAACTCAGATAGTGGTCTTGGAATTAGAGCAGCGCTAATGAACTGCTGGTGAGCTTCCGTGAGAGCCTACCCAAAGCACCTAATCACAAAGACCCATCTTAATGTACCTATTGGTGGTAAATGGGGTACTAGCTGGAATTGCGTCGTTTCTGTGCTCCTTTAAAGGTGTGAATATTTTTAATTGATTCATCCTGCGAAGCAAGGAAGCTGGAATGGAACGGAACCAAATGCAGAAAGATTTGGAGAAGTTCGTTGTTTTTGTTCTACCCTGTTTCAGCTTCCCTGCCAATCTTTCCTTTCCCTTTAAGGAAAATAAAATCTCACCGAGGAGTCTTATACTCAAAAGTAGCTTGTTTTAAGCAGTGAAAAACGTTCTCTGGATTTTTTACCTTTGTTACAAATACAGATCCAGTTTGCAAACAGATCTCTGAACTAGCTCAAGTCTGAATTTTACAAAATATGAAAATACCTTCCACTCTTAATGAGAAAGTCCAAAAATGGTTTCTTCCCCAAAGGCTAGAAAATGTAAAATATTGATTAATTTTTGTTTTCCTAAACAATTTTGTAGTTCAACATAATTATCCAATGAATATTGTTTATTTAGTTTTAATATTTAATTGCTCATGTGAAACAATTACCCAGGTTTTTGCAACAACTTTGAAATCTGTTTAGGAAAATAAATACTGTAATTAGAAATTAAAAGTCCTGTTGCTCAATATAATGACTACATTAGTTTTAAGCTATAAAATGGAGCTAGACTTTGTTCTTTAATTACTATTATTATTATTTTTCTTACTATGTATGTGCCCCATGCTTATTTCCTGCCTGGGGCATCACATTTGCAGAAGCTGGTCCTGAGACTGTCTCCAGCCAGTTTTGCCTGTACGCTATGGTGTATAGTTCATGAAGAACCAGGTGAGCGATTACACTGGTAGAACAAAAGGGTAAATGAGAAAACATTTAACTAACCACAGGAAACCTAATTACGATCAAAATTAAGTTCTATTTTCTCCTAATTTCGGAAATGTTTTTGGTATGGGAATTATTTCTGCATCGCTAGCTGTAATTGTTTCTTAAGTATATATAAACCTTTTCACAGTTGCAAGTTGCAGCATCCGATGGGAGAATCATTTCGGGCAAAGGCTCAGTTGCAAAGCTACTAATTCTGGATGCTGTAGGGGTGTAGCCTCTCAGCTCGGTCCACAGCAGTACTTGTTCTCAAGTGCACCTTTGAATTAAAATATGTGCATGGGGTTTGGATTTCCCAGCACAATGGGTTCAGATCTGAACTCTGTAACTTGGGCAGAACTATGTTTTAGTGCAGGAAAAATAGTTATATACTATCATGATTGTGACCCCATAACAAATGCATCTTTCAAGATCCTACTGAAATCTCATTCATTTAGCTAGAGTGATGTTTTTAATGAAGCAGAGCTAAACTCTAGCCAGGTAGTAAAGCAGAGGACTTTCTATCCATGCTCGAGACAGCACTGAAGAGCAGTAAGTGAGACACGGTGAACTTAAGGGATATTTGTGTGTCATGGGTGCAGGAGGTCTCTTAGAGTTACTGGTTGACATTGACTGTGGGAGGCCTTTCCTAAATGGCTCCTGAGTGACTGCCCTCAAGACTGCGATGGTAAACTCTGCTCAGCAATGCTGACCAAGCACGTTATAAGGCAGATGAGCAATGTCACTCTGACATTCGTGCTTAAGATATCTTGTCGTAGCAGCTTCGTCAAGCCAATTGAGAGGGATCAGCAAAAATAAGTGATTTATGTAGGATGTGTTAACTCCTGTGTTAGCCCCCTTGCCCCTGCCAAAAGCAGCATCTGTTTTGTCTTGGCCAAAGCAAAACCATCGTATTTGTTTTTTCAGGGAATGAATACTGCATTGCCTAGAAAGATCATTTCGTGGTGAGAGGGTGCCTCAGTGATGCCTGGGGGGGGGAGAAGGAATTGCCTATCTACCTTTCCAAAAAGTGAGGAAGGTTTGCCAGCAAGTATAGCCATTCTCTGTGCTCCCCTGTCCACAGAGAGACCTTTCGTGTTGCAGTCCAGCAGGCTGTAGGGAGCCCACTAGGAAGAACCCCGAAGGCAGCTGAGCCATCACAGGCCACCAGCAGTTCCAGTGCGTGCAGGAGTTTGGGCACTGGTCAAGCTGATCAACAAACGTAAGTGACTCTGGAACTCTCGAGATGCTGCTTCAGCACATCCCTGCATCGGGGGCTGTCCCTTGGCTTTCCACACAGAGGATGAAGCTCATCCCAGGAGGGCAAGAATCCTTGTTGATGGAGGGAACACAAATTCATGTAACACTTTGCCTGTGCAAAAACATAAATCAAGCTTTGCATTTTTAGTCTGCTGCTTCTTCCTCTTTAATTGCTTTTTATTCAGATCTGAGGATGCTTTTCATTAATTCTGAATCCTCTTGGCAATGTCTTGCAAAAATCTATGAACGGTGTGTAAGAGTAGATTGATTTGGTCTGATAAATAAAAAAAAAGTATTTGGCACATGCCCCGTTTGCATCAGAGGTTGTTGAAGAGACTGAAGGTGCTTCAGTACTTTCACTGAACTTGATGCCACTTTTATATTTCCTGATTCTGTCTGTTAAGTTTCAGTGGAAGCCAAATTCCTCCACTAAGGGGAGCGTGTGAAGCAGTTGCCAGTAATGACTTGAGCCAGAGGATGACAAGTGAGCTGAAGAAACCTGGCAGCAATGCCTGTAAGAATAGTGTGTCACAGAGATCATTTTAAGGCCATTATTGATTAGGGCAAGATGAATGGGTCTTTTAATGGTATTCTTTGGTGTATCATTGATCTTCATAGGGCCCTACCAAGCTGCCTTCAGGTGCTTCACTGAGAGCACCATATGTCGTAGCCTGTGGCTGTGCAGTGATAAATTACACAGCACAGATCCGCTACTGAGTGCTTCCCTCTCCCTTCAGCCTCTTCACCAAAACCCTGCTTGCTGCACTAGCCTGGCAGCAGGCTCCACACAGCGTCTTCTTGTTTTCTTACATCTCTGGTAGGACTGATTAGTCCTCTGTGGTGACTGAGTAAAGCTTCTGAGATTTAGTTGGAAAGTAGTAGGAAAGCGGCTTGCCCCTTCTATACGATTAATTGCTTGGAAGTTATGTTTTCTGTTTGTATTTGTTCTCACATAGGCAAGACATGCTGCAAAACAAACATTAGGATTACAGCTGTATTGATCGCCTGGATTGATCGAGCCTGATCCCCTGTATCGTGCTGACCGCTCCTCTCGTGGTGAGAAGGTAGCGGGTCTCTTACTAAAGGCAATCCCCACCAAGAACGGCATCCAGTACTAGACACTACCCAAAATTTGTCAAACAGATTATAAGCATGTCTTTTAAAATTCAGTATGTTTAAATAAAATCTGATTAAAGGATATTTTAAACTCTGTGAACCATAATTATTTCTGAACAGTGCTTTCCTTTTAACAGGGGAAGTTTTGTGTTTCATATGGCACAAATAAATAAACATTGTGCAGAACAGCTTCCTGAAGAATCCATATTGCAGAATTAAAATAATGTGATCATACGCACTTTTTCTTATTAAGGCAGCTGGGTAACTCGCATGCTGCAATTTAATGCTTCTTTATATGCAGTAAAAATTCGTGCCAGCAGTTCGATAACCAATATGTTTTGTATTGTTTCCTGCCATGACATAGAATGAGGCTGTTTCTAAAAATCTTTTAGTTGAGTGCTGTGCATATGGAGAATATTAACTATGCATGTATTCTGGAGGTACCTCTTTTTAAGAACAATGTCAGATTTTTTTCATAATTTTGTAGTCTTCATGCTAATACATCAGCAAGCCACCACAAATTACACAGATGCATTTATTTGTACATATTTTGCATTAACGTAGCTTTGAGACATACTCTTTCACTGCATTTAGTATGAATACTTAAATAAAACTTTTCTTACGTATGAAAGGTAATTAGGTGCGGAGCTCCCAGGAGCGTACTAGTGAATTCTAGTTAATGACTATGAAAGTACAAGAAGACTTAAAAGTTAAGCTGTTTTGGACAGTCTGTATTCGTACTCCAAGGTAACTTACTGCATTAATTATTTTGGGGTCTAAGTGAAATTATGGAAGCACTCAAAAAATTGTACGCCTTTCCCTTTTTTAATTCAAACCTGTAATCATAGATCTTAGGAAAAAAAAACCATAATCTTTAATTTTTTAAAACATTAAATTACCTTGGCTAATTGATTTAAAAATTAAAAAAATATATGGTTAATTAAACGTTTTCTCATTGTTGAGAAAAGCAGCAATTATGTCATGGTTCAAGTGTGATTTAAGTGTTTTGGCCCATCTTCAAGAGAGGAGTAATCACCATAATGACTTTTGGTGGCTCATGGCAAACCGTGCCTTTAATGCAATAAGGCATAATCAATCTTTATGGGATCAAAGACGTTACACTTATGTTTAATATACATTAAGTACGTGTAACAGGATCTCCATGCAGTCTGCACCAGTGTGGCTCATGTTGAAGCGGCATCTCCTCAGTGCTGTTTCCTCTCTGGTTGTGGTTACCCTACAGGATTACCCTGATGGTGAGTGGTTGAGGCTCGAATTCGCTGACAGCATCGCAGCCTCTGCTTTTTCTTAAAAAAGTTTTTTTTTTTCTGGCTGTTGAACCTAGTGAGAATAGACATGGAAGAAGGGACCTGAGTTTGTCTGATGGAGGCCCTTGGCACATACTTCCAACCAGTCTTAAAAAATACATCTGAGAGACAGGGACGGCAGCATCCTCCTCTTTTCGGTTGTCTGTCCTGATTCTTGCCAGCCTGGTCTGACACTGCTTCAGCAAGGTCATGTGGGGTGGAGGAGTGTGGCTGTCTTCACTGCTCTTGGCCATCACAACTTCAGCTGGGTGCAGGAAGGACTGGCATCCCTCCCCGGCACAGACCCTGGCTGAGGGGCGAGCAGAAATAGCCCATTTCTGACACGGCAATGGCAAGACAGGCCCATAATGCAGCGATACCGCCGGCAGGGCTTGAAGGGGATTGCGTTGGTCAGTGACTGATCATTCTGACGTTCCTCCACTTGCCTCGGATGGCGCAAAGTTCTCTTCAGGACCCTCTAGCGGCCGTGGCCATTGGTGGTAGCAGAGGGCTTTCTCCATCTTTAGTCACCATTTCAGCCAAAACGCATGCAAAAGTATACATATTTCAGATTTTCCTTCAGATTTCTGCATTCCAGGGGACAGAGATTTTTGGTGAAGGTAAATTCAGTGGCCTGGGAACGCCCCAGAGGCCCACTTGGTATCTCCAGATTTAAAGCAGTGCTGGGAAACAGGTGGCGTTCGCCCCGCTATACTTCTGGGCATAAATAAGGACTGTTGCGGTCAGGACTCTCTCTTCTGAACTTCTCTCCTGTTTTTGTTTTATAAGGATATTTTCCCCAAGAACGTCTCAACAATTCAAGTTGCAAATCTGCAGACTCTGGTACATAAGCTTTTCCTGGTGACGTGTTTATTAATCTTAGTTGTACTGCATCTCTCCAGGTGGGCAAGTTTGACATATTTGCATTATCAATCTAATCTAAAACCTTCTGACATAACCAGACTATCTGAGTATCTCCCAAGTATTTAAAAGCAAAAATATTCTATTTCTTATAATTCTGTAGGTGTGATGAGTTCTTGTAATTATGAATTTTTCTATGCTTCTATCTGTAAATGACACGTTGAGGGAAAGCTGTGCTAAATTTTTGCAGTTTGGCACATGTTTCATGACTGTTCTTGTCTCTGACAAAATAAGTAAGTAGATAAATAAAACATTCAGTAGTCCAGGTTTGGCTCTTACATCAGGTTGGCCCTCTGCACTCGTAAGCTTCCCCCTGTTAGGTGACAGTTTAATTATCCTAACGGGCAGTTGTGATTACGGAGAGCAAGGTGACTTGTCAGGTATCCAGGCATAATCCCGTGTGCATTCGAGGGAAATGCAAATATTAAATGTCAGTTCAGGAAGCTGAATCACGCTACACACCGAATGGCTTGCCAGAGCAGAATATATGCCTGAGTGTCGGTTCCGTCATATCCTTGAACTTCTTCATCTTGTGTCTTCTCCAGGCTGCCCGGTTTCACACGAGGGGAAAGCAAAGCTCCTTACCTACAGAAGACCTGCACTGACCTGGCCTAGAGGCAGGACAGGCAGGGAGGACCGAGAGGCTGGGTGGGCAGTAGAGTCTGCCAGTCTCCAGTCATACTTGGTGCCCTTGGCTTCTGTGGCTCCTTGAGGGTCACAGGATCTGCCAGTGAACCTACTGAATGAAGGCGTGATGTCCTACATGCAGCTTCAAAACTCCACAGAGTTTTGAATTCTTGAGAGCGCGGCCTAGTTTCTTTCAGCCCAAATCTCGGTCTTACTGAATTTGGCTTTTGCTGGCTGTTCTTCGTGCAGCACCAACAGCACTTTGGGAGATGGCAGAAGCTGGTCTTTCATAGGTCCAGCAGGATGCATTTTCCTTCGCTGTGGAAAGGAGATCTTTCATCTCAGTGAAAGTCTTCAGCCCGAGAGCTGCGAAAGAATAATCCCTAGTCCCAGCAGGACCCCTGTGCCTGCTTTCTGAACAAGCCAGTTCAGAAACAAACAGAAGGCACAGCTTATATGTTCAGCAGTGGTTTGTCAATTTTATAGAAACATGGTAATTTCTGAAGTTATGATAATACTACAAAGTGTTTTAGGGTAGAAGGTAGATGTTGGTTGATCACAGAGCCTGTCAGGGCTAGTATCATTGGCATCTTTTTGGTTGAGTAGCAAGACAAGCAGGAAATCTGCCCTCCACTTCTAAATATTGTGGTACTCCAACCAGGACCTAAGAAGTCATCTCCCAGCTCTGCAGAGCTCTCAGAGCTGGTGCTCAGTCTCCATCGTACAGTTACTTCCAGTCACTGAAACGCGAGGTGGATGTTTTCCTGATTCTCCTCCTGGCAGGGTTCTCAGCAGGCTGCTCGGCCAGACTGGACGTGGGAGAACCCTGCGCCTGGGAGGATAATTCTGTGCAGCAAGAGGTGGTGTCTTCTGGGGACAACTCAGTCCGCATGTCTGTCTTAGGAGGCATTTGTGATCCAGAGGGGTGCTGTGCTCACTTCCTGTGGCAGTGGGAGATGTGATCACTTTGCTTTGCAGTGACTCAGTTGAGTAAAAATCTTTCACGTCCAAGTACTTCTGAATCAGCCTGTACTTCTTCCGCCAGACAACAGTCTGGTTTTCTTTCTTCTTTTTGTTTCTATTTTGCTTTGTCGAGGTCTGCCCAAGACTGACTTTCACCTCTGTGGCAGATGAAGTAGTGGAAGCTGCATCTATTCCAGCATGTCCATGGCAGGCAGCAGGGCAACAAGACTGTACCTTCATCATTTATGGGTCTATTTTTAAGGTATGTTTCCTGCTCATATTTGACACTCGGTTTTCCAAGAGGTGCTAGATCCTTTGGAAAAGGACCGGGTGCCTGCTCTCAGCCAGGCAGTGACCCCACCACATGCCAGGGCTGGACTCCTGCAGCACCCAGCCGTGTCCCAGGGCTCAAGGTAGTGCTGTGTCTGGCAAAAGGCAAAGGGTCTATCTCCAGCTAGAAAGGGAGTTGATGGGACCACACCAGCGTGCTGCTAGGTTTTACACGCAGCGGTGTCATCTGCCCTTGGCTGTGTAACTTGCGTGAGAGATACCAAGAGATAGAGACTGAGGGTAGCCACCAACCTCCTCTCTGGTCAGAAGCATTATCCACAAGGAGACCCAAAATCTATTGAGGTGGTCACCACGAGGACTTCTTTGCATTGTGAGGCAATAATTTTCTCTCATGTAAGTCTGTGGTTATTGAGTTTTATAGCTGAGCAATACAGCCAAGTTTAACCTGTCAGTTTACAGATTAAATGTGCACACAAAAGACGCTTGAATTGGAACAAACTTTTCAGTGTTGGAAGCGTGGAGGGAACAGGATGGCTGGTCTGTTGTCCCCGAGTCTGCCATGAACAAAAAGCTCGGGGCAAGGAGGGGAAATAGCTAATGCCAGCTCTGCTGTCTCAGCCAGCAAAGCTAAGCTCCTAAGCTTTTCTTCTGGCATTATATAAAAGCATACCGCTATGGCTGAGAATTATTAACATCCAGTTGTGTGGCCTCTGCATACCTGTAATGAAAGGGAATGGAGTAAAAGCGGATAAATCACTTATCTTTGTGATTTTATCAGAAAAAAGTGCGAGCAGGTGTTCACGCCGACATATTCTGGTCTATGACCTTTAGTTTAAAGGATTTATTTTGCATTATTCCTTGCTTTACAGCTTTAAAGACATAGTAATGAGGTACTCTCTGTGCATCCTCCTACTCAGAGAAGCTATATTGAGAAGTACAGCTGCAGCCAGCGGGGTGTTAATCACCACTTACCGACAGGCAGGACTAACACAGGCAATTGGAGAGTGTGGTAATTTTCTATAGGACGTCTGCTCTCACCATCCTGTCTTCCATTAATAGGGTAACATTTGAAACACTCAAGCATTAGCTATTTTACCACGGAGAATAGATTTATGTAAACAAACATTATTCTGGAGTGAAATTAGCCAAGGTATTAAATTGATAAACGTGACTGTGAACAGTGCTGATGACAGGAAGGCAGGAGAAATACTTCTTCTGTGCTGTGCGGAGTACCTCCACAGCCCGGGATGGTGGGCTTGGGGAGCTGGGGGCTGCTGACGTTCACATGAGATTTCCCTCTCCTCCGTCAAGTTGAAAATGGATTTACTGTCTTCCTGCCTCTTGCTGCTGGCCTTGACAATAGGGAGTTCCAGTGTCTAGTGTCATTTCAGACAACTATCATTAGAACGGTGATCGTTCAAGTTAATAATTAAATCCTTGTACCAGGGTCCCATCACAGTGTTGTCTCCTGCAAATTATGTCGTCTTCTGGCTCTTCACAATTTGCTTCCTTGTTCAGTTTTAAATTTTTTTTAAAAAAAAGCTTCCATTAGGGATAACATTACAAGCACAAAGGACTGTATTAATTTTGGATCTCTTATTACCTTTTCCCGTATTACTCAAAATTTATATTGTCTTGAATACCAGGGGACCAACATGATGGATCCAAGTGACTAATCGCAGTAGGATAAAAGGTTATTACAACCCAAAGAATTATGAGTCTCATAAAATATTATTAAAAGTTAATGTGTTTGATTTTTCTCTTAAAATTATTCAAACAATTTTACTATCTCTGGGTAGCTGACAATTTGCAAGAGGGTAATCAGAAAATATTCCAAGGAAATTGTGAATGCATAGCTTTTGGATTGTTTTATTATGTGTTATTTTACATTTTTTATGACTTTTAAACTTAATTATCTCACAGGGTGGATAGCGATGCACTCAGTGATTTGCCAGACACCGAAATATTAAAATATAATGACTCATGGTGGAATATATACATCAAGATATTTTCAGTGTTATTGCTTGCCTTTTAAAATATTTAGATCCAGAGCATGGATTGACACTAGCTCTCACTTTGTTTTAATAGCTCTTTAAATAGGAAGAAAAATCTCCATTTTAAAGAGAAACAAGAAAATGGCTAAAGAGCTTTGAACTTCTCGTGGTGGTACTCTGGCTTCTCTTGTCTTACCCTCATCTTCAGGAGCTAGATGGCTACATACATCAAAAACACCTCCCAGATCCAATTCAATGAACATTTGTTTCTCAAAAAAAAAAACCTTACCCAGAAGTCTACGGGAAGTTTGACAAGTGATTTTTCTTTTCTGGTATCTTTATTATTTGCATGTGTACTGGGTGTTCCGTTTTTCAGAGACTGCTCTTAATCTTTTTATGATCAAGCCTTTTGATTTGCAAATTGGAAGATGGAGAAAAATAACCAACCGACCTGAAACATTTGGCAAGCTTTTCTACAGTTTTATCTTTAAAGGGCAGGGAGAAATAGGTTAGGCGAGTTACATTTTCTTCTGTGTTTCAAACTTGACATGTAAATTTATCAGCTGTGATAGGTATGAACACGAAGAGGTGGGGTGGTGCCTGCCTCTTTGACTTCATGCCAGTCTATGAACAGTGCAAGGAAAATACGCTGGGTATGAATATTCAGTGTTCACTCAGCTACCGTCTTTTCATTAGTCGGGAATGTATGAAGTAGAAGCGGCTTTTTTGTTTGTAAGTAGTTGGCGGTTTGGTTTTGGAAAGACGCGTTGATGGATCAGGAGTGACCAGAGACATAGGGAAGCTGGATACAGTTTTTGTCTCTCCCGCGGGCTCCTTGTGTGACTCTGAGATTACTTAATCTCTCTCTCTCTGAAGGCAAGGATGATAATATATTCCTACTTGGATGGGATGACACATCCATTCCTTGGGCTTGAAACACTGTGATGGCTGGATGCATACAAATATCCAAATAGGTCGAGCATGGGGATTGATTTTAGCAGCACACCAGCGGTACACCAGCAGAAGCTGCTGTTGAGTCTGTAGGTGTTGCATCCTCCCACAGAAAATTTCCACCATTTGCTCGTGCTTTAATCCCTTTCCCTTTCACCAGCGCTAGTGTCCATGCTGTGATTGAAGTAATTAATGTCAATCATTCAGTGGACAGAGAGGATGGCATACATAGGACCTAAGGGGAATTTTAGTTGCACAGTCCTTCAGCAGCAACAGATTTCTCTCTGCTGGCTGAATGTTGATACTTGGGAATAGGCAGGTAAAAATAGATCCAGAGGACAGATAAAAGACTACTTTTACAGCAGCTGAAGGATATGACAGTTTAAAGCAATAGCTTTTTGCTTTGCGTAACAGCCCTGCTGTATTGGAGATGCTTGTGGAGAAGGTATTGCTTTGGCTCGCCTCTCAGCCTGCAGCTTCTTGGCTCCTTTTAGTTTATAGTTTGATGTGGAACTGAATCTGAAAAAAAAAAAAAAAAAAAGCTGGTTTAGAGAGAGGGATGAATACCAGCGAATGAGGGTGGGATATCCTCTGACAGAGTAGCATCTGAACCACAAGAGAGCTGACCCACCTCCTCTAAACCAACCCCAATGTACAGATTTGTCTAGGTCCCATGCCTGATGCGGAAGGCTGGCTCTCACAGTGGCCAGCATCCCAAAACCGTGGGGTTGGCCGTGTGAGGAGGAGATGCTGCTCCAGACTGTGTTTGAGTGCTTGCAGCATTTAAAGGCTGTGTGATCACTCCTGCGTCGGCTTAACTGTGCTTCAAAACCCGCTTTGTACCAAGCGTGGATACTGTTGGTTATGGGTCAGCCTCCCTGTTAGCGAGAGGATTCGTAACTCGTGGTGGTGCGGCAGCTTCTCATAGGGGAGGGCTGTACTCTGCTGAGATAAATTACAGTGCCAGCAGGCAGGAACTGATGCCAGTGATTAAACCTATTGCCTGCTCTTACCAGTATTCAGAAAAAAAAAGAAGAGATTTTTGCATGTAGAAACTTGACAAGGAATTGTAAAAAAATACAGAAAAAAAAATCCACTCCCCCCACCCCTTTCAGTTTCATTCAATTCCGTATCCTCCTTTGAGGTATTTCTGAGGCAGTGTACGCTCTGCTGAGCAGCGGAGTGTTGTTTGGCAGGTGTCACCAGGTGGCACTGCTTTCAAAATGTCATTGTGTGCTAGGAAATGCAGAGATTGGCATCTCCTTCCTGCTGACATTTTAATACACCTTTCTGATGAGGGCATCACTGTGTGAGAGGCCGGAGAGTTTGCTTTTGGCCAATATCTTTGATTGAAGTTGCTCCCTGGGAACAGGGCATTGGGGTTTGGCTGAGTGTCTTGAAAGAAGGGATCACCTGCCTGTTATTTATGACAATCTCTGCTCCAGGATTAGTGTCTAAATGTAAATTACTCAATTTGCCTTTAGAGTATATCCACTCTGATTTCTCCTCCACTGAGAAACCAGTCTGCAGGGCGCTGACATCTGCTAGTGTTCAGAAAAGACGCAACACATGTTCCTAGAAGTTAAAAATGGAAGAGACATATTGCATTTTCTAACATTGTTTTTCCCTCTGCCAGTGCCAGTGTTTGTTCCCAGTGCTTGGGTCTGGCTATGCTTAATACAACTCCAAGTGACTTAATTTAGTACAGTTGCCGTCATTTCTCAGAGAAAATAGTGTCTCCACCATCCAGGTATCTGTTCTTCTGTTTATTTTACAGGGATTTTTTGTTGTTGTCCTGTCTTTCCTTAATGTTTAGCTATTTACTTTTCCCTAATTCATTTCTTTCCCTGCTTTGTTTGTATCCTTTAAATTACATAGTTTCAAATTGCGTCATTCTTAAGGGACCCCATCCTACAACAGTTGACATCAAGGGAGGTGGTTTTTCCCCCCCTACTCAGTGCTGGTGGGCCCAGTTCTGGGGTCCCCAGTATAAGACATGGGCATACTGGAGCAAGTCCAGTGAAGGGTCACTAAGATGGTTAAAGGTCTGGAGCACTGGACATATGAGGAGAAGCTGAGAGAGGTGGGACTGATTGGCCTGGAACAGAGAAGACTGGGGGGGAACTGACCAATGCGTACAAATGCCTGAGGGGAGGGTGCAAAGAGGACAGAGCCAGGCCCTGCTCAGTGGTGCCCAGTGACAGGACCAGAGGCAGTGGGCACAAACTGAAACACGGGAGGGTCCGTCTGATCATCAGGAAACACTTTTTCACAGTGAGGGTGACCAAGCAGTGGCACAGGTTGCCCAGGGCGGTTGTGGAGTCTCCATCCTCGGAGATACTCAAAACCCAACTGGACATGGTCCTGAGCAAACTGCTGTAGTTGACTTCCACTATCTTCAGGGCTCAAAAAGCAAGAGTTAGTATAGCCAAGCGTCATAGATTTGCTCCTGTCTTGTCAACACTTTGCTGCCATTCCCTCCAGCTTGCTGGTATTTTTTCTTATCCCAAAACATTGTAATTAATTCAGACATTAATATGCTTAAGTTAGCAAAGTGATACCATACAATGGGATATTTCTGAGTGCGAAGTGACAAATTTCCCTTTTTTCCCCCAAAGTGTATATGTCAAAAGCACTTCCCATATTATTTCACATTTCTGAGTCTTAAAATGTTTCCATCCCCAAAAATACTTGTTGCAGATTAGATTTTTCTCATGTGTTCCCATACAATTTTCTATGTTTTTTTTTTTTACTAAATTCTCCAAGTATCTGTATATTAGTTTTCATGCCGTTACTTGGCATCTTCCAGCTTAGTGTCATTATCATAATTAATTAGTGCACTTGGTATCTTTTATCTTAAAGTATTTAATCATAGTATATTACACTAGATAACATTGCAAAGTAGCACCCTTTATACGTTCCTCCTTGCAGTATTTCTAGACTTGACATTAATTTCTATTTTTTCCCCATCATTTAATTACCAGTCTATATGACCATGTCAACAGCTGAGAAATGTTAGCATTTTTTTCATGGATTTATGGGACAATATTAGATTTTACAGCAGTTCATACACATTGATTGCACTCCTCTAATACCTGCATTGTGGTGATTGAAATCCCTGCAAGTTCATGCTGTGCAAGAAGTCAGTGGCCTTCTACTGGAATCTAGATACATGTTTAAAAGCCTAATTTTCATCCCCTGTTTCTAAAACTTTTGGTGTCTGAGCTTACAATTTTTGGGCAAAATTGCTATCACTTATCAAGCTCTCGGCTCAGGCAACTCATCACTGCATTTCTCAATGAAATCCCTCAATGCTATTCGTTCTTATCAGAAGTAGAAGGGACCGAATAATCCCACGCTCACCATGAACATGCCAAACGGCATCGTAATCTACTCTGCCAGCTGACAGCAATTAACATGTCTTGGCAAAAGCTCCGACACAAAAAAAAAAGTTTGAAAAATGAACTGGACCATCATTTATTTTGAATTATATGGCAGCAAACCAATGACTCAATGGATCACTGAGCAACCCCACTGACAAAGCTGGAGAACTCAGCACAACAGTGAAACAGGATAATAGCACTCAACTTTTTAAGTGCTAAAGAGAAAACCATCTTTTAAAAGTCAGTATTTTGTAAAAGAAATGATGGAACCAAGTAATCTTTCCAGTAATGTAATGCGCGTCATCTGGGGAAAATGTCTTTGCCAGCTGGTCATCAAACACTATGGCTGATTGCAGTGTTGCTCACCAATTGCTGAAAAGAAAGGAGCATCTACCAAGTGCAGGCAGTTAAGGACTCCGTGTGATGACTGTCAGTCATTGAGGTGTATTTGATCTAACCTCATTGACATCAAGGATGGGGTGATTGTGGCTGTGGCAGGGGGTTGCAAGCAAAAGTGAATATAACTGTATGGAGCTCAACTGGAGCACACCACCAGAGATGAACTCATTCCATGTCTCGCAGACAGCTGTCTTAGGAGGGGATAAATCATCTCTGGAGATACCCACCTTTCTCTGTTGACTGCAGAGGTGACTGAGACTGGGACTACATATTTAACATTGGCTGACAGCAGGTAAAATAGGTCTTACCTAAAAGTCCTGTAAGAGGAGGTAAGTATTAGCAGACATCAAAAGGCAGTATGTTAAACTGAAGATACTTTGAATGTACTTACACTACCATTTTCATCCTAAAAGATAGGAGAAGCTAACATTTAAGAGAGAGCTCAGAAAAAAAATCTGTGTTTGAATGCCTGTAACAGTTACACGTTTTCTCTCTCAGATAAATGTTCCCATTCCTAGTGCCAAATTCCCAAGAGGAAGGTTTTTATCCACATAATTAAATTAAAATAAAATGTCAACAGAGTAAGGAAAACCAGACACAGCTGTTCTCAAACCATCGAGCTCTGTGCTACACCATAGTGCACTGGCAGAGTTCACTCCCAAGGCTTCCAGAGCAAGGACATTTAAGCCAAAAACAGTTTACAGAGACCAGTTATTTCAGTGCTTCATGGCAAAACACTCACATGGCAATTCTGAGGTCACAGCTGGGAAGAGTAAGAGGAAATTTGGCCAACAGAGTCTATAGATGAGGGAGATGGTTATTTAGAATACATCTCACAAAAATCAGTATTTCGATTTACTGAAGGTTCGAGAAGAAAAGAGATATTCAGGAATTCGGTAGTGTCCTACAGACTTCAAAGACCAGAGGAAATACAAGAATGCAAAGATTTTATGGAATTACTGACTCCAAAGAGTCTCCAAAGCTTTGATTGTCTGAAAAAGAGACATCTAGTCATTGAAAAAGAAGAAATCAAACATCATATATAATCTTTTTTGTAATCATTGATATTGTATCCCACCGAGAGTCTTATGATTGTATTTTGGGCGTAGTTCCATATTTTAAAGATAGAAAACATCCATTTTATCTAGACGTTTACCTGTCAGCTGTGGTGTCTCCTCACAGATTCAGGAGGTCTGAAACAGTCAGGTTTCAAACACAAATGAATGCAGAACATCTCCAGAACTGAAGCAATATTGCAATAATCATTTGCTTACCCATATTTACATCATTTATTTGCGCTTTGACTGAATAAATCCCTGTCAGAGAAAATAAAACTGTGTTTACTGTAATTAAGAGCATGTACAGTCCACCTATCATCCAGCTAATTTACTGTGCTCACAACTGTCTCACTGCATAATGAATTAGATAATACTTTTTAAATGTCCACAAATAATTTAAGTCCTGGTTCAGCAAGGCAGTTAAAGCCTGGCTTTATTCAGCAAAGTGCACAGGCCTGTCTAACTTACAAGTCTTTAGGTTGCATCTTATGTCTTAAACTTAACTATGAGGTAGTAACGGCAACAAGATAGCCAACTGGTCCCTTGTATCATCTCATCAAACTGTTATTTTTGTCTTCAAGTAACTTTGCTTGTGAAGTTGTGCTTGTTAGTGAGTATAAAGTGGTAGGCCTATTTTAAGATCGAGTTTTCTGTGTAGCCTAGATGCACTTCTTTTTAAAGGATGTTATGTTACTAGTTGGTTGATTGACAATGTATTGCGTCCATATGTCCTCTGGATTGAAAAAAAAGAGAAAGGTTTGTATTTTTTGTGGATGTATCAAATACTCCTTTTGTATTCGGCGTTTTTTTCACTAGCAACTATTTGGAGACAGTTCTTGCACCCATTCTCTTGATGAGAAATATATGGACAAAAATAAGCCATGCCATGTGAACATCTTTCTTTTAATTGTCCATTACCTGTGTCTTAGTTATTACTAGCATCTGCCACTAAGTGAGGGCTCCAGAAACACATCACTGCCTTATTAATGCCAGTCATTTCCTTATTAAGATTTGTACAGCCTGAAAGATGCAATGAAAAATAAGACAGCCATTAAAAAAAAAAAAAAAGCAAGCGAGAGAGAATGGATCGTTTAATAGTAATGGTATTTTCATACTGATAACCATTTCATCATCCCGGGGCACGCACACTTGCCATCAGGACACACAGCATGACTATAAAGCAGATAAATTACTAAATCTTCAAGATGCTGTGTCGTGGTTTAGGCTTGTTAGGTTATTGTTTCTCAAGTTCAGGATTCCAGCTGGAATTGATAAGAGGTGGCCTGATTTCCAAAGATGTCGGTATTTAATGAAGTAGTCTGAGAGCCCGAGCCATCAGGAGCGAGTAACAAGGCTGGGAGTCTCACACTCAAAACCTTTCCCGATTCCAGTGTCACAGGAAGCCTCAGTTGGGAATAGTGAGGTTTCTTAGGAGTCGCCAGTTGTGTTACTGTGGAAGTGCAGCACAGCTGCCTGTTTTGGGGGGGTCTGGGAGGCCCCACATGTCCCTCTCAGGGAGCACAAGTGGGGAACGCCTTGCTTCAGGAGCCCTGCGGTGCACATAGCACCTGCAGGGGTAAGTGGGTGCCACACCAAACAGTAGTCACTGCTGCTTTTGTCAAAAGCTGGGGGTGGTGTCTAGAAAGTGAGATGTGTTTCTCCATTTTCTTCCTCACCCTGGGGGACTGGAGCTTGCCTCTCCCATCACCTCCGAGACCATTGCAGCTCTGTGGCTGCTGCCTCTCTGAGGAAGGAATATGTCCCCAGTCTTTGGTTTGGTGCTGTTGCCTTTTAACCCAAAAGAAATCAAGATTCAGTGGGCAAAAGTGTGAGGATATGGCTATAACAGGAGTTGTAGGAAATACTAAGCCAAAAAAATTAAGTACAATGTATTGCAAGGATGATTGTAATAGTAAAGGCTATGAGGAAATGTGACATTCGGTGTACCCTGAGCAGAGTCTGTGTGACAGGCTGTAAATAAAACACTGAACTACATGCTTTCAGGTGATGATAAAAAGAAATATTGAGCAGGCATCTCACTTGCTGAGCACTGCCTGTTCTGTGCGCTGAACAAAGCAGGGGTCCTGTGGAAAAATAGTCATTTTTATTGCAAATAAATAGGGTACCATAATGGCAAAATAAAGCTGCACGAATAATATTATTTCTGGCATTTTCTAGCTCTGAGGACAATATTTCACCTTGTAATAGAGGCCTTTATACATTTATTTTCTCATGGAATTGACACGGTATTGTTATTAAATATGTTGTACTCGTTTAAATTTTATGTGTGATATTCGACATTTAAGGAATTTAATATTTCAGTTGTGTCATATACTTTCTTCTCATTCATATAGTTTTAGTACACTGGAGTGAGGAAATGTATATTATCTGGAAAGAATTGCAGAGGTTAGGTAAGTTAGGGCAGATGTACAGAAGAAGTGCACAGGGCAGCAAAACTAAGCAGATCATCCTGGTGTGGTTGCATGCTCATAAATCCAAATTAACTCCTGCGCAGTTGTGGCAGGTTAGGTACCGAGGCCTTAGTTGGACAATACAGTCGAACTGGCTTTAGATCTCCTAGTACTTGCTGAAAAGCGGGTGAACAAATGATGCAAAGTACTACTCTGGCATAAACTCACTGTGCCAATTCAAGCTGTTCAGGAGAAGTCAATAAATTGGTTTTGTGCCAGAAGGTTTTGTGCCACAATGGGTGGTTTGGCTCGGCATCGCCCTGTGCCCCATCTGATATCATCTGTCCTCTCACTGCTGGCACATGTGAACACATGAAACCAGCATAAGCACCCTATCATGTCCTCTGGCTAATTCATGTTGCCCGTGTTTGCCGTGGGTCATATTTTCATTGCCAGGCCACCTAGCCACACGCAGACCTGGCATTGAATGGCGGTGGAGTTGTCAGGAGAGGGGTGAGGTGTCTTTCAGCCTACCTGAAGACCTCCTCAGCCGCTCTTTCTGCATTGTGGCCTCAATGGGATGTTCCTCTCCTGCGTGCTGAACCTCGGTGGTTGGTTCCTGCATTCAGTCGCTTTCCATTTCTCTTTCAGAGCTGACACGCTGTTTGATGTTGCCTCCTACCAATCCCTGGTAATAATATATTTTCTGATAGTCTTTTTGTAAATGAATGGAAAGTGTTCGTTTTTACAAGCAGGAGAGAAAGAGTGCCGTTTGTAACACCCACATTGTGAGATCCATTTTTAAGAAAACAGAAAACAGATTTCTTATTGAAGGTGAGAGAACATTTTCTATGGCAAGCGTGACATCCAAATTCTGCTTTACACTTATGACTAAAACTGTACAAAACCTTTGTCTTTTTTTTTCTTTGAATTAACTCATCAGCATGTGAGATACTTCTCTCATCAATGTTAATTAAAAAAAAAAAAAGTATGACTATGTGGGTGGCTTGAAGTAGCACAGGGATGGCTAAGCTGAGTCAGACCAAAGGGCCAACGAGCCTAATACCTTGTCTCCAACAATGGAGATGTCCAAGGAGGACAAGAACAAGGCAAGTATGTAATGATGATACCCCTGAATATACTCCTTTAATCAAAAAATTCAAGGCTTGGGAATTTCTTGCTCAGTGGAGATGTCTCTATGTTTAATAGTTCTTGATGGGTTTATATTCCATGAAGTAGTCAAGTAGCTTCTTGAACCCCTTCTTAATACAACATTTTTTGTTCAGCCGTTTTCACAGAACATGATTTTTCTAAAGCCTTTTTAGAAAGCCAAAGCCAGGTTCAGGCATAGTTTAACAGAGCAAAGTCCCATTGCAATACTATAACTGCTATAGGATGTCCAACATTGAAAGTTGCACGGGGGCTTTCAAAATAATTTCTTGCTCTCGGATTTGTTAAGAAAACCTGAACTGACAGTAATGTACAGGGATCTAAACTGAGCCTTCAGAGACTTCGTGTATGTGGGATGCCAAAATTGGGTGGATCCAGTTTCACTGAGTTAAAATTAAAAAATCCCAAGCTGAACAAAACTCCCTATCCTGGTAGACAGTAGAAGGAGAGGTGCAAATGAGGGCAGCGCGGTGAAAATGGCCTGTGGGGAAGCAGCCCCATGCGTAAACCAGTACATCTCTGGGTTGGACCTGCCCTCAGCCTGGCTTTGTGGGTCGGCTGTGCAGCCCCTGCTCCGACCCCGGCAAGCTGCAGGCACAGCACTGCGGCTGATGAGGGTTTTGAGTGACACCATCCCACTCCCACTCAGTTTTTTCTCTGCAGCCAGCTCAACGTGCAGAGAAATTTGGTGCAGGAGCAAATGGGCTTAACCCTAGCTTGGAAAAAGTCGTTTTTCCTCTGTATCAGCCCGGCAGTCTGTGGCACATGGAAAGGCTCTGTTTCCTCTGCGGCCCCTCCAGGTATAGAGTTATCCTGCTGCTGTGTGAGAACACAAATAATGAGGGGAAAAAGAAGACAAGAAATAGAGGGGGGGGGGGGGGGGGA